>WOFM01000169.1:0-357945 GCA_011428145.1 Ericerus pela
AGAAATTAATTTTCTAGTTCAATAAAAAACAAACGTTGTTCTCGTCACAAAGGTTTAATGCCCAGTAAACATATAACACAGCCATGATGCCGAAATAGATAGACAAAGCCTGGGTAGAATACCACAAGTGAAACAAACGATCACAGATACGAAAGAATTAATCGAATTATGTTTACCGTTCATCACTCGTAGGTGGCGCTAATGTATGAGCGTAGTGAAGAGGTGACTGAACAACAATTAGTAATATAAAAATTTTTTTAAGTATTTTTTTTTACCTTCAATTTCCAAAACTCTTAATTTCAAGAACCCCCTTTAGTTCGGTAAAAATCAAGTGAAAAATTCACTGGACGATTAAGCTTAAAAATAAGTTTGAATAAAGCAGGTTACGAATGATAAGGTTTTGGAAACAAATTGCTAATTGCACATCAAACTGTGAAGGAACAATAAAAATTAAAGAAAAAGATTATAAAAAATTATTAAATATTTTTGAAAACGAAAAAATAACAGACATAAGAATTAATTTAATTGAATTTACATTCTGGAAAACATTTTCAGGAGAAATAGTTTTGGAAACTTTCTCAGTAAATGTTAGTGGAATAATTCATTATAAAAGATGTATTGAAGTCGCAAAATTTATAGAATTTTCAAAAAATATTTTCAGTATTCAAGCTTTGGACTCTATAGAATCTTTCAGAATTATTCTTGAAAATTTTGAGAGAGAAAATCCTCTTTAAAAATATGTAAAATTACAAAAATTTAAACTTATAATATAATACTAACAAGAAAAATACTTTCATAATTGAACAAACTTCATAATTTAAAAAGTTATTGTCATAAAAAGAAAAAATCCTTTGTCATATTAGACAGGTTTACTTGTGAACTTTTATGTCACATAATTCTATAGTTCAAAATACTAATGCACAAACTTGAAAATTTTTTACAATAAAATATTATAGATAACCTTCAAAAATATTTTTCAATAGATCCTTTGTTATATACATTTACAAGGATTCAAAACCAAACAAGATTTATTCAAGTTCATTTTTGAAATATATTCTCAGTTGGAATATTTTTTTCTTTTCTTTTCTCTTTTCATATTTTAAAATACAATATACATACGAATAATATTACAAAAATTAATAATTTAAATAAAAAAAAATTATTAATTAGAAATAAAAAATAATTTTTTTTTCCAAAGAATAAAATAATTTTTTTTTGGAATTAATTTTTTGAAAATAAATTTTATTATTTTATCTCAAAATTGAGTTATCAGAACTAAGCACATTACCAAGTACTCCAGAAAGAATGAATATAGCAAGTGAAAGAACCACTACTCCATCTCCTCAAGGAGGATCAGGCTCTGGGAGTACACACCCTCAAGTACATTATGTCATGCCAGCTGATGAAACCATACGTCCGATACAAGGTCCAAGCGGAAAAATATTTGATGGTCAATATTACTTGGACTGGAAACGTATGATCATAGCTTTAATAAGGGGTTTGGGATATTGGGCTGTTTTTGGACCACACCCTGAACTAGAAATTTATATCGAAAATATGGACAATTTGCAATACAGACCATCTTCGAATTCTGCTAAAGCATATTTTAAAAAACAGGAATGTGCAAAAGCATTTATCATGGAACGCATGACATATAATGTATCGAAACAAATTAGAGAATGTAAAACAGTAGATCAAATTTTTGAAAAATTGGATATAACTTATGGTTCTAAAACTAAAATAGTTGCAAATATGGCAATATCACAATGGACTGCCTTTCGCTTTACACCAAGTGGAAATATAAGAGGTTTTTTAAATAAATGGGATATTTTAGTACAAGAAGTTCGTGATGCAGGGAAAGAAGTATGTGAGGAAAAGGAGTTAGAAAATCTTCAATTGGCATTAGGATACGAACAAACTATTGCAAAAATGCAATTTGATAACCTCCCTGAAAATAGAAAAAATTTAGAAGTATTCAAACAAATATTAAAAGAAGACGGTAATCAAAAAATGAGAGATAAACAAATTAAATTACAATACCAATCGTCTAATAAAAAATTTTATAATAATGAGAATAAATTTAGAAATAATAATACAAATTATAATAATAATAAAGACAATAAATGGAACAGAAATAATAATTATAGACGAAATAATAACACAAATGGAAATAATATTGGAAATAATAATAATAATAATAATAATAATAATAATAATAATAATAATAGAAATAATAATCAATCGCCTAGAAAAAATGATAAAGAAGAAAGATGCTTTATATGTAACCAAACAGGACATTACAAAAATAAATGCCCTGATTATAAACCCAAAAATAAAGAACAAAATAAAGAAAAACCAAAAATTAAAGATAAAAAAGAGGATGAAAGACCAATAAAACTATCATATATGGTTAAAAAATACAATAATAATGAAGATTGGCTTTTAAAAAAATTAATTAAAGATAATACAAAAAATGAAAATTACATACAACTAAAAAAAAAGTTACTTGATGGGGGGGCGGAAGTCCATCTCACATCAAACATTGAAAAATTAATTAATGTAACAAAATTTAAAATACCTGTAAAATGACAATGTGCACTTAAAGATACATATTTATATGCTACACATATGGGAAATATAAGAATATTAGTAGAAAACAAAAATAAAACTCAAACAGCAATTGAATTATTAGAAGTCCATTATGTACCTGATCTGTCATTAGATATTATGTCTGGAATTAAAGTAACAGAATTTGGAATACTACATATGGACCAGGGAAAAGAAAAAATACAAACATATTTTATAGAAACTGGAGACATTTTATTTACATCTTACAAAATTGATGGTGTCTTCCAAGTAAATTATGATTATATAAATATACCAAAAAAATGTATGCCCGTCACTCAAAATCAAATTGATGACGAATGGGATTCCTTTTCTGTCAAATTAGAAATAGAAGAAGAGGAAGA
The DNA here is from genome assembly GCA_011428145.1 of Ericerus pela. NCBI lineage: Eukaryota > Metazoa > Arthropoda > Insecta > Hemiptera > Coccidae > Ericerus > Ericerus pela. The sequence goes on from WOFM01000169.1 coordinate 2,970, forward strand.
AGAACCCATTAATAATAATAATAATTTAGAAGAAAATAACGAAAATAATAATACTATAATAGAAAATAATAATAATGAAGATAATAATAATAATAATAAAAATATTTCAGATAATTCATTAGAAATAATTCAAAATAACACAAATAACAAAAAAAAAAAAATGATTTGGCATAGACGATTAGGCCATTTAAATGGAAAATATATGAGATATTTACATAAAGTCACAATAGGAATTCCGAAAACAATTAATTTTAAAGACGATGATTTCATTAATTGTGAAATTTGTAAAATAGGGAAAGGCTTTAATCTACCAGGGATTAAACAACGAACTAATTGAAAGGGTAAAAGATTTAAAAACGATAAACCAAATTTTAAAAGTCTTAGATGAAAGGTACAAAAGCTGCACGCAGGTTACGTATATTAACGTGAAGCAGGCCTTTCAGAGGTTGAAATTTAATAGTGATGGGAATATGAGAAGCTATTTAGACGTGTTCTCTAGATCAGCCCAAAAAATAAGGGACTGCGGTAAAAACTTAGACAAGCAGAAGGAGATAGAACAACTCCTAATATCTCTAAACATGGACTATGATATGACTAGGTTGGAGTTTAATACATTGAGTCAGGATCAGAAAACCATTGAAACCCTTCACGCAATGCTGATCGAAAGGTCAGATAGATTATATGACGAGAAAAAGTCAAGATACAATAATAATAAATTTCGTAACTTCAATCAAAACAATAAAAATCAAAGATCCCAATACGGAGGAAATTATAACAGATATAATAACACAAAATAGAAGTCAAAGTTATGGTCAAAATGTAGATCAGGGGAAAATGACATAATAATAATCAAAAGTCAGAAATGCATCAAAATAATAATAATAATTACGAATCAAAATCAAAATAACTTGCCAAATTCGAACAATTTAGTATGCTTTAAGTGCCATGGCAAAGGGCACATAGCTAAAGTATGTCCGTCAAATAAAGAGGGTGCAAAACCCCAAGATAAATTAGATGGTCCTGGACAGAATACGAGATACGGACGAAACAATCAAAATAATAATAATAACAAAAGTAAAAAAGGAAATGACGTTCAGTGGTCAATGATGATAAGGTGCAAGTGCCATGAGCCAAACAAGAACATAAATAATATTAAATTAATAAATCTAATAACATCTGAAGACATGAAGCAGGAGTCAGATTCAGATTATGTCCCTCTTACCAATAGAATAATGTTAGATGGTGGAGCTGTTGCCCAAGTCATATCTGACTTGTCAAAATTGTCTAACCCCATAATGTAGGAAAAGACTATTGAGTTAGAATGTGCCATCCAAGATACATTACTAATTGCCACACACATAGGAACTATGTTTATCAGGGTGGAGAATTCAGAGAGGAATCAAACAGTTATAAGATTAAAGAACGTATATTACATACCATCCCTGAACGTAGACCTTATGTCAGGGATTAAGATAACAAAAAATAGGGCGCTGGGCATAGATCAGAATTTCTCTGCGGTGCACATATACATCCGGGGAACGGACAAGGTAATTTTTTTGGCCCCGAAAATAAGGGGGTATACATGGTGAAGTATGAAATTGTACCGGAATCCATGGTCAATATTATAGAAAATGAAGATGATTTCAATAAAATATGTCCCTATAATAATGAATTGAATAAATTGACATGTATGCCCAACATAAATTCCCAGGATGAATGGATGGAATACGAAGTAGAAGAGGAAATAATTGAGGAAAGTCAGGAGGAAAATAAAGAGAATGGAGAGAATAATAATAATAATACACAAGAAAACATAAATAATAATAACGAAAATAATAATGATATAATAAAATCTAACGATGAATATGATAATAATAACACACAAAATAATAAAATGAATGAAGGTAGTAGTGAAATGAATGAGGATGTAGGTATAAATGATAATAATATAACAAATAATAATAATATAATAAACAATAATCAAAAAATAAGCGAGAATATAGAAAAATTAAAAATAGATAAAAAAATGATATGGCATAGGAGATTGGGACACTTATCAGGAAAAAATTTAAAATTCTTGACAAAGGTCTCAAGAGGTATTCCGAACGGAATTACATTTCGTGATGACGAATTCAGTCTGTGTGAGATATGTGTGAAAGCGAACTCTAGGAGATTGGGACACAGTGGAACTCGCACTAGACCAGAACGGAAACTGGAACTCGTTTTATCGGATACAATGTGCCCCTTCTCACCAGGCATATATGGTGAAAAGTACGTTTTGATATTCGTGGACCATGCCACAAAATATACTTTTATCTCCACTATTGAGAAAAAATCAATGGTTTTTGAAGAGTTTAAAAAATTATACATGAAATTAAAATCAAAGTTTCTGAATCACCCAATAGCTACGTTAAGATGTGTCAATGCCAGGGAATATCTAGATTCGAATATGAAAACATTTTGTGAGTACAATGGCGTGAACCTTGAGCCTGTTGTTCCATATTATATCAAACCCTAAAGGATGCCAACTAGGCAAAAACAATTGCCTAAGACTAATAAAGTCTATATATGGACTGAAAACGTCTTCCAAGAGTTGGTACCACTTGTTGAATTCAACAATAATTCAAGCTGGATTCATCCAATCAAAAATAGATAGATGCTTATATATAAAACAAGATAATAGTGGTGCAATGGCACTTTTAATAGTCTACATGGATGACATGTTGTTGGTACCTGATCAAGTTGCTGACATACTTACTAAGGCACTTGATCGGAGAACCTTTCAAAATATCATTATGAGAATACTCCAAACAAGTCAACTTTTTGGCCAATAGTCTTAATTGATATAACCCTCAAAATTTTTTTGATATTTGGTTTTGGACTGCGGATGGGCGTCGGTCTTTTAGCGCCTATCGTAAACCGAGCGGTCCATATGTTGTTTCACCCTTCACATCATAATATTCAATAGGTTCCCCATCGCTGCTCTGCCTCTCTTACTGGTATCAGCATTCCCCAATATATACAATTGATTCCCACAATAGAATATTCATACAATATACCCAAACGATTAATTATAGGGACATATATATATATATATGTAAGCTCTTTAGAAAATAATGAAGAATCATGTAGACACATCTTTCATCTTTCCATACATAAAATCCATCAATAGATGAATATAATACAAATCTAATATATATATGAGAGATCTCTGCAACTCACTATATCAGCAAGTGCGAAACACAGACAGAAACTGTGGTTATTTTAAGAATGTGAATACATATTCTTACATATATAATAATATTATTTCTCTACAGCTGACGATGAGGAGATATTGATCTCTCCGACCTGCCATTTTTTATTTATATATATTTTTTAAATTAAAATCACACAATACTTATAAGACGTGACACTATAACAGAAGGTTAAATGTATACCTCATGTTAATAATTACACGATATATTTAAGATAAAACATTTGATATATAAATACACACGCATTTTAATTATAAGTCATCATACAAGTCAACGACATGCCTGAAATTTTCTTTACCATTTTTATATATATAGCAATTTTATATGACATTTATATGTGTTGAGGTGAGTTTCGATCAATTCATAAAAGAAAAATAAGCACGGACGTTCATCTTTAAAAAAAGGTTTATTGATGACTTTAGTACAACAACTGACAAATGGAGAACATTCTCCGTCGAGCAGTGCTGGAAAGAATATTATGTTGGCGATCAGTGTCGCCACATGTAAAACGAATAAATGTAATAATGTGTTACATGCAGTGTTGGTTAATATATAGTTTCGTGTTTGTGAGGTAGTGAGGGAATCGTATCCCAACACCCCCCTGCGATTCAAAATGGACGAACGAACATACAAGTAAAAATGTCACATATTCTATGTATGTAAAACAAACATATAAACAAAAAATAAGCAATAGCAGTCAAAAATATTACATACAAGTGTCACATAGAATTGCTATCTATATAAAAATGGTACATTAAAAAAAAATTTAGGTATGTCGTTGACTAGTATAATGTTGTACAATTAAAATGCGTATAAGTTCAAATGTTGAATTTTGTTTTATCTTAAATATATCGTGTAAGTGTTAACATGAGGTATATATTTAACCTTATGTTTTAGTGTCACGTCTTATAAGTATTGTGTGATTTTTTAATTTAACATACATAAAACCAGTTGGAAAGATCAATATCTCCTCATCGTCAGCTGTGGAGAGATAATATTATTATATATATATATATATATATATATATGTCCTTATAATTACTTATGTGGGGTTTTTAATATAAATGTGCTATTGTGGGAATCAATTGTATATATCGGGGAATGCTGATGCCAATAAGAAAGACAGAGCAGCGACGGGGAACCTATTGAACATTGTGAGATGAATTGTGAAATGACATATGGACCGCTCGGTTTACAATAGGCGCTAAAAGACCGACGCCCATCCGCAGTCCAAAACCAAATATCAAAAATTTTGAGGGTTGAGTCATTTAAGACTATTGGCCGAAAGGTTGACTTGTTCGGAGTATTCTCATAACAATATTTTGGTATGTTTTTCAATCAAGTGCTTTAGTTAAAATATCAGCAACTTGATCGGAAGACCTAATATCGTTAAACATTATTAATTTATTTTGGAATGCCTCCAATACTGCATAGCATTTGATCGCTAGGGACCTGGAGCGTTTCTGACCACCCCCAGATGCAATACGTGACGCAGATATATTATCCTCATACACTTGCACTGAGTCGGTTACAGAGAAAACACTCTCAGTGAGTCTCCAGATCACATATATGTCATCTAGTGCGTCATTCAACGCAATTAATTTGGCTGCAGTCGACGAGGTTGCAACCGAGTTCTTCCGGTGAACGGCCCAATTTAACAAGTCTCCGTTAACGAATATCATATAGCCAGTTGTGGAGTACCCTTTCTCCAAATTTTCTATTTCTATCGGTGAATCGTCTACGTTGGGTGCATACGACGCATCGACAAATGCCTTGATCTGAGTTTGGTCAGAGTGGAATACAACAGAGAAGTCCCTTGTTGTTTTAAGGTGCCTAATAATGCGACGAACATAATTCTTAATTTCGCTATTTGAGGATACCTGAAAATGTGACAAATAATTGACGGCGAAGGCAATATCTGGGCGGGTCAGTCTTGCCACATATAGCAAATTCCCAATCATGGCCCTATATTCAGTGTCATCTAGTCCATTTGTTGGCTTCCTTATTTTAAGCCCTGTTTCCATGGGTGTGGTTGACGGATTACATTCCGTCATACCAAACTTACGTAGGATTTTATCTATGTACCTATTTTGTGTCAATATTATTTGCTTCCTCGGGATGTCCTGACTTATTTCAAAGCCCACAAAAAAAGTTGGATTTTTTTCTATCTTCAATGTAAAGTTCTTATTAAATATATTTATTAAGTCTTGTGTCCACTCGTTGTGGTTGCTAGCCAACAACATGTCATCCACATAGACTATTAGGAGTGCCATTGCACCATTATTATTTTGTTTTGTATATAAACATCTATCTATTTTTGATTGAATAAATCCAGCCTGAATTATTGTCGAATTTAACAAGTTGTACCAACTTTTAGAAGACGTTTTCAGTCCATATATTGACTTAATTAGTCTTAGGCAATTATTTTTGCCTAGTTGGCATCCCCTGGGATTTGATATGAAAATAGGGTATCTTATTTCTGAATTAAGGAAGGCTGTTTTTATGTCAAATTGTATTATATTTAAGTTATATTTATTTGTGATTGACAGTATCCATCTTATTAGCCAATAATGGACCACCGGGGCATACGTTTTGGTTAGAGAATAGTGGGTAAGATCCTTAAAACCCCTTGCAACCAACCTGGCTTTCGGTATGTGAATGCCTTGATTGTCGGGTTTTGTGGTGAAACACCACTTCGTATCTACTAGCTTCACATTTCTTTCCCTGGGAACGACTTCCCACACACCCATATCAGATAATGACTTCAGCTCGTCAGTAATGGCTTGTTGCCATTCCGCCCTAAAAGGGTTGTTTTCGACATCCTCCCATTTTTGAGGGATGTGGTCCTCGATGTAATTTTTATATCTTGATTTACATAGATTTAATATTACAGGGGTTTCTATTATGTTATTATCATTTTGTTTATTTGCGTTATTATTATATATGTTATTTATATTTATTATGTTCCTCGTTTCATCGAATCTGACATCACAAGTAACGTGTGATTTGTCAATTAATGGCTCCCTTATACAGTACCCACTATTTGTGTAACCCACAAATACCCCCTTAACAGCTTGTTGTGTAAGTTTCGGGTGTTCACTATTTGTTTTCTTTTTTTTATTTTTTGTGGCCTGTTGTTGACAAACTTCTATGGGAATATGTCTATAGGCGAGAGACCCAAAAACTCTCATATTGGATAGATCCGGCTTTATGCCGTAAAACATTTCAAAAGGGGTTTTATTGTCTTTATTTGCCCTAGTTGGGCTCCTATTTATGACATAAACCTCCGTCAGAACAGCCAATGACCAAAAACTGAAGTCCAAATCAGAGTCAAACAGCATAGCTCTAGTTCTAGCAATAATCGTTTAATTCTGCCTTTCGGCCATCGCATTCAACTCCGGTGAATACGGAACGACGGGCTCGAGACTTACGCCTTTTTCCTCACAAAATGTCCTCATGTTTGAATCTAGATATTCTTTAGCATTGTCACACCTTAGGGTGGCAATAGGATGGTCTGGAAATTTTGATTTTAATTTCATATAAAGTTTTTTAAACTCCTCACACACAATTGACTTTTTTTCGATGGTGGAGATAAAGGTGTATTTTGTAGCGTGGTCCACAAATATTAACATGTACTTTTCACCATATATACCTGGTGAAAAGGGGCCCATTGTATCCGATGAAACGAGTTCTAATTTCCTTTCTGGTCTGGTCCAGGTGCTATTGTGCCCTAACCTTTTTGAATTAGCTTTCGCACATATCTCTCACAGACTAAACTCGTCATCTCGGAATATTATTCCATTAGGAATACCTCTTGAGACCTTTGTTTAGAATCTTAAATTTTTTCCAGATAAGTGTCCCAATCTCCTGTGCCATATCATTTTTTTGTCTATTTTTAACTTCCCTGCATTTTCGTTAGTTTCTTGATTATCGTTTATTATATTATTATCTATGGTATTGTTATTAGTATTTAGGCCTACATCCTCATTTGTTTCCTTACCATCTTCACTAATTTCCCTATTTTGGGTTTGATTATTATCTTGTTCGTCATTATGATTTATTATTATATTGTCATTTTCATTATTATCAATTGTGTTATATTGTACATTATTATCTGTGTTCTCTCTATTCTCTTCACTTTCCTCCTGACTGTCCTCAACAATTTCCTCTTCTATCTCATATTCCATCCATTCATCCTGGGAATTTACGTTAGGCATACATGCCAATTTATTCGATTCATTTTTATAAGGACATATTTTATTTAAGTCATTTTCGTCTTCTATTATATTAACTGTGGATTCCGGTACAATTTCGTACTTTACCATGTATACCCCCCTTACTTTTGGGGCTCAAAAAATTACTTCATTCGTCCCATGGACATATATATGTGCTGCAGAGAAATTTTGGTCTATGTTAAGCGCCGTTTTCAGTTATCTTAATCCCCGACATTAGGTCCACATTCAGGGATGGCACATAATGTACGTTCTTAAGTCTTATAACGGTTTGTTTCCTCTCAGAATTTTCTACCCTAATGAACATAGTTCCTATATGTGTGGCAATTAGTAAAGTGTCCTGGATGGCACATTCTAACTCTATAGGTTTTTTCAACATTATGGGGCTAGACAGTTTTGATAGGTCTGATATTACATGAGCAACAGCTCCACCATCTAACATGATCCTTTTAGTGAGGGGGATATATTCTGGATTAGATTCATGTCTTGTGTCCCTAGATGTTATTAAATTTATTAATTTATTATTATTTGTGCTTTTGTTTTGTTCACTGCCCTTATATCTTATCATCATAGACCACTGAACATCATTCTCTTTTTTATTTTTGTTATTATTGTTGTTATTATTACGTCCATATCGGGTATTTTGTGCAGGACCATCTGGTTTATTTTGGGGTAATATACTCTCTTTATTTGATGGACATACTTTAGCTATGTGCCCCTTGCCAAGGCACTTAAAGCATACTAAGTTATTCGGATTTGGCAGGTTATTTTGATTTTGATTATATTTTCTATTTTCATAGTTATTATTGTTGTTATTTTGGGGCATATCTGACTTTTGATTATTATTATGTGTCATCTTCCCCTGATCTACATTTTGACAATAACTTTGACTTCTATTTGTGTTATTATATCTGTTATAATTTCCTCCGTATTGGGATCTTTGATTTTTATTGTTTTGATTGAAGTTACAAAATTTATTATTATTGTATCTTGACTTTTTCTCGTCATATAATCTGTCTGACCTTTCGATCAGCATTGCGTGAAGGGTTTCAATGGTTTTCTGATCCTGACTCAATGTATTAAACTCCAACCTAGTCATATCATAGTCCATGTTTAGAGATATTAGGAGTTGTTCTATCTCCTTTTCCCACAGTCTCTTATTTTTTGGGCTGATTTGGAAAACACGTCCAGATAACTTCTCATATTCTCCTCATTATTGAATTTTAATCTTTGAAAGGCCTGCTTCGCATTTATATATGTGACCTGCGTGAAGCTTTTATACCTTTTGTCAAGAACTTTTAAAATCTGATTTATTTTTTTTAGATCTTTTACTCTTTCAATCAGGTCATTGTTTAGTCCTTGATAGATTAAAGCTTTCCCCTTTTCCTGGTTGCGAAAATATGCCATTCTATTAGCTGAACTAGCATTGCCAGATTCAGGGTTTAAAAAACTGTTTAATTCCACTCCCAAAAATAGTACTTCGGTTTCATTATCCTTCATAATTGGGTATAATCCCTCTGCATAGAGTGTAGAGACCATCATGGTCCTCCAGGCGTCATAATTTCTCCTGTCAAAAACTTTCTTTGCGTCAAAACGTGACATTTTATTAACTTTTGGTTTTTCGGGGGTTTAGGTCCTACCTCAGAAACACGAGAACTTAATTCTAGGGGGTAACACGGTCTCAACCACATGATTATGCACAACACGGTCTTAGCCACTCGATCGGGAATGCAAGTTAAATATATTATATTATAATATTCAATAATATGTTATTATTCTAAACTAATTCTCACGAAATATTCGTTGCTGATGATGAGTTGATCTCTCCGCCGTTGTTTCTTCTAGTGAATGATCAAATTATTTGGACTATTTTGCCGAACTTGTTCAAAGTCAAATTGGCTGAGTCTTTGGCTTTTGTTTCAGAACAAAAATGGTTCTGTTAAACACGTTAAAAATGTATTAATATTCAATGCAAAATTGTTCCACAAAAGTATGATAGATAAATTCTGAAAGAAAAATAATCTATTATATATATCATTTGAAAAGATCCTTTCTGTGAACAGGAAAAAATCTGTCACCAATGTCAATAATCATTAATGTAGGTTTTCTTTTGTTGGATTCTACGAATCTCATACAACAAAGGTTTTCCTATTTCTGCAATTCCCGACCAACAAGATAAAGTTTGAAAGGCTATCGAATCTGCCTTTCAAGTTTCGACTTCACTTTAAATTTGGTTGGGAATATACATGAAAATATACTAAATTTTATTTTTTTGTTGCCTAAATGTTAACTTTTTCATCAATTTTATGGGCAAAATCACACGAATTATCACTTATTTAATGTTAATTGTTTTTTTACTTATCTTAGGTATCTTTGTTTATTTTGCAGTTTTATCGATGTATTCTTGCTTTTTCATCAGCTATTGACATCAGACTCCGACAATTTTGCTCCGCTATTTTCAGATTTTTGACTTTTACTCTTTGATTTCTTCTCCGGAACACAGCATGAACAACTGCCAACCATTTTTAATTCTATGTGTTGGTCTGCCAAACCACAAGATCCTTTTGTACCTGATCTGCTTTCTCCAAATTTTCGACTTCGATGTTTTAACTGGCGCCCAAGACTTTACTGTTGTTTTCATTAATCTTACTTTTACTTTGATTTACAATGATTGAACTTTTTACATATACAGGATAGTTACTTTAATCACTGATTCAAACTTTTCGTTTACAAATTTTCACTTTCCTGCCACTTTGCGTGGAGGTATCACACGGCACTAAGCCTTTCACTTTGCGTGAATTACAAATTTTTAAACTTTTAACAAATTACATGAACATCGCACTATAATTACCGCACTTATTTTCTTGATCCGCCGCTCTGGCTACCATGTTGAGTTCGATCAATTCATAAAAGAAAAATAAGCACGGACGTTCATCTTTAAAAAAAGGTTTATTGATGACTTTAGTACGACTGACGAACGGAGATCATTCTCCGTCGAGCAGTGGCGGAAAGAATATTATGTTGGCGATCAGTGTCGCCACATGTAAAACAAATAAATGTAATAATGTGTTACATGCAGTGTTGGTTAATATATAGTTTCGTGTTCGTGAGGTAGTGAGGGAATCGTATCCCAACAATATGTAACAATTTTGACTGCTATTGCTTATTTTCATTTTTTTATTTTTTATATGTTTTTAAAATACATATAATGTGTGACATTTTTTTTACTTATATGTTTGTTCGTCCGTTTTGAATCGCAGGGGGGTGTTGGGATACGATTCCCTCACTACCTCACGAACACATAATACCACATTGACTAACACTGTATGTAACATACTATTACACTTATTTGTTTTACATGTGGCGACACTGATCTCCAACATAATATTCTTTCCGCCACTGCTCGATGGAGAATGTTCTCCGTTTGTCAGTCGTTGTACTAACGTCGTCAATAAACATTTTCAAGATGGAAGTCCATGCTTATCTTTTCTTTGCAAAGTGATCAGTCCTCACTTCAATACAATGCTGAAAATAATTTAGATAAAAAAAAATAAAAAAATATAATAATAGGTAATAAATATGATGAAAAAAATGAATCTGCTATGAAAATTTGTGCACCCGTAACTCAAATTGATGAGGATGAATGGGACAATTTTTCTGTAGGACTAGAAATTGAAGAAGATGATAATAATAGTGTAACCAATGATGATATAACTTTACCTTTTGGGGGGAAAGATGAAAATATTAATGAAAATAATAATAATTTTTTTGAACATACATCAAATGATGAAGAAACATAATAATAATGAAAATACTGACGATGGAAATAATGTTTAACCACAAAATAATAATAACTTGAATAAAAAATTCTTAATACATAGAAGGATAAGGCATCTAAATATATGGTAGCTACAAAAATTAAAAGGTTTATCAGTAAGAATACCTGAGAACATAAACTTTAGGGATAATGATTTTAAAAATTGTCAAATATGCTGTATAGTGAATAATACAAGATTAGGCCACAAGGGGATTAGAACAAAACCATCATGAAAATTAGAAATAACCTCATCGGACATAATGGGTCCATTTACCCCCTCCGTAGTGAATCAAAAATATAATTTGACTTTTATTGATCACTTCTCAAAATATACATTTGTTATGCCAATATCGAATAAAAATCAAATAACAACAGAATTCAAAAATATTATAATTTCCATGCAAAATAAATTCCCTAATTCTCCCATAGGAACAATTAGATGTGTTAATGCAAAGGAATACACTGCTGCTAGAATAACCAATTATTGCATCGAAAATGGCATTACAATAGATTATGTAGTTCCTTACTCGCCCAAACTAAATGGTGTAGCCGAAAGGCAAAACCAAACATTAATGAGGAGAGTGAGAGCTATGCTTATTGATGCAAATTTGGATATCAAATATTGGTCATATGCAGTAGCAACATCATCGTACCTAATAAATAGATCTCCCACGAAAGCAAATCCTGAATATAAAACTCCATACAAAATGTTTTATGGGATAAAACCCAATTTAAAAAATTTTAGACTTTGAATCGCTTACCTATAGGCATATTTCTATAGAAGTGTGAAAGCAAAATGCTACCAAAGCTAAATCTAAGTCTAAAAATAAAATTGACCCAAAATTGGCACATAGGGAGGAGAAAGATATAATGATGTGGTATACTAACACTGGTTATTTTTTAAGGGACCACTTTGATACAAAATTATATATAGCATGCAACATTAAAGTAGATGAATTCCAAAATATTAAATCTCTTGAAATAGCTGAAAAACCTTTAATTATTAAACCTGCAAACTACACACATGATTTATGAATAATAAATCCTGTTATAATGAATATTAATATAAACTATAATAAAACATATATAGAGGACTGTGTACCACTAAATTTCAATGAAATTAATAACACTTTCAAGAACAATGGATTAAAGCCATAAATGTTGAGTTTAATTCATTGGATGACAAGAAGGTTTGGGAAATAGTGGATTATGATTGTCAAAAATTGATAGATACACAGTGGATATTTACTGTAAAATATGACAAATTTGGAGACCCAAAACCAAAGACTAGATTAGTAGCAAGAGGTTTCAAAGACAGGACAGAATATAATATCCCTCAAACACATAGTCCTGTAGCCTCGATTAGTACCTACAATTAGATGGTTATTTTCCACAATTAATAAAAATAATTTAATACTCATCCAGTATGACGTAATGCTTACCTAAACTCCCCAATTATTAAACCAATATGTTTAAGAAGACCTGAGGGTATCAATACAGGATCAAATCAAGTTCTAGAATTAAAGAAATCCATATATGGACTAAAGACTTCCAGTAAATCTTGGTACGACTTGTTGGATTCAAAAATAAGAGAAATGGAATTTAGAAGGACAAAATCTGATAGATGTCTACACTTAATGAATAATGGAGAGGAAACAATATATTTCCTCACATATGTAGACGACATATTAATTGCATCCAAAACATAAATATCAATAACAAAAATAAATGAAGAATTGCAGAAAACATTTACTGTAACCATAATAAATAATCCTCGAGTTTTTGTAGGACTTGGAATAAGATCGATAGAAAATAAAACAATAACACTTACACAATTTAAACATATTGAAAGGATGGTTAAAAGGTATGACATATCTGAAACCGAGGTTTCCAATACCCCAATGGAAACAAGATTGGGAATGGATAAAACTGAAAATGGGAAGGATGGCACAGAATATTGGTCCATGATGGGGGGGATTGTTGTATTTAGCGGGATTAACTGGACCTGATGTTCTGTTTTCTGTCAATTTTTTCTCTCACTTTCAAAATTCATCGAATGAAAACTTGAAAAATTAGGTGAGAAGAATATTTAGGTACATTAATTCAACAAAAAATTATTCATTAGTATATAAATCTGAAGGTGATGGAATCCAGGTTTATATAGATGCCTCATATGCTCCACAAGTGGACGATACACCCATAAATATTAACAATTTACAAAAGGGAAAATCAATTTCAGGTTATATTGTATTTGCAAATGGAGACTTGATGGACTGGAATTGTTCTAAACAGACTATCCATGCTTCATCAAGCACAGCTGCAAAGATCATAGCTGTTTTCGATACATTAGATATAATTAAAGTAATACAATATATGCACTTTGAAATATTTGATGAAAAATTAATAGTTGATATAATGGAAGATAATATTTCGACTCAAAAAATATGTTCTAGAGGAAGCCAAAAGAAATCAAGAGCATTAATAATCAAATGTTATTCAATTTTAGAGGCGATTGATGAAAAAATAATATATTTCAGATCAGTAAATCAATTGGCCGATATCTTCACCAAATCCCTCAACAGAACCAAACTTGAAAATATAATAATAAAAATTCTAGAAAATACTAATATTTACACATAACAATAAAAACGCTTATTTTAGAAAAATACCCATACAACATAGTAAGTCATACCAAAGTCAAAAGTCGAAGTCGTAACAAGTCCAAAACATGTAATAAAAATACCCCTATATTATAAAGAATAAAAACTCACGCCTTTAATAATTTGAGAAAATACTTGCAAAAATAAATACTTGCATTTTCAAAAATCTTAACAAAGAAAACCGCATCAAAATTGGACAAGTTTGAACCCTTAAAATCCAATAATAGAAAATACTCTCAACTTCAAACTCGGTATGAGAAATATACACACAAATTCTCACACACCACAAAAAAAAAAATACAATACAATAAATATGTACAAGATAAAATTCACGCCTTTTTTCATATCTCATTACATGACTGCAAACATGATTGCAGATTAGTAAAACTCTCGCCTTCATATTTTTTACTAAACACACACGACAGCGCTCTAAATACAATACCTAAACAAAAAGGTAATTGATCCATACTATGTATACTATTCTGCCAATTATTTCCTGCATGCAATCACATAGATAATCAATAACATAACGTTTTTATCACATGCATTCCTGTACCTTATTCTTTTTTATTTTTTTTTGTTACTTTATTATTTTTTCCCATATAGATACCAATACACAAAACTTTGTATTTTTGTTGATGAATCATATGTTATCATTTTATTTGATTTTAATTTTTTCTTTTTTGCTTGTTACCATTTTTTTTTTTAATTTATTATAATACAAAATAAACATATATGAATTTAATCATTTATATTTATTTATTTATTTATTTTGTGAATGAAACGAAGCCGTTACCAACATTATTCTTATAATATTTTTTATTATTGTTATTTGTAAATAATTTTTTGTTTACTTTCAGCGTTCGATGATGAATCATTTGTTTTCACTAAAATTTCAGGGGGAGTTGTAACGGAAATTCCACCTCAACTCACTCATTATCATCATCATTATCATCATCAATACAATAAATATATATATATATGTCATACATTCTACCACTCTCACAAACTGTTATCTCTACTTACGATGAATGCTAGTGCTGCGCTTCGCCATTATACATTTTATTATATTTTATTCTTGCATGATGTTTTGTCTGCGAATTATATTTGTTTGAAACTGATGTCTCATGTTCATTTTTCGGTCCTTTCACTCTCACCTCACATCAGTTAGAATGTATAGTTGGTATTGTGGGTAAAGAAGCGATGACTTCCCCACTATGGCGTAACAGTGTGTACAAGAATAAGATTACGAATGTTACATATTGAGAGTTCAGTGTTGCCAGGTAGGGTATGAGATATGTGAGAGTTACATGGACTCTCTCCAACAATTTTAACTAGAAATTGGAAATTATTTCAGTTAGAACTCGATGACCATTATATGTGTGTCAAAAAAATTGATCTTTGATGATGTAAATTGTTGCTCTCTTGATTTATGACAAAAGGAACATTAAATTTTAAAGTTAGCTATTTTCTTGAGTTGGATCTGGATTCCAATTTGACTGATTGATGATGAATAATTTGATGTTTCGTTGATTGAGCATGACTCCAATGTTGTTGATGGTTGAATAATTACCGAATATTATGTTGGTATCTTGAATTTATTGGTCCAATCACAGTATCATGACTTGAGCTGGCCTATTCTCGATCCATAAATGAATGATTTTGGTAAAAATTTGCACAAAAATAAAAAAGATTCAATAAATTACGAAAACAAATTGATTTAAATCACGAATCACCGTTTTTAAAAATGAATTATTTCATATTATGATCACTTTCCTGACAATTTACTGTCATTAATAAGGGAAGAAAAATTTGAAAAAATGTTAAGTTCAAAAAATTTTCAAGTTAAAACATATGAATAACTTTGCTCTTTTCCTGTTGTGACTCTCTTTAAAGATAAAACAAAGCGATTGCTACGATAATGAGGCGAGGTCGAAATAAGAGAGTTGTTTCAGCCACAGAGAGAGAGAGCAAACGTATATTAAAGGAATAAAAAATAACATTGAATAGTTTTGGTACTGATTAAGATGTCGGCCAATCAGTGTTACCGTGGTACGAGATAATTAAATGTATGAGTTCATAAGCAGTGTGACCGAGAGAGTGAATAGTAGGAGTGAGGAATTCGTTCCAACAAATTTTGATCGTGACTTGGTGAGTAGGTAGGAAACCTACTGATTCACATTAACCGTGCTAACATGAAGCTAACATGAAAACTAGAATAGAACATTGTTACTAAAATTTGATTTGGGTTTGGAGTTTGGATTGGACTAATTTGAGTAATTTTTTCTTGAATGAAAATTTTTTTTAAATTACATTACGTCAACTCGTCAAATATTCATTTCTGGTCTATGATGAGATCAACTTTATTTGTTCTCTAGGGTGAAAGTTACCGTATCCGAATAACGCATATTTCGTCTTCGGAAAAGTTTTGCTGTTGTCACTATTTCATCATTATCGATCATATTTCACTTTACGTTAGGTAGTTCATTTATTATTAACCTTGTCAATATTTTTCTAATATAATATCGTCTCTGTAACTCGAATCCGTGGAACCTGTCCTCTCACGCTCTTCGATCTGGTATAAATGATCCATTCAACGCTCTAATTCCTCTAGACAATCAATCATGATACAGTTATTCAAGTTAAAGAAGAATGGTGAATCTGCTACTAGGAATACTACCAAGAGATCTTCTGCAGCACAGTTAAGAATCACTAAAGGTTCGTACTTTACGTTATGTTTTCTCACTGTAATTGGTTATTTTTCGTTGTGACATTTTCAGACTTTAATATTGAGGTATTTTTGAAGTATAGATTTTCTTGCATCACAAATATGTTTTTATTACGTGTTAATTTATGGTAATTGTAATTTGTGTTGACAGACATTAATGAATTAAATTTACCTAAAACCTGTACAACCAAGTTTGACGATCCGGATGATTTGTTGAATTTCAAAATAACGATTGCCCCTGACGAAGTATGTTGTCAACGAATGACTAAGAATTCGTTTATCAAATGCTAATTTAATCGGCTGTTTTTACTCTAGGGTTTCTACAGAGGAGGTAAATTCACGTTCAGCTTCAAAGTTGGCCCGAATTACCCCCATGAGCCACCGAAAGTCAAATGTGAAACACCAGTATATCATCCAAACATAGACCTCGAAGGAAATGTATGTTTAAATATTTTAAGAGAAGACTGGAAACCTGTTTTAACGATCAATTCTATCGTTTACGGTCTGCAATATTTGTTTTTGGTTCGTAATTGTGTGTTAATACGCTTAGTTTTAGTTTCAAAGACTTCATTCTTTACGATATTGTTGAAATTTTTTTTTTTTTTAGGAGCCGAATCCAGAAGACCCATTAAATAAGGAAGCTGCTGAGGTCCTTCAATCAAATAAACGTGTGTTCGAACAAAATGTACAGAAAGCTATGCGTGGTGGCTATATCGGATCCGTGTACTTTGATAGATGTTTAAAATGATTGGTATGGAATTTTCACTCGTTTTAAGAGCATGTTTTTTTTTTCTCGCCTAACTAAGTAGGTCGACGCGGTTGCAATACGTTATTTTGCGTGTTCTATTAAATACACTGTGCATCCAGTCCCAAGATTCTGTAAATAAATTTATCAAGAAAGTAAAACGTAAAAATAATTTTCATGTAAATTTTGTATCTAAACCACTCTCGAATTTACTTAGGTTTTTTAAGAATTATTTTCCGAAATAAATTATGCTGTTTTTTTTTTAAGTGCGTTTGTATTCAGTACTTAAACTTGATGATGTATGTTAGCTCATCAGGATCCTCTAGATTGCAGTCAAGTTGCAACTGCTTGCCGAGGGTTGTGGTTGATTTTTTTTTCCAATGGGAAATTTTTCTGGGCTCTCATTATTTTAATCTGTGCTGAATTTTTGAGGTCATCTGTATTGAAGGATGATGCTTTTTGGTGAATATTACGGGGGAAAACAATGGAATAGTACAGTCTGCATTAATTCTCTATGCCCAATTTCCGAAACTATTATTCCTTTTATCGCTCAGATAATCTTTACTTGTGCATTCATTAAAGTGTGAATTTCAATATTGTCATTTATTTTCCTCTTTTTTAGGTTTTTACAATTTTTTCTGAATTTGAACCCATTCTCCTTTCTCATCTTGCCCTAGCGCGCTCACTTTTCATCAGCTAAGTACCTCACTCGACTCTTTATTTTCTGCTGCCTCATTTCAATGCGTTGTACTTCATTTATGAGACATTCGACTGGTGAAAATTTATGTTTGCGGTGTACTCGATCTTGTTTCGTCTCGTATTCTTCCCTCTCTGTCTAAATATAATTAGAAACATTTATAGAACCTAAAATTGGCGTTTATTGCCCTTGCTTTACATTGGTAGAGTTACAGCAATTGAGAATCATTGATTTAAATTCTTCTTCAGTTTTATTACCTTCAGTATCCTAACTTCTCTTTATATTTGAGTTACTATAAGATTTCATTTTAAATAAACCCATGGTTCTAGGGTTGAAAACATTGGCTGCGAATTAAGGGTGTAATCTCTGTGGAGTTAAAATAGTATTTTTCGCCTCTTTGCAAAAACGCAATTTTTATCCTAGAGACCTCAATTCTTTGACATATGTTTCTAGAAGGATGTCTCCAGAGTTATTACGCAGTGGTTCAGTTTTTTTTTTAACAGTGAGAAAATTGCCATTTTTCAATCTGGAGTAACTATGAAAGTAATCAATGTTTCAAAATTTCGAAAAATAACTGCGAACGATCTTTCAGAAAAATATTCCAATAAATTTGGTTTAAAAAAATTCAAACTGACCCTGAAAAACATAAAGGCGTGAAGGTTCTTTTCATTTAAAAATTGATATATTTCTTTGTCCTTTAGGTAAAATTTTTGTCACAATAGTTCAAACAGATTATTGTAGATGGCTATGTTATAAAATCATACACACATATACACAGCCATACCAATGCACAACAATAAAGTTTGTTCTCAAGAAGAAATCTTCTATTTACCTACTCTGTGTCAATACTGTGTATTTTTTTTCTTTTTTTTGCCCAAACAAAGAGAAGAGAACTAAAAGATGAGTGAAAATAATTGAGGATTGAACAAACAAAACTACCTGTCGACATACATCTTCCTCTGTTTTCTCTGGTCATCAACCCTCCACTTACTGTAACAACAATGACGCTATTCAAGACAGTATGAGAGGATGATAAGATTCTAACCCACCAACCATTTAAACATTTTCAAAATTTAATAAAAATTGATTTCAGTGTTTAGAAACAAGTAGATTTCATAACTTCTATACTCTGAAACCTTTTTCTACCACCGTTACTTAAGGTAATATGTGGTGGTTTGAGCAATTTTCAAATGTTCAAGAAAAATTGTTTTTTAAATTAGTTAGGTACTTAAATACTGTTTTCACCACTGGGTTACTAAAATAGACCTTACAAAAGGGTTAGTTGTGGGGTGGTGAAAATTTTCCATTTCACGACAAAAGAAAACTAATGACACAATTTTCAAATTTTGATTTAATTTTTTTTTTAATAATATGTATGTATTGCAAAAATTTTTAGATCTCAGTTTTTAGAAAACTACGAAAGGGATTGAGCTGAAATTTTCACGAAATGTAGTCCTCATATGGGATCTGATCTGAAAGAAGTTTGGTGTCTGTTGATTCATTAATTTTTGAGAAAACTGGAAAACAAAAAATTCTGTAAAAGTGGTTTTTCCAAAATTTTGAAACAGTAGCAAGTAAATTTGTAAACAAATTTATTATGACTTATTCCAACATGTTACTAATTTTGGTGTGGATTGGCCTCACAATGGCACTTATGGTGCAGCTCTGAAAAGTACAACTATTGCATTCAGTGCAGTGGTGGACATGGGAGTGGGACCTATGGAAAAGCGCAGATGCTGAGTCAAATCACAAATATATAGGTCACTCAAATTCTGTATACAATATATATGGATATATATACATATATATATGTGGCAATGGAGGATCAAAGACAAATGAGTGTATTACACACTTGTCGATCACCTAGCAGGACAGTGAACTAATAATCCAAAAACTACTTTTTGTGCTTACTACTTTACATTTTGTCTATATAGCCAAATTTAAAACTGAGCAAGGCTCACACATGGAAGTACAAGGAGAACGCACTCCACCTTCTGCTATTGTATGGTATGCTGTATACATTTACACACACACCCCACCAGTGGTGACCTCTCAACATAGTAAGTATCGGGTTATTTTTGTTGTTGACATTTACTGTCAACAGGGAAAGGAACTGGTCCTTCCCCAATGTACAGTTGGAAAACTAGCCAATCAGCTTTAAACAGCTGGTTGCAAAACATTTTCCCTTCAACATTGCCATACACTTGTTAACACTTGAAGAAGAAATCTGTTGGCTACCAACAGTTGACAGAGAAGGTTCTCCTTCTCTTTTCCATCCCTTACTTGCTCATCAGTACATTATTACCAACCAACTTTCCAATACAATCAGTTGGCTTATAGCAGTTAATGGAGAAGGTTCTCCTTCACCTTCCCTTTCCCCTAGCCAGATTAGCTGTTGGTACGCAAGTATTTATTAGCCACCATCAACTTTAGTCAGCACCTTACTGCCAACATGGAAGGTTCACATCTTACCTCTTTTTGTCCACTTTGCAGATGTTACCTTCTAAATGGTGTCCAAATTAGGCCCATTATTCCTTGATGATTTGGTTCTTCCTCTGATGCCTGCAAAGGCCTCTATCAGCAATCCTCCCAAAAGGATGGAGAACCAATCAACCGACCAGACTGCCACCCACTCATTACCACATACCACTATGTGTTCATCAAATATTCTGATGAACTTGGCCATCCCATAGTCCTTGCTTGTAAACTATGGCCCTCTCCTTGATAGCTACCTCCTGGCAAAGAACTTCCTATCAACCAGCTTTAGCTGGTTGACAGTTCATTACTGAGGGTTTTGCCTATCTCAATAGGCAGTCACATTGGCAGGATGTAAATTCTGCTGCAACAGGCTGTTCCCCAATGCCAATAACACAAGCTCACCTTCCCTGGTTACTTACAGGCTTTCCACCTTTTAACTGACAATTTGTGTCTGGCTACATCAGATTGAGAATCTTGTGAGAGCCAGCAACAATACCAGCGAGTCACGGCTTTACTTAGCAATCTCAGGCCTCCTGTCTGTGCTGGTAGCCAATGGTGTGTTGGAACTTCTATACTATTCTGAAAACTTGCTGCACATTTAGTCCAACCTCCACAACCAAATCCAGCAGGAGTTTTCCTCCTCGTACTTATAGATAAGAAATATGTTGGAAAACACACATCGGCTACCTTTGGAGAGGCCCTCAGCTTACCATCACTGCCTTGTCACCTTAAATGAAGGAAGGGTAAATAACAATGTCTTACACAACCTTCTTTTCCAATCCCTACTGGTCAATATTAGACAAACAATGGCCATGGCAAAGCCCAAAACCTCTCAACAAGTAGTGCTTAAAGCTAACAATGCATTAGCTATTGAGCAAACCTTTCCATCAACCACCTCTGTTAACAATCCCAATATTTTGGCAATAGCAACTCCCACAGCAACCCAATCAACACCAGCATTGGCTAATTCTTTGGAATTAGTTACTATCATCCAGCTGCTTTAACAGCTCTTGGCTGGAAGACAAGTAAATGCTGTTAATACCTTGAAAAATTTGGTCCTATTCCCCAAATGTGGACATTTGTGTAACCACAAAGGTAGGTCCCACAACATACTGCACTCTCAAGATACCAGTCTCAGTTGTTTTAAACCACAAAAAACACTGTGCGTCTTCGATGGTAAGAAGCAGTTAATACCCACTCTCCTTCTATGTTTCAAGAAGGCCACTATAGGTTTCACCAACAGTTTGGGAAAAAGGTGCATAACTGGTCCAATCCTCCTTGTTCCTGGTGGGACAAATACCCTAGTTGTGAACACCATGACTCTAAATCTCCTACTCACTTGGGAAACAAGTAAACCAGTCAGCCCAGATGACACTCCCACTTGTTTTCAATTCAGTCAATCTATTAATAGAAGATCTGCTTAGTAAACAACGTTTCCTAGCTGACACGCTATACCTCCAACCACTGAAGACAGGAAACATAGAACTAAGCTCCAAGTCTATGGTGCAAAACAAACTCCAATTGGTACTACAGAGTTAAGCTGGTACAGTTAGATTTTGGCCTTTGATGCAAATTCAAGTGGGCCTTTATCATAGCTGACATTGCTGACCCCATAATTGGAGCAGACTTTCTTAGTCATTACCAACTGCTACCCAATGTCAGCAAAGTTTACTTGCTGGGTAAGACCACTGGATTAGCTGCAGTAAGAAAACCACACTCCATTGACTATCCCCTGAGATATATTTAACGCATGCCCACTCTGATAATTGATTTCAAAAAATCCTCATTAAACCATGTTCAAATGTAGTGACTGCTGACCCTCCAGAAGTGCTTGGACACCTCACCTCCACATCCACATGAACCTGACAAAACATGGCATATGCTTGGTGACTACAGACCCCTAAATGCATAAATTATCCCTGTCAAATACCCTGTCCCAAATATCATGGACTTCCATGCCAAACTAGCTGGTTCCAAGATATTCACAAAATTTGATCTCATACAGGTGTTTAATCAAGTCCCCATGACTGAGGAACACATCTACAAAACCATAGTCACAACCCCCTTTGACCTATACAAGTTCCCTTTCATGCCCTTTGGACTATAAAATGCTGTCCAAACCTTCCAATGGTACATTGATAGATTGTTAAAAGACATCAACTATGCTTACACATACATCAATGACATCCTCATTACCTCCTCCAACTCTGAGGAACTCCAATGAAGTGTTACAGAGGTCATTAGGCGTATTTACAATGCTGGCCTAACTGTAAATGGTACCAAGTCCGAGCATGAGTGAGAAGAGTTCACATTCCTTGGCCATCAAGTGAACAGCACTGGTATAAGACCTACCCCGAGTGTGTTCAAGCTGTACTCAATTTCCCACTCCCCAAAACTGTTCATGATCTTAGGTGCTTTTTCAGGATGGTGAATTTTTACCAGCACACCATTAAACACTGTGCCCACATCCAAAGTAAACTCTTCACGCTGATCCATTCAAACAGAAAATTTGACAAAACTCCAATAATTTATAATCTGCCAAAACCATTTTTTGCAAACTTAAAAAGGCTCTAGCAAATGCTGCTATTTTAGCATACCCTAATGAGTCCAAAAAATTTGTCTTGGCATCCAATGCATCTTACCACGCAATAGGGGCAAGCCTATATCAACATGGTACTGGGTCGCTAGAGCCTTTGGCATTTTTCTCCCACGTATTATCAGACACAGAATGCAGATACCCCACCTATGACTGTGAATTACACGATGTTTTTGTGGCGGTGAAGCACTTCCTCAATCTGGTCAAAGGGCATGTTTTCTCCATCTGTGTGGACCACAAGCCTCTCACAACTGCCCTGTTTCAGGCATGCGAGAAAGCTTCAACACACCAACAAAATCAGCTAGAGTTTATTTCACAGTTCACCACGAATATTTGTTATATCAAATGAGCATAACATAGCTGCAGATTGTTTATTGTAAATCTCAATCTCCTCCATCCTCCCCGTGTGTTGTGCCATATGATGAAATGGCCCTTTACCAACAACATGATCCCAAACTTGCCCAATATCTAGCAGACCTCAACTCAGCCCTAATCCTAGATTTGTTTAGAGTACCCGGACACACATTACTTAACATGTGATACTTCCACAGGGAAAAAACATTCCTTTGTACCTGCCAAATATAAAAAAATAATCTTCGATTTGATCCATGGGCTATCTCACCCAAGCTGTTGGACCACTGCATGTCTGATCACCAATTGATTCATTTGGCCTTGCCTATGAATTGATTGCCTTCATTAGTCGAGAGAGTGTACCACATGCCAATAAGGTAAAATTGGTTGAAACAAAAAAGCCCCTCTTCAAGCTTTTTGCCTAACCAATTATTTAAAGCATGTGCACATCAATATTGTGGGTCTATTATCAATGGTTAGCAGTCCTCACCATTGTCTGACAATGATCGACCATGCCACACAATAGCCTCACACCATCATGACAACAGATATTTCTGCAGATCGAGTGGCAATACTCTTCATATAACACTCGGTGTCTACCTTTGGTATCCCCAAAATGATAATGACAGATTAGGGATGCCAGTTCGATAGTACTCTATTTACCTTGGTTGTATACCAGTTGGGAATACACAAAATCTGAACTACGGTGTATTAAACCCAACTGAACAATTAAAAAATTTGTGTGGAGAATGGGCAGCCTATTTTCCTCTCATTTTTCTAGGCCTACACCCAATGGTTATCTCTAATCTTGATATATCCCCCACCCAACTCCACCATGGTGAAGAGCTTTATCTCCCAACTGACTTATTTGAAGACAGCTCACCAAGTGTCATCACACCTAACAATTGCACAACCTTTCCCCAACATATTTGCAAAAGGGCAAATGCAATCACCCAAATAAACCTTACACATGGCAATACTCCCTCATATGTTCCCACTAATCTGAGAACAGCTTCAAATGTATGGCTATGTGTGGACACACCTCGTTGTGATGTCCAAAAAGATTGTTACATAATTGTTTAAAAGTTTTGATCATAAAATGTTATAAGCCAAAATATGAAAATTGAACAGACAAGCCAAAGATCGCAGATTGTAAGAAATATCAGATGTCCCAGGTCAAAAGGGAAAATGATGTGTAATGAGCTTGCCTACATACTACTTGAAACCACAGTCTTGCCTCCTGGTGTCTCACACAACTCCCCATACTTGTTATTTAAAAGCCCCTTAGTTCGAAAGAAAATGATCTTTTACAGTTTGAATAATAAATAAACTTAATCTTAATAATTACCGATGTTACAACCAGATGTTTAAGGTTTTATACTCTTGGTGTTACAAATCCATTGATGAGTTGACTTAGTAATCATGATGATCTGATGTTAATTTAAAGAGACGTTTTTATCATTTAATCTTCTGGTTGATATCGCGATTGTAATAAACAATAATAAAGAACATAGAAAGAAAAAAGCGAATTCCCTAACTTGAAGAACTCTTTTAATTATTTGATAATCATTTTAGTACATTGGTAAAATGTGATCAAAAAATGTATCATTTAGTTAGCTAGTTAGAAATGGAGACAGAATTGTACTGACTGTTTGTGCTTAACATCTCATGTAGCACATACAGTATTGTTAACTATTTGATCTTTTATTGCATCTTGCCACATTTAACTATTTATGTTTGTCATCTTTGAGTTCTATTTTTATTATAATACCTTATAAATGTATTAACAGTTTCATTGATCAATTAACTATTAGGAAAACATGAGTGTTAGGTATAGGAGTAGAGTTTATACAATTACAGAACTCAACGGACTTAGTAATTATGAACAGATTTTATATTTTATTATTTCATTTTTATATGATGATGAATCTAGTGTTAATTAAGATTGGACTTCACATTTAAAGCTCTCAACCCCCTGTACTCTGGTCCTTACAAAGTCCTAAATTGTACGGACAAATAGTTTAAGATGGATATATAAAGATGCCACATACGTGTATCAATCGATCACCTAAAGTCAGCCTATGTCCATACAGATATAGGAACTGACACAGATGACTTAGTTTCCATCGACAATCCTATAAAGGAACTGACAACTGACTTATCATCTACTGTCATCACCCAAAATTATGACAACTCACTCCTAAATGCCCTCCCAGTACCTTCATTGTTATTCACAAACACAAACAACAGGTGCAATTTTCCACTGATCATCATCCTTATGATCAAAATACAGAATCGCCTTCTGAAGTATTATGAACAAAAAACGAAGAATTGCACACTATTGGAACTCATCTTAGTCAAACAGCTGTTCCTACACTCAATGACAAACTAGTTGCAACCTCCTATTTCCCCCCACATTTGTCCGAGTTGGCTCATGCCACTGATGCTAAGTCAAACATTGTTGATGATGACACACTACAAATTTTGCTTTTGTGATGCCACCCAGTTGTCACAAAAAGATGACACAATGTTTTCTAAAAACAAACTCTCCCCTCTGACAAAACAAACTCATAATGCACATGTGCAACAACTGATGCAACTTTGCTTTTGTTTTTGTCTTTGAGATAAAAATAGATGGCAGTTACAGTCAAGGAAAAAGGTTAAGTTCATGTTTTAATACTCACCCTTACTTTGACATGCTCGACTCTTATATATTCTCCATTACAATGTGATAGACAGGCGCTTTTAGGAAAATTTTTGTGGAGCATAATTAACTGACAGTGATGTCCCAAGAGCATCTCCTTACATCTTTGACTTGTTGGAAGATGAAGAAACAGCCCTTTTAAGGGCCACACCATCACCACAAGGTGATAACAGCAGTCCTTTGTCATCTCCTCATGCAGATAACCACTGCTCCCTTTCCCAACCTTCCTTCTACCCAGCATCACCTGCTGACACTTCTTCCTCCTTCACCACGGCTACTATGACCACTCAGCCAGTATAGCAAAGTTTGCTAGTATCTTTCACATCCAGTCAGGCATTGGTGTCACCTGTGACACTTGCCAACAATGGACCTGCACAGAAGACTACCATTCATACTTCTAGCAAAGTCCCAAGAAGGTGACCTTTGCTGAGGCAGAGGGAATGGTATTCGGTGACCTCATTTACACTGTTTCCCCAATGCACGGATCCCTCCACTTCATATCTTACCACTACACACTAACCACAGTGTAAATACTATAGCCCTGAAAGGGTATATGAACTCATGTTTTCAACTAAGAAATTGTAGTTTGTTTTAGTCTCTTATAGAATACTATTCTCTAGCAGAGCTCTCTTATTATAAGCTTTTATTCTACTCACTACTGTGATTTTAAAATAAAGCAAGGCAGCTAACCTTCCACAACAAAATAATATTTATTTCGCATGAAACTAAAGCCAAAAAAAATAAAAGCTTAACGTAATTTTAATCAATTTTACCGATGAAACAATGTGTTGCTGTTCTCTAAATTCTACTTGTACTATTTATGTACAAAATATTATTTTATTATATTGTGATTTACTAATTGTGTTTAATTACTTTATCGAAAAACTGAATCTAGAAAGTTAAGGTCCACCATAAGAGTTGTGCATAATAAATTATTTAATTATTTCAATATTACAGAGATATTGATATTTATTTTGGTATTAATATTTCATGTAAGGTGTAACACATAAGGTGGTCTAATCTCCTTCAAACAAATCTTTTTTATGCCATTACAGTAACGTTGGTCCCAAAAGGCAAGTCTCCACTATTTTTCCCTGAGATGACAAATATGTACATTGACATTTCCCCCAGCCCAGTTGTCCATACTCCTCAACACTATCATCAGTCTCTCCTTGTGTACTTTCATCAGTAAGTGAACAGGTAGAACTGATAAACATTGCTGGCAATAATCTACCAATTACCAACCTTTCTTCTACAACACTCTTGCCAGAAACTATCCCAACACCTCAACCATCCACCGCTTGCAACAAGAGTCCTCCAGCTGTTGGTAAAATACTGGCAAAATGTCCCAGAATTAGCAAGAAAGGTGGAGGCCATGTAAAATGTGAAGCTTGTGAACAATTTACTGCCACTGTTCTTGCAGCCCACAATGTCCTGTCACTCACCCTAGCAACAACACCAGCACCCCTTCTCCAAGTGGTAGTTCCACCACATGGTATTCCCCTACCTCCATACCTACAATTTCCAGTGCCAGTTTTTCCTCAATCTTTCCTTATACCACCTTTCCCAGACTATGGCATATCCTATCCCCCACCTCTTGGCCCCCTTTTCTGAGACTGCTCATAAGGAAGAGAAAACCAATGCCTTGAGTGCATCCTTCAACCCAGCCTGGAGTGCCAAGACAGGTCACTCCCTTAACTCTTGACCTCATCTGCCATATCCCACCCTCCTTGTCAGATTTGGTCACTCCGACCAAATTAATCAGGCAATTCTACATTGTGAACAGTCTCTGTGAATGAAGTTGTGGATGTTACACCACACTTGACTGCCATCATTGGTCACTGTAAGTTTCTAGAAACTTACTAGGAGGAGTGTGATGTGGCAATGGGTATGTGCGTATTACACACTTGTCAATCACCTAGCGGAGTGGACTAATAATCCTGGAAGTCTGAGGAGCCTTCACTATTTGACCTATAGCAATGAAATTTGGGGTAGTGTTAGAAGCTTTTATGGCCTACATATTGGTGTTAAAATTTTTGAAAATTATCCGTTAGTTCCTGAGGAAAGGGTTCTCAAAGTTTTTCCAACTCACCGTGTCATCACAGTAACACCTTTTTGGCTTGAAATTTTTATGGCAGTTGGAGACTATTAAGGACTGGTTCGGTATTCAGAAATATTTCAAATAAGCTCTCTCTCTCCATCTCTATTTTCATCCGCAAACTGGGTTTTGTAGTGAAGCATTGCTGTGCTAGTTTTTTTCATTTCTTTAGAATCCTGGAAAAATGACATTTCATGGAATTTTTTGTTTTTCCGTTTTCTTGGAAACTACAGAATCGATAGGCCCCAAACTTCTTTCAGATCTGCTCCTACATGATAACTATCTCTTGTAACAATTTCAGCTCTTTCTGTTTTAGTTTTTTTAAAACTGTGAACACAAAAGTTTGGGTGATACGTAAATATTTAAAAAATTAGATCAAAATAGTTAAGTGCAACCAATTATTTTCTTTTTCTCACAAAACGGATAATTTTCATCATACCTACCCATAAATTGTTTTTTGAGGTCAATTTTTTAATACCTCATTTGCAAGCAAACTGGGTAAATGCATACGGCGGTTCGTGG
This sequence comes from Ericerus pela, assembly GCA_011428145.1. Classification (NCBI taxonomy): domain Eukaryota; kingdom Metazoa; phylum Arthropoda; class Insecta; order Hemiptera; family Coccidae; genus Ericerus; species Ericerus pela. The sequence goes on from WOFM01000169.1 coordinate 31,852, forward strand.
TTCGTAAGTTGATTGTTGACAGTTCCTGTGTGTATTTATTTATATTTCTTCTGCGGCAGAAAGGGAAGTTTGATATTTAAGGACAACACGCCACTCGCATCTCTAAAAAAAATAAATAAAAAAAGGCCCCAGTATTGGTGACTACCACAGACTGTTACATTTAATGTGATAACATTTTCATCTTCAGTACCAATGTTTTACCATCAACTATCGATACTGCGTTAACAAATACATGAATTTCCTCATAACTGTTTTATCAATGTTGAATGAAATATCGATATTTCGATGTGTCATAAGATTGCTATGTAGTTTGCATCGTTATATTATCGATAATCGGTGGAAAATTTAACAATGAAAAACGACATCGAATGTAAACCAACCCCGATTTTACTGTAGTGAAAATAACCTAGTCATGGTGGTTTATCCATGGTTCACCTTTTAAAAAAAGTTAGCTACGCCACTGTGGGTACAAGTATAACCCACAACACTGTGAGCAAATATGCTTCGACGAAATTTGGAAGCAGTTAATTGTATCCCCGTTTCGAAAATAATCAATAGAATCTCATTAATACACAAGTTCAATTAACGCATCTTTCCAAAATTGGGTTTAAACTCGAGCCAAATGCTACTTATTGGAATATAGATGCGTCCAAAGAATAATGTCGACGTCAGAAGGAACTCCATACTATATTTCAGTCGAAGATAAACGCGTAACATAATATTTGATAAACGACGAATATATCGAAATAAAAATGATTTTATACGATACGATGGAAAAATAATAACAAAAAATTTATTCTCTAAGGTAATTTAAAAAAAAAAAAATAACGATGGGTATCACATTCTGTGTTTCAAAGGTAAAAAATAAAAATAATAAAAAAAAGTTAACTGGAAGAGGCAAACAAAATGTCCAAACATATCACATGTAGAGAGAATAATGTGTAATGGACGATGAGAATATTATTCGTTAAACACAAAACGTAATGCTTCCTCCACTACTGGCAACGTCTTCGTATCGGCTAAAGCTTCTGAATAATTTTCACACAAAATGCGCCTTAGACTGACGACCAAATCATCGTTAACAGGTACACCGCGTCTGCTTATCTCCTTCAACATTCTGTCGATAAAAATTATTGCAGAAAATGGATGAATCCAGCCGCGTTTCGGATAACTATAAGGAGAATGAGACTGGAAAAAACCAATAAATAAATGAATAAACAAAAATTTTTTTTTTAATTACAATTAGTAAATAAACACACAGGGAGAATGAATAAAACCTGCACTACTGCAGCCAGAAATTCAAAGTAGAAAAAAATGAAATAACAAGATGAATGTTCTTCGAAGATTAACCTACCAGTACCTATCTTCGATTCACATCTCTCAAATTCTCAACATTTTTGGCTGATTCTAACATCCAACAAAGAGGGACAGAAACTCAACCTCATGTCGAGTGGTTTTATACGTAAACAAAGCACCAATGAAACATCGAACAGATAAGTCATTCAACAATAAACGACGAGTATGAAGTGGAGGAAGAGAAAAATTATTTTTCAGACTTTTGACTCAGAAATGATTCAATCAATAATTGAGAAACGCGAGGATTTTAATCATTGAAACCGATTGAGATGGTCAGCAAATATTTTTGAATAAGCTTCTTCAGTTAGTAGAGATGGCATTTTTGCGAATATTCGCATGATTAGATTACTTTTTATTAAAAATAATATTTTTTACAAAGTTATAAAAAACATTCTGTAACTGCATAAACGTGAAAAATTTAGAATTTTATGCAAATAGTTAAATTGAATCTTTTGGTATATTTAAAGCGCAGGAACTGAAATAATATTGTGACATTGATACCACTGAGGTAACCCGAACAAAATCATCTTTATTTTGAAATCTGAAGCGCAACTGGAAATGAATTTCCACTTTTTTTATTATACATATTTTGTATCGCTATTATTATGGTTGTGACGGCTGAGCGGTGGCCAGGGGAGAAAATTGGGGCATTGCCCATATGATCATAGCATTTGCCCCCTTACGAATTGAAAAAATTTTCTCCCTGGGAGCTGAGACTAACATACCGGGTGGCATAAAAAGATACTTGAAAAAAAAATTCTAATAATCTGCATTATTATACGGTTTTATTCTACTTGTTCAGTTGTTCACCATAAATTTCAATTTCATGAATTATTGAAGGCAATAACCTCAAGCAGGAAGATCGTTCATGTCTGTTGCCCACTGTTAGTTTTGTTTTCACTACAGCTGTGACACATGGGGAGTAAGATGTATCTTCATGCTTGGGGTGGAAGGGTTTGAATCCCTGCCAGGCAACATTTTTATATGCTTTTATTTAACTCCGTTTGGGCACAGAATTTAGACTTCCTTCATGGTTCGTATAGGGAGGATAAACTCGTTAATAGTTACCAGGTTTGCCGCTGGACCATTACCAAAGTGCTCGGATTGCAACTGCAATTTAGGTTGTTACGTGTTTCTGTGTGAGTGCAATAGAATTCGTTAGGTTTATAAAATTATATTTTTAAAAAATTGAATTTTTCGACACATTGTTATCAAGTGGTTATTTTGTTTTTAATTTTTTAAGAATTTAAAAATAATAATTACAGACACAAACCCATGCTTTCATCACATATGTATACGTAGAGAGCCCACCAGATTTCACTGCACCCATCATTATTTTATATATCCATTACAACCCAGTTACAAAAACCTGTCTGTCGCAGCCAAATCTGTTTGTTGTAACCAGTTATTGGCTACAACAAACAAATTTCAGTCCCTTGGAATTTGCTGCAGCCAATTTCTACAGTACTTTGATTTTTTTTGATTTTTTTTTTTTCAGAAAAACATTTTTAATGAGATATTATTGTGATATAACATCAATTCAAAATATGCATTATTAAAAAATTAATTTAAGCTCTAATATCTCAGCCTATCAATGAGGAGAGTTGACAAATATTTGTAATTAATGTCCGCATGTGTAGTCACTATCTTCCTGGTTTTAATACTTGAAAAAGAGGCCAAAACACGTTTGGTGTCTATATGGATTTTAAAACTTACAATACACGCCTCATTCTTTTTATTTTCACTTAATAATACATTGTTCGACAAGAGTACAATGTGAGCTGTTTTTTTTACTGAGTGTAAAGAGTTTGCAGACAATTGGAAGACGAGTACTGTAACATCATCAAGTTAAAATAGCTTACTAGCACTTGTCGCACATCACCATTTTTGCAACTAATGCAAAAAAACATTGCAACCCTCCACCAAAAAAAAAAAATTCACAAAAAATTTTTTTGAAATGATACTCAAACAATATAAAAATGGAAAATTATGCAATATTTTGCGTTTTTTCGTTCATTTATTGTCAAACAGCTAAAAACAATACGGAAAAATTACAAGAAAAGTGGTTTCAATTACATTTTTCCACTTTCGATCAGTACCAATCCCAGCTTTAGAGCTTAAATAGTGACTGAGGATCACCGAGTTGAAGAAGAGAAGTTTCTACATTCTAAAAAGCACAAATTCTCCATTAATTTGCGATTTTTTCGTTCTTTTTATTTAAAATATATAAAGATGATTAAAATATTATATTGAAATTAGTTTCTAGTACATTTTCTCCTCTTTCCAGAAGTGCCAACTCCAGCTCTCTATTTTAAATAGCGGCTAAAGAATTACCTATTGAAAGAAAAAGGAGAGGTTGCTAAATTCCAAAAAACAGCGAATTTTTCCAAATCTGCGTTTCTTATTTGTTGTTGTTCATTTTCAAATAATAGCTAACGATAGTTAAAACATTACATGGAAATTTGTTTAAATTTTATTCTCTTTGAAACAATATCAACCGCAGTTTTCTAGCTCAAATAGAGGCTGAGCTGAGAAACCATCGAGTGAACTAGAGGACACGTTTTTCAAAACTGAAATGCTGCGCTCAATTATTGATACGGCAACCTGATGAACAGTTTTTTACGAATTCAAGGAGGGAGGTGGTGCTGTTCAAATATTGCTGTCTACAGTGGAGTGTGCAAAATTATCGGCCGTGAAATTGGTGTTCACAGTTCAAGAATTCGTTCTTCTATGTTCGCAATACATGCAGGTGAAGTTGAGGTTTTTATGTACGCGTCGCAAAAATACATTTCGTACGTACGTACGTACGTAGGTGGAAAAAAAAAGATGATACATCTGCCCACTTCAAAAACCATAGCATAACGCCGTCGAAAGGGCAACAGACAGTTTTTTGTTCCGAGCCGCGCTCCAAATACCAGGGTGATACAAAAAATGGATATTCACCAACTGCGCCAAACGGGTATTAGGTACTCACTTTGAGATGTGGTAGCAGTTTGCAGTCGCACAATTCGAACGAGTCGACAAAGGAACGTAATCCGGCATCCCAGTTCCTTCTGAAAAAGAAGTAGGTGCCCAGGTGCAGCGACAATATGGATCGGCCGTGCGCATGATATGTATCGTAATTGCGTTTCAACGAGTTCAAAATGTCGAATCTGGATGACAACTGCTTTCCCAGTCGAATTTCGTCCATCACTGCCGACACGATGCCAAGGTCGGCAGCTTTTTTCGCCAGCTCGAAGGCTCTTTCACACTGTTTGGTGCGCGAGCAGACCAACGACAACTGATGGCAAATGAATCCGCTGTCCGGCTTCAGTTTGTACGCTTCCTGCAGATACTTGTACGCTGCTTTGCAGTCCTTGAACGGCGCCTCTAATCTCATGAATCCCATTCCGCAACGCAGCAAAATGTACCACGATTTGCCGAAATTCGTAGCCGCATCCCTACAACAGCGAAAGAAAACTGATTGGTTTTCATGTTTCGTTCTGATTTTTTTTTTTTCAACTCAAATCAACCGTGCTGAAAAAATCAAAACGACAATTCAAACGCGATAATGCGACCTTTGTCGTTATATATTTCTTATATCACGTACGCTAGATTCGGACATCTTACCAGGTAATCTAAAAAATGTTACTGAAAAATATTCAATACTTATCATTGTGATTGCAAATTGTTTCGGAAAAAATTAGAAGTTCTGAATTACAAACAGGGCAACTAACTGACAACTACTAAAGAGCAGAAATACATTTTTAACATTTCATAATTTACCCTTTGACCCTCGACACGTAGTAATCAACAAACATCAAAATCTTTTTACAATCATCATAACGTTGATGAAAACCAGTAACAAATTTGAAAATAAGACGTATTTATTGTTTAATAGAAAAAATTAGGGAAAAATGGAATCTAAAAGTTGCAGATGTGGAGCTGTGCCCACAAATGTGGGAATGGTTACACTTCGCCGTAAAACCCTGCTTTTAAAGAGGGTTGTAAAATTTCGTCGACTCGAATGATAAATTCGTGAATTGCGTTCGTCGCGTACGTATAGGTATTACGAAACACAGATAAGAAAATAAGGTTAGAAAAAATGTTAACGATTTTATGATAGATCATAGAGAATTGTTGGGACCATACTATTGCATTATTTTAATTGCCTAAAACTGAAATAGGACAACTCAAAATAAAAATTCAAGAAAATTATGAATATAATATGGGAACATTTTCCTATTGTCCTATTACCCTAATCAATAAAAGAAAACAATGACTTATTGATTATTAAGAAATTATAAGCCCTAACAAAAAACTGATAACACTTTGCTAAACATTCATTATTGTAGAAACATAGGTACATATTGACATTTGTCTAACTATATTTAATAATTGACCTGAAGAAAAGATGATCATTAGGTACTTAATATGTTATTGGTTTTTGAGAAATGTGGAAGAAGTATTAATAAAAAAGCAGTAACAATTTAAATATCTGAAGAACCTCAAAGTGAGTGAACACACACATAGGTCTATTAAACTTTACATGGAAAATGAGACTGATTTTTATTCCCACATTTATTTGATAGCTAACCTATTATTATATTAGTGAAAGTAAATGAATCTACATTACATGAGACAAGGAGAAGAATTTTCAACTAGAGATGAATAACAATTTAGCAAGAGTGCACATTGTTTTTTTAATTATATCTTATAAATTACTTAGTTCATATCCTAGTAAGTTCTACCTTAGTAACATTCAAAGAAGACTACTTAGGTGTGTTTGAATTCTAAATCAGCCTCATTTTCCCCGAAAATTGGAATATACTTAACTGAGTTTTCACTTATTTTAAAAATGTTACAAGTTTTGTATTAACACTCATTCTCTTCTTCCCTGAAACGAGTAATGTATTCAGTACTGAGAATTTTACAAATAGTTCAACTCCAAAATACATTAATAAATTACATGTAGACTGTATTTTCCATATTAGAGCAAACAGAAATATTAAAATTTTTTCTCCAAGAGAATTGTTATGAATTTTTACTTTTAACATCTTCCATACTTCCCAGAACATAATAGTGCAGTTAATTTTATTAATTTAATCAGTAGGTCAACCATCGATTAACTTTTTAAATTACAAGCCTCTTCATTTTGTTCTCAAATTTAAATGCACCTATATGATTATCAGTTTACCTATCAGTTGTTATTAATTTTGTTTCCCTACTCAATATCTATGTCTCCAAAAATAATAACATATTCAGTGTTAAGAATTCTATCAATAGGTCAAGTCTCAAATAAGTTAATAAAATACAATGTGGATATATACTAAACAGAAATCACAAAGTTGTGCTCTCCTGCAAAATTATTACTTATTTCTAATTCAAACTTCTTCACCATATCCTAGAAAATACAAGTCTGATTACATCCACTAATTTAATCAATAGGTTAATTGTCAAATAAATGTGAGAATAAAAATCAGTCTCATTTTCCATGTAAAGTTGAATAGACCTACGTGTGTTTTTACTCACAATTATATTATTGCTGGTTTTGTATCAATACTCATTCTCCCCTTTCCCCAAACCAGTAACATAATGATTATTTAGGATTACATCAAAAAGTCAACTCCGAAATACATTAAAACAAGACATCATTACAGAGTTTAAATGATAAACCAAAGGGATAAGGTGTGACAGCTAAGTTCATGGACTAATTTTCAAATAAATTATTTATTTAAAAAAATGATTAAACAATGTGTGGGGACATTACTCATATGAGATGAAGGGGCTCAGACCCCCTAATGACAGTTGCCACCAAAAGGTTGGAAAATATTTGTCTCTATGATGTAAAACTAATTCACAAATTATGTTTGATTGTAATTACTTATACATAGCATGTGTCAGTAATGTACAAGTACCAAACCATGACTAATCAAACTGAGATGGTGATGTCATAATTTGGTACACAAACCAGTCTGCCATTTCATGTCTATATAGGAAATGACAAACCTACCCTTATACATGGATGTACATAATTAGTACATATGTGTGTATGTGTGCGTGTAAATGAACCTTATATAAAGTGTGTAGATTGGATCGAAAATTGCCAGTGTTTGCCCAGGTTTTGGCTTACTTGTATGTTTACACATGAAGTGGGGAAAAACTTTACATATGAAGTGGCAGAACACACAAATATTCTGTTGATTACCCTCTGGGTATTTTCATAACAAGGTATTCCACAGTAATTGGCTATGTTGTGAGTATCTAGAGGCATGGTGCACTTTTTCAAAAATTAGCATGGTGCACTAGCAAGATTTTTGCTTGCTTAGAAAATATAAAAATAATTGTTTTACTTAACTAGACATTAGTAGTTGTCAAAGTAAAGTCTGCTGAAGTGGGAATTTAAACCCCCTTCCAAATAAATATGTATAGCCTGGGAGGAAAAAGATAGTAGAGCTGAAGGAAGAAGGTTGAACTCATCCACCAACCCCTCCGACTTCGACTAGATAATATGAAGACATTTTAGAGTTTGTAATGGCAACTCAACACCCAGAGCTCATACATCTGGGAGCTGCAAATAACCAAGACAAATTAGCAGTGAAAACTTTGAGAAGTGGTCAAACTATAAGCCAAAGTTTTTACACAAAAACACCCAACCTACAAAAACTGGAACCACTGTTTTCATAAGGTGAGGGAGTACATTCAGAAGTATCTATGGAATACCTCAGTCAGCATAATACTAAGATGGCTACTAAAACTACAGGAGCAGAAGTCCCAAAAACGAATCCTCCAACACATACATCAGCAGGAGGAAGTGGACAGCCACAGTTGATACATGAGGTTCTGACACTAATCTTACAGCTTTGGCAAAGTCAGCCAGGACAGAACCCTAGCTTCTACAGATGAAGGATTGAGATCCCAGAATTTCTGCCAAATGAGGTAGATTTATGGTTAACTCTCCTTGATGGCAGGTTCAAGACAGAGAACATACAGCAGAACCAGTGATCTTATTCCACCAAATTCCTATGGCTGAACAGAACATATCAAAGACAGCAATTTTAACCCCCTTTGGTCAATTTGAATACCTTCAAATCCCATTTGGACTTTGCAATTCAACAAAAACCTTCCAAAGATTTATCAATGGATTGTTTTGGGAATTGCAGTTTGCTTACGCATACTGGGATGACATTTGCATTTGCTTAGAAGGTGGAGAGCAGGAGCATAAGGAGAATGTAAGAGCTGTTATACAGTGTACACGTGCTGCCAGCTTTATCATCAAGGTAGTTAAAAGTTTATACAAATGAACCTAAATTGACTTTCTCGGCTACAAAGTCTCAACTAAAGGCATTTTCCCCTTGAAGAGCAAAATCGAACCAATACTGAATTTCCTAAAACCGTCAAATGTTGCTGAAATCAGGTGTTTCTTGGGGATGGTGAATTTCTACAAACTTTGCGTGAAGAATGGCTGAACAAAATAAGCTGTTTGCATTAATAAAACCAAACAGAAAGGAAGATAAAACTCCACTCAATTGGAATGAAGAAGCCAAAAAAACCTTTGAGAAAATAAAAGAAACACTGGCAAATGCAACATTATTTTCTCATCCAGACAAAAGTCTGTCATTATGTATAAGTACTGATGCCTCAGACTTTGCAAATGGTGCCACACTGCACCAACAGGACAATAACAAAAAAAAAAAACTACCGATAGCTTTCTTCTCCAGGAAGCTCTCTAAAACAGAAAAGAATTATAGCACGTAGGATTGGAAATTGCTTTGAATTTTTGCTGTGCTGTAAAATTTTAAGCATTAACTAGAGAGTAGATGTTTTACTGTGTATACAAACCATAAATACTGCAAATTGGCTTTCAACAGTGTACATAACCTGTCACATTCTGGACCAAAATGCAGGCTAATTTAGTGTTGGCAAGGTTTGTTTGGCCCAGAATAAAGTCAGACTGCAACAAATGGGCTCCCAGTTGCTTGACCTGTCAAAAGTCCAAAGAAGAAAGACACATCAGTTGCCTCTCAAATCCTTTAAACAAACAGAGCAGTTTAAAACAGTACATATGGACTTGGTTGGCCCATTGCCACCATCTCAAGGACACAGATTCCTGTTAATGATAATAGATAGGGCAACTTGATGGCCAGAAGCAATTCCTCTCTACAAGACAACAGCTCCAACAGTAGCTGCCAGGTTATACAACACCTGGATTACAAGGTATGGTGTACAGTAAACCATAATTATAGACCAAGGTCACCAATTTGAGAGCACACTCTTCAATGAGTTTTCTAAGAAGCTTGGTGTACAATACAATCACTCTACAGCTTACCATCCTCAAGACAATGGTAAAGTAAAGAGATTGCACAGAGCACTCAAAGTCCCAATTAGAGCTCATGATACCAAGAGATGGGTTGAGCTACTTCCCACCATCCTTTTAGGCCTTTGATCTGCCCTACAAATGGAAACAGGACATTCTGCAGTGCAATTAGCATTTGGCAAAGAGCTATACCTACCATGGTATTTCTTCTCAGATTTAATAGAAGTTAACCCCTAAATAATGGTACAAAATATAGGAAATGACGTGACGCTAATAATTTTCTTAAACAGGCAGCTCGTCTTGGCCAGTCCAAGATTTATGTCTCAAAACACTTGGCCAATACATAAAACATATTTGTTAATGACAAAAACATAAGGTCTGCACTGGAAAAACCATATGTCAGTCCTTAGAAAGTAGTATCACGCAATGATAAAAACTTTGTGATACTAATAGCAGGCGAAACAAGAACTATTTTAATTGACAGATTGAAGCCTGCCTTTTTGGTAAATGATGATAAGAGAATATCGAAGATGGAAAGAAAAAACAGAGAATATCGAGACAGGTATGTCCGAAAATATACAAACACAAAACATAGAGGAAGAATCACTCGAAACCAGTGAAACAAATAATTCACTAACAGAAAATTCATGAAAAAAAAAATTAGTCAAATTTTTGGACAATGTTACAACAAAAATGTATGATCCTGAGGCCCCCTTATGCCCTAGAAAAAGAGGCAGGCACCTAGCAACAGAAAAACAAAACACATGCATCCAAATCGTAGGTCTGAGTGATTAATGTGGAGGACATAAAAATTATTCCAGATAAAGCAAATATTCATGAAATTTAAACCTGTTAAAAAAAAAAGCGATAAATTTGTTATCTTGTGAGACAAAAGAAACTCCACAGATAAGCAATTGAAAGAATGCGGGCAAAAAGACAAACACACGAATAAAAAAATCCACGTGCAATATGGAACAAAAACATCCCATATGTTTTTGTTGGCAAACAAAGATAACCAAAATGTCAATACAGGCTGTGACATTACAGACAAAAGGTAAATCTTTTTGTCATCTGAATCTATTTCACACTTAATTTTGCTTAAACTGATCAGAATTTTATAGGAAAACTTTCTAACAGTAGAGAATTTTTAATGCTATATCCTCCAAACTAAGGCAAGACAAAGTATTGAAACTGAGATCGACTGAAATCTCACAATGAAAATCATTTGCCATTTTGCTGTCATTCGATTAAGACCAGAATGTTCTCTTATATAATTTCCCATGTTCTTTTATGTAAGTATTAAGCTAGTACTACACGATGCGTCCAATGCTTCTAACGTTGGATGCTTGTATGATTGGACACATTATGTAGTTGTAGTGCGCATGTCATTTGACGAATGTTTTGCTTCCAACGTTGGCATTGGAACATTGGCCATCAAAAGTCGGTTTTTTTGACCCGTGTCAAAGGAGTACCCAACATTGGAAGGAATTTGGAACCAACACTTGTGGTACAACTACACGGGGCAACTCGCACACACTATTTTTTTCACACACATCCTAAAGTCTACAGCGCTGCGTCCAGCCTTCTGCCAACATTGGAATACGAATGTTGAGACGAACGTTGGGCGCATCATGTAGTTGCAGTGCTGCATCCAGCCTTTGTTCCAATGTTCAGCCAATGTTGGAAGGCGAATGTTGGCGCAAACGTTGGATGCATCGTGTAGTACCAGCTTTATACATACCTTGTTCTTTCTTATTTTACATTCTCAGTGTTGTCACCAATAAACAAAACCATTGACTCGAACAACACCCTAAATGAATAAGAAGGTGTTAAGAAATTAATAGCTTAACAACTTCTTGAACATACATCAGAGGAGTTGGCTCGGATCAAGAAAGAACTGCTTATGGACACAGCACCTCCAGTTTCTAAAATCCTGGAGGAGATGTCATCTCCACTGCCACCCCTTGTCTCACTTCCACAATACCAGAAAGGAAGATTCTAACTTTGATAACCCCAAAGCCTGAACCACTCCTGCAGATGGTCCTGGAACAAGCAAAGTTTATCTTCACAAATGAGAGGGCCTCTGATCCAAATTCTGGAGTACTCAAGACAGGAGAATTCAAACTCCCTCATGTTGATGGAACCAGAGTTTAAAATTCCTAAACCACAACCACTACACCCCTGACATATACAACTCACCATGGTAGAGGGGAAAAAACAGCGCATTTTTATCATTTTTGTGGCACAAAAATTGAGGGAGTAGCTGTGGGGACATTACTCGTATGAGGTGAAGGGGATCCAACCCACCAAAAGGCTGGAAAATATTAGTATTTATGATGTAAAACTAATGCACAAATTATATTTGATTGTATAATTACTTGTCCATACGTGCAAATAATATACAAGTACCAAATTATGACTAATCAAACAAAGATGGTGATGTCACAATTTGGTACACAAACTGGTCCACCATTTCTTATCTATACAAGAAATTACAAACCTACCTTATACACGGACATACATAATTACTACATATGGGTGTATGTGAGCGTGTAAATAAGCTCCTACATAAACTGTCTGAACCAGCTCTAAAATCGTCAGTGTTTTCCCAGGTTTTGGTTTACCTGTATGTTTGCATATGAAGTGGCGGAAAACGCAAATAATCTGTTGATTACCTTCTGGTGAGAATATTCTCTTCACGACAAGTTATTCCACACAATGGTTACATCCTGAAAAGTAATTTTCCCATACTCTGATACATTTTAGAATTTGGATTTTCCAGCTTTAATGAAAGCCTCGATGGTAATTTTTGATAATTGTCTTTAGGACCCAGAACGATGCATCTTTAATTTTTTCAATTCCCAATAATATTTACTTTTTTTTTTTAATAATTTTATGAATAAAAAATTTTGTTAGAAACAAGGTCTAATGGATAGGGTGGTATTTGAGGGTTTTTGTAGTCACTTTTACCAAAAAATTTCGTCAGGTAGTACAATGGATAAGAGCAATGTGATGAAGAACATAGGAGTTCTTCATAAATTGCTTTTCTTTTTCAAATTCACACTTTTTAAAGTTTCAAAACATGGAAGTCATGAATGTAACTAACTTTATAAAAATGCAACCACAAAAGAGAAAACACATCCTGGGATTCCAAAAAAAATTATCTCAACTCCTAAAGGCGTACTTAATCGATAGCAACTGCTCCAGAATTCTCAGTGCTACCATTACACCCATAAAAAAAAAATTAGTTTGAGAACTATGTCACATCTCGTAGGTATATATAAACTTTAAGGGGGACGGTGTTTTTGGAGTCTGGGGACCATGATCAGAAAAACTATGATGAAATTTTGTCCAAGTCGTGACCTGCCACCCTCCGAAACGGATAGATTTCATCTACCTAAAGGTGACTGAAAAATCAATGATGGAGAATAAGAATATAATAAAGTGTTTCTTATTCCATCGTAATAGGGTTCAGTCGCATTAATTCACGTAAGATATTAATAATTATTAATTGTCAAATTACGCAGTGGCTCTTCTCAAGTGGCGAGGGTCAATTTAATTAATTTTTTTATGCCATTAGGTAGGTAGGTAGGTATGTTTGTAACCGCTTGCGGTTATAGCCGATTGCAGAAACGACTTGCACTGCTCATCAATGGTCCGCGAAACGACCAATTTTGTAATTTCACCCGTCAACTACGACAAAATGAATGACCCATTAGCCATGGTCGGCCGCAGTCGCAGCACCTGCGCCAGTAATACGGGTAATAAAAATGTAGAATGTATTCGTCTGTCGGTTAGCTGGTTGAAGGTAGGCGTCAGTCGGAAAGGGCCGAATTTCGCAATCCGATTTTCACACATACCTATTGGTAAACGACGGCAGGGAGAAGGAGAACGATGCGAGTGGTGAGCACCTCACACTAATTCGACTTACTTGTACAATTCGACCGCTCTGTTTCCCATTTTATGGAATATTTCGTGTTTCTTGTCGGACGCTTGCGGCGCGCGTCTGTTCTCGCGGTAAATAATGCTGACGGCGTCGGCGTAACTTTCGGCCAGGAATACCATTTTCGAAGGCGTCGGGCACAAGTCGACCGACTGCTCCAAGTGGTTCATTTCGTCAGTCAGCGACTTGACCTCTTCGTGCGAGGACACAGAGGTACGTTTCTCAATGCGTCGACGACGGTGCAAACCTTTGCCGTATATAAAATGCCACTCGCCTTGCGCGCCGTCCAAATCGACAGCCTTTTTGGCCAGCTCGCAGGAGGCGATGGTCGGCTCGAACGGGCCAAACTCCAGAAAGACTGCGGCCTTGATGCCGTAGAGTCCAGCTTTAGTCGCATCGTCGAATTCGTTCAAGTTTGGAATCTGGTCCAGCACCTGTCGGACATGAACAGCGTACATCAATTTTCACGGAAATCGACGCGAATTCACCGGCGGCGGTGGCGGCGGCGGTGGCGGTGGCGGCGGCGGCGGCGGCGGCGGCGGCGGCGGCGGCGGCGGCGGCAATTCACAAAATTTTATAAGTTGACGAATGAAAGAATTTCGGATGCGCGGTTAATACCTACGTATAAACAGCGGCACAATAATGTGCTGAACCGCTGACAAACACCTAAAATGGCCGGCTCGCTAACTGGCTTGATACCAATTCATTTTATTCTAATCACACGATCAGTAGGATATCGCTGGTCGTACCACTGAGTCCACTCGTTGAAAAAGGGACCAATTAACATAGGTATAAGGCATCTGTTTTTTTGAAACACCCAACTGAAAAATACGTTTTTCAACGCCCCCTGGCCGAACAAAAAGTAGCGAATTCCAATACGACTTGAAAGAATATTGTTGGACACATGCGCATTTTCGAGTTGACTTTTTCGCAAGCTCGATCACTTTCTTGCACACTTCGAATACTTTCTCAGTTCATTGTTTTTTTTATCCATTAGAATTATAAAGTTTGGTTCCAAAAAACATTTTTGAGTCATTACTTCGGGGCTGAGCCTGACAGTGCAAAGATTTGTTCGGGTAAAAAAAGTAAAACTATTTATTATTTGTTTATTACCATTATTTATTATTATTTATTATATTTATTATTATGTATTACTTTTATTATTATTATTATTATTATTATTATTATTATTATTATTATTATTATTATTATTATTATTATTATTATTTATTATTTTTATTAGAAATTTTGGCCTATAAAATAATTATGGCTGCAAATTGATCAGTACTAATCATCAACAATACATATGAGGACATCATTTTTGGCCATTAAAATGCAATTTTGTATACCTATTAAATCTTACATGATAATTTTTAGAAGCACAAAAGTAACCACTGGAAGAATATTGGGATTGGATGGAAAAATTGTTTATATGAAAGAAATTAAGACAACACAGATGAATTAATTTGTTGTAGCCAGTTTTTTTCCTTCTCTTGGCACCCAAATCTGTTTGTTGTAACCAATAGTTTGTAGTAACCGGATTTGTTACAGCTGATTTTCATTAACATAGAAGTAAATGGAGTTCTGCTAGAACCAGAATTTTGTGTCTTGTAGTTGATTGTTGGCTGTGGCTTGTGTTCGTTATAATTATTTTTACAATATTACTATTATTATTATTATTATTATTTATTTTTTTATTTTTTTATAGGGATGTAAAAAACAATTGTGGGTAACATGCAGGCCAAGTAGTTAAAACTACTTTTGGCACTTGTATCACAAATAACTATTTTGTAATATAAATATCACAACGAAGCGTAATACACTCCAACTGTGAAAATACAATTTCAGAGTGATGAATTTAGATCTCTAGCTGAAGCTTATTCAAATTATTTACCTCACAGTAGGTTAATTACTTAAACATGACTAAACAATGTAACTTGATAAAACAATTAAAAAAAATTTTTTTTTTCCAAAAAAATTTCTAAATTATTGAATTAAAATATAATTCAAGGGGCTTATTTTTTCTTTTTACTTATAATATTGTATTCATTCTCGTCTTCCCCTCCCTGCCTAAAATTCATACTTTTTCAAAAGACACGGTAGGCAGACTCAGCAGGAAGATTGGGACAGAATGTGTGTATCAGTTACAGAAAGGAAATACGCCCATCAAACAAAAAATTTAATAAAAATGATAACATGATCCAATCAACACTTTACATCTAGAACGAGGACATCTACAATGGCTACAACTGCTCCAACATGGATGCAGAGATGTACAATTATGTACAACTTTTTTACAACTAGCTGCAACAAAATGAAAATCAAACACTATCTTCTAAAACTTGGCCGCAAGATGGTAGATTGAACGTGCTAGACACTACAGCCATACATTTTGGCTGAGAGATGTAAGAAAATACGAGTAAAACAAACTAACCCATAATTTTAGGTGAACTTTTCATAAGAAGAAACTGACCTTCACACCACACTGGTGAATCACACAATAACTTAAATAAAAAATTAGGTTGATCTTTGCGCATTAAAATGTATACAGGTAGACTCTCAACTGTGTTAACATCAAGATGTGGGCTCACTCACACAAGGGGACTCTTGATTACATGTTGGATGATGTACCACGTTTAGCCAGTAAAAAAAATCATTGCCCGTAAAAGACAGTCTGAATTTTGATTATAATTCTCTTTAATGATGAGACAAAACCTTTTTGAGCATACAAAATTAAAAAGAAGACTTCGAGGAATAAAATGAGACCAAAAGCAACAAATTTGAACTTAGAATCTGAGACAACTTAATAAGATGTAATTTTTTTTTATAAAATTGTAAATTTGATACTAAAGACAGCTAATGACACGGGTTAAAAACAGTTAATTCATGAAAATACGCAGGTAGTATCAGACAATTTCTTCTTCTTCCTCAAGGCTCAAACTTTTTTCATGGTCGTATTTTATTCCTTAAAGTTTCCTCTTTAATTTGATGTATGGGATGAGAATTTATCTTAATTATGAAAAGAAATACAACCAATAATTTGAATACTGCCATCAAAGTGGCTGACATCCGATGGATTTATTTTGAACTAAAACAAAGGTGATCGTGTATGACTGTAAGAATTACAAAGGCTTGATGATGAACAACTAACAGGAAACAAATTGAATTACATAATCACAATTAACTTGAAGAAATATCATAGTCAAAAATAATTTTATCATGAATTAAAAAATGTTGGTAGAACTACAGTGTTATGATTTATTAACACATGTAACAGAACTATAGTTGAAGATCAAATGATGACAGCACATAATAATCACATGGTCACAGAAACAAGTTAAAAAAGTATGACAGATTGCATAAAATCCCAGTCAAAATGTCAAGATATGATTTGTAAGAATATAATATTCTGAAACTTCTCATCAAATCATGTATAAACACAAGTTGAAACAGACTAAATATGCCACTAATATATTTGATAAGCATATTACACATATAAGGAGACCATGTTCCTTCCTTCCTCTTCGGGCTTGGCTCTAGTTGATAGACAGTGGATTCAGTCCATCACCAAAATCCACTTCTTTATTAGTCTACGGACTTTAAAAACACACAAAATGTAGTATATAGGCTAAGCAGACATACTGTGAAATTTGTTATCTGTTTAGCTGAAATATACTACAAAAATGGCCAATGCTGTATATGTATATATGATGATTAAAGTTAACCTAAACACATTTACCATAAATCACAATACTCGCAAGTAAAATGCACGTACAACTAATCATATACAATGGCAATACCTATCATTAATCATCAGTGAATTGAGCTGTGAAAGGTTGGCTACCTAAACCACAATGGATAACAAGAACACGTGAATAAATATTAAATGGCTGTGGGTTAAGACGCTCTACCCACAGCCTGGTGTCCCCGATGTGATATTTTCAGGTTTGGAAATTTTTATAAGCAAGCGTGAAAATGCTAGCTGGTGGAATATCACTAGCCTGCCATGCTAAACAAATCACATTTTCAAATGGAAATATTTTTTTGTCATATAGAAATGACTGACTTTAATGGAAACACTCCTCTTACCAAAAATTAAAATTGTCCAAATTTGAAGGGTAGACTCAGATTAGTACCCAAAAATTTTAAAATCAAAAAGTCCTGCCACCAAATGTGGCAATCCACAAGTAGTCATCATACTTGGATCCTCTACTAAATTTAATTTTTTTACAATGGTTCAAGATAATGTAGTAAAAACTGCTGAACAACAAGCACAAAAATTAGCTATATAAGTGGCAATCTAAGCAATAGCTTCCAAAGAAGCCAAAGAACGAGAAAAATTAATATAAGACATCATAAGAGCTAGTGTCAATGAAGCCAAGGATAAACAAAACAAACTAATCAAACACCTCCAAAGTAGGAAAAAGAGAGTAGATCTTCCTACGTTCTTCCCTAAAGACATAGACATGGCTAATGCAATAATTAACAGGGTACTTCAGGGTTGAGTAAATTCTCTGAGAAGAGTGCCACCAACAACTCTGCAGTAGTATGCTAGCCAAAATCATCAGAACATGTCAGGATATAATGGACTGTCTTGAGGATGAAGATGACCCTATGAATGGTTCATTGAAAAAATAAGAACATTTGGCACCACTCAATACCAGGAAATTTGACAATTATTAAGAGGAATGTTAATAGGAGATGATAAACCAGCAGTATTTATGACAAAATTAGTCAAAAAAGGTGACAACCATGTCTTTCCAATGGCAACTACAGATAGGTTTTATGAACAACTATTAGCTTCAGTAGTAAAATCACTGGATGCACTCCTTGCCAATGCAAAAACAGATTATGACCTACTGGCACTAGCAAAAGGTGGTATTAAAGAACACAAGAAAAACTTAACAACCGTACTACAGCATATACACACTGTCTGCCTTATGGTCAACTTACCTAAAAGCAAATTTGCTAAGAATATTATTGACTTTCTCAGTTACTAAATAACATCTTAAGGTATAGGTAGTGCCAATCTTGAAATTTCCTAAACTTACTAATATCACTGAATTGTTTTTAGTGATGATCAATTTTTATAGATGTTGCATAAAAAACACTGCTTCCAAACCAAGCAAACTATTCGCCCAAATAAAAAGCGCAATAAAACACCTATTGAATTGAATGAAAAGGCTGCAATAGTATTTGAAAATACAAAAAACATACTGGCCAATGCAAGTCTATTAGCTCACCCAGATGACAGTCTTCCCCTATACATCTCCACAGACGCACTCAATTTTTTAATTAGCGCAACTTTGTACCAAATAAAAGATGATACCAACCAACCACAAGCCTTTTTTGAGAAAAAACTCTCCAAAACTAAGAAAAACTATAGTACTTATGACAGGGAGTTACTGGCCATAAATGTAGCCATAAGGCATTTCAGACATCAAGCAAAGGGTAGATATTTTGCCATAAATACGGACCATAAACTCATAAACACATACCTTTGAACAAAGAAGTGAGCATGCCTCATCTTACCAAATAAGACAGCTTGAATTCATTAGTCAATTCACAACTGACATAAGGTACATTAATGGAGAGCTAAATAAGATACTAGATAGAACAGAACAAACGTTCACACTACTTATATCAGGATAAGAAAAGAAGGTGTCGATAGATTGGACCAAACCAGCATTCCTAATTAGTGAAAATACAGAATTAGACAAAATAATAATAGAAAATAAAAATTAAAAGCACACAAAATACAGACAGAAACATGGAAACAGACGACAAAATAATTAAATAATCTGACTCACAAACAAATAAAACACAAAAAACATACAGTGGAGTGGTCAAAACAAGCACAAAAAATAAAAAAGTAGTCAGATTCAATGATAAAGCAATCACTCACACATACAATCTTGAAGAGCCAATTAAGCCTAGACAAAGAGGCAGGCCAAAAGGAACAAATAAAAAATGCAATCAGCAAGCAACAACAATATCACCCCAACTTTCTAAAGAGTGAAAAATATATACAGATATACAACAAAAACTCATCCTCTTACCTCGCATGTGCCAAAAAACACATTTGTACATTGAACCTAAAATCAAAGGTGAGATAAAACACACAAAAATGATCAGCTGATTGCAACATGAAAAATGAACCAAATCAAAGCAACTATCAACAAACACAAATCATTTATTTGTCAACTGTTGCTCGACGCACCATTTAAAGCCCAATTAGAATAGTTCTATTTGATTTCATTTTTCAGTTGCTGATGTTGGGTCAAAACTCAACTAAATGACGAAACCAAACCCTATAATTTCTCCATTTTATCCAGATAAATCGGCGGCTTGTTCTTTTTGACTAAAACCATAGAAAAACCTGATAATAGGAAGGCGAGTATATTCCCTAACTTTCATGAAAACAAGGCTCTCTTCAAAATACTGATAATTCCTAAACTAAAGCCAAAATTCTCCAACTTCAAATTTATTACCTCTGCCATCTGTAACAATCACCATCATGTTGGCACTTCCCAATTGTCACTCCTTCAAGATTACAATCCAAATACTAAAAATATTCAGGCAGATGGACTAGGACACCATACATGTGGAAATAGCAAACATGGTGACCAATCAAAGACTAGATATCAATAATACTGTAGACTTTCCTACTATAATGGGACTACCTTAGTGTGGCCCTCCAGGATTTACTTTTCAGAGGAAAAGCCAACCCTTGTCATAACAGGAGGCCACCTACTGGACACTGAAAAGTCGTTCATGGGTACCCCCAGACTTTTGACTTGAGTTGTACCACCAACTATGAAACTGGGGGGAGTTGCTGGAGGACTATGTTTCTCCTTTCCTCTCAGGGCTCTGTCCTAGTTGACAAGACAGTGGATTCAGTCCATCACCGAAATCCACTTCTTTAAATATCTACAGACTTTAAAAACTCACAATTTGTAGTATATATGCTAAACAGACAAACTATGAAATTTTTTCCCTGTTTAGCCAAAATATACTACAAAACTGGCGGATGCTGATTCATATACATACAGGGTTATTTGTTAGAACTTGCCACTTTGAAAAACCCTATTTACTGCTTGCAAAGTGGTGTGTTATTTTGATTCACAAATGCAGCAGTGATCAGTGACAAATAAAGGTAGTTCCTCTATTTCTTTTTTTTTTAAATCTTTAACAAAAATAAAGATAGCATAGCACGTCATATTAAAAAGAAAAGAGAGAGAATACGAGATTTAGTAACATTTTTTTTTTCAGTTTAACAAACCATTCTACCTTTTTTCTTTTTTTGAAAGTAAAAAAGGGTAGTAGTCTACTATTATTGGAATTTCCGTCTCCTATATACAACCCATTCACATTTACACATTTCAAAATACAAAAGGGAAAACGGCTTTATCGCATTTCATATTGCTGTATTTGTGAATCAAAATAATACACACCTAAACACACACAATTCACTTTGGCGCGCAGCAAATGGGATTATCCAATGGTGCGAGTTCTAGCAAATAACCCTGTATAAGTACATATGACAATCAACATTAGCATAAGCGTTTACCATAAATCAGGATATTTGCAGGTAAAGTGCATGTACAGCCAACCATATACACCGGGGATGCCTATTGTTAGTTGCCAGTTAATTGAGTCACAAAAAGTTGACTGCTTAGACTAAACAGTTAACAAGAACGCGTGAATAAATATTAAATGCCTGTGGGTTACAAGGCTCAACCTACAACATAACTAAAAATTCATTAAAACTTGATATTATTATTAAATGTGGGTTTAGATAAACCCTTGGTGAATAAGTCACCTAACTGATGTTTTGTTAATACATACAATTCATTAAAAGATTTATTCATATGAAAACTTGTAAATATATATCTGGTATATACATATTTTTGGAATGTCGAGAATTCCATTTACCAGACTTAATAAAACCTAGACAACTTTGACTGTCCTCAAATATGATAAATCTATTTTTATAATTAATCTCAAGTCAATTAATAATGTTTGATACTCAAGTCCGTTAGTTTTAGCCTCGCATATGGCAATAAGCCTACTGTCTGTAATGAAGAGGGCAACAATAGGTTACCTAAGACTTATTCAGAGCACAACAAACTAAGAATTTCAACACAATTGCTAGAAATGAACCCTCAAATCAATACACAATTTACCCAATTAGCATCAGAATACAGTTCAAATATTAAATTATTATTGGATCTTTAAGAATAAGTCAACTCAAGATCTTTAAGGTATTGACAGGATAATTCAACACATGTATCAGATATTTAAAATATTCTTGTGTACTATGCACTTTAAAATTGGCTGAAGTACAATATGGCAAAGCAGATACCTATCTGGATGCGAGTCTAACATCAAGTACATCAAACAACCCAATAACTGCTGATAATCATTATTAAGACTATGATCTAGATTATTCAAGTCTCTAACCAATAGCAGTTTAGGTTCAATCTAAGAGTAAACAGGGGAACAATTTTTGACTTTAAAATGTCGAGAAACAGACTCTATCGATGATTTATGATTTTTGTTTAATTTTAATTACACCACTCTCACGATTATATTTTACATTAGAATTTGTTGATACATTCCAGGTATTTACACCTAAATTTTTCAATAACTTTATTTTTAAAATATTCAATTAATTTTACATTATTAACTCTGATGATAGCGTTCACATATAAGTTAAAAGATAAACAATTGGTTTTTCATGACGATAGTTATACAAAGAATCCTCAGCTTTGCCTGGTTTAAATTTCAAAGTTGTTAAAAATTCATAAGACATAGTATTCCATACCTTGAAAGACTGTTTAAGCTCAAATATGAATCAATTTAGAATTAAAACATTAATACCACAATCAAAATAAATTTCAATACATTTTAGAATTTCTAAGTAAATCTTTTCAGTCACTTTACCATTTAGAAAGGCACTGCATATATTCATCTGATGAATATGGAAATTAAAATGATTACATAAGGCTAGTTGAGTTTAAACAGTTGAAAATTTCGAAACAGGCGCATATACCTCATTAAAATTAAATCCTTTCTGTTTTTGAAAACCACAAGTCTCTAATTTGGCTTTGTACAACACATTACCAACAGAATCAGTACATAAGTTAACTACATTACAAGAATTAATGTCACTGTCAACTTCAATTTCACCATTGTTTGAATCATCTACTAGATACTTTCAAAATAGAATCAGATTCATATTCAAATCTACGTAAAATTCTACATCCCTACATAAAAATATCTTACATCCATGTCCTGAAACTTATATCCTGCAGGCGCCTAATCTACAAACTTCAGTTTATTGCTTTTCTTTTTGAACTTATCAGAATTGTGAATAAAACTGTGTATGAGAGCATCACAGCCAAATACTTTCAGCTTTTCATGACTAAATTTTTCATAATGGCATCTTTCAAAAGGTATGAAGTTTTTGTTAATTGGGTATCGATTTATAATAAAAACAGCACACATTAATGCTTCAATGCAAAAAATCTTATCTAATCTATTTTTGTAGATGAGAGTTCTGACTCATTCACATAACATTCAGCATTCCTATTTTGCTGAGGGCAATTTCTAACGGTAGGCTCAATATCAATATTCCTTTCATAGAGAAATAAATTCTAAACTTAAAATTCAGGTATTTAGTACCATGATCGCACCTTAACCACTTTACACTGGTTATTAAATATATTCGACTCTAACTCACTATAAAAAGACTTCTGTCTCATTCAGCGGGTAAAAGTAAATAAAAATTTGAAAAATAATCCAAGAAACTTACAAAATACTTTTTGTTGTTTAAATAGATGGGATTTATAAAACTGCAGACATCAATATGGATCAATTCTAACTGTCTTCTAGTTTTTCAATCATGTCAATCAAATGGTTTACAATGCTGCTTGCCAATGACACAAGGTTTGCAGAAAAGTTTTTGACCTTTGTTAACTTCAAGTATTAATCGATGATGAGACAAAAACTCCACATCATTATTATTCAAATGCTCCAAATGTTTGTGCCATAGTTCCATCAGATTTTTGCTTTTAGATACTGTTGAATTACAAGACTCAGTCACTTTACTCGAGAAAGCTCAGCATACAAATTTGATGAAACACTTCTACCTGTCATAATTACAATATTTTGTTTACTTTTATTTATAATATGGACCTTTTTTTCCATAAAGTCAGAATAACAGCCAGCTTTCACCATACATTTAATAGACAATAAATTTGTCAGTAATTCTTTAGCATATCAAACGTTGTGTAGCGTGATATTGATACCTAAGCCCATTTTCAATTTTACAGTTCCTACTGCTGAAATAATATGCAATACACCTTCCTTTGTGACCATAATTGATAAAGGTTTAGGTAATTTGGTATACTCAGAGAATAACAACAGACTATTAATATGAGATGTATATCCTGAATCTGATATAAACATAATGCAAGATGGCTTTGCACTATCGGAATACAAAAATGGATCTGTCATCAGGAAATTATAATCAATTTTCAAACAATCATTAAAGGCGTTTTACGATTGAGAACCTCTCAAATTATTAGATAATTTCTTATTATTATTCTACAAGTAGGTAACTATTTTTTGCTATGTGATCGATTTTATTACAGAAATGACATCGAACATTATTATTTTTATTATTACGAATGAACCTACATCATAATTACTACTATTATCCTGACTAGATTGGTTACTGTTATTATTAAACTGACTAGAATTGTTCCTACAGTCATCACAGTCACTACTGTGACTACCTTAACTTCGAAAATTACAACAGTGGGAGTTATCACAAACTATACCACAAAAGTTACCACAAACATTACAAAAATTTTGATTATTATTACACTAGGGGACAAAAACAGTTGTCTTCAAGCATAAGAAGAAGCTTCTATGAAAAGTTTTAGAGATGGAAGATTGATGTATAGTGGTCCTTTCTGTTGAAAGGTTCCACATTCTATTTCTTTTCACCATCCATTACAAAAAAGCAGTCGCACAGTAAAAATAACAGCTGTTACAGCGACAGAAGCAGGCTTCAGGTCAATAAGAAGGATAAGTAAAGCAGGCACAAAGCCAGAAGTAGACAGTAAATGTAAACAAATTAATAAGTTGACACAATTATTCGCAGACAGCTATCGATGCATAACTCTGTACAATTAACACAAAGGTGACCACATCAACTTTGATGACTAGGCCCATAATCTGTAAGAATTATAAATGTTTGACAACAAACAACTTACAGCAAACAAACTGAATTACACAATCAGTATTAACTGAAAGAAATATCACAACCAAAAGTGAGTTTACCTTGAACTGAAGTACACTGATAGACCAATTGAAAGTATCAATATCCATAACAGCACTACAGCAGAAGATCAAATAACGACAGCACATAATCAGATGGTCACAGAAACATGTTAAAAAAGTATCACAAATTGTATAAAATCACAGTCAAAATGTCGAGACATGATTTGTAAGAATAGAATATTTTCACAATGATAACAGTAAGGTGAAATATAGATAAATTTTATTTTTCTATCAATGTTTTATGAATTGTATTGGTGTTATAATTTATTTTTCTACAATTGTAGAATATGTTAGTGTGGAATATGACAAACGTCCTTTTAGAGATGCCAAAGAAATATTAAGACTGCAAAACACAAAGAAATTGTTAAAAAATTGGTTGCAGACTTCAACTATAAAATACTGGACCAGCGAAGAACGGTGATTTCTGTTAGACATACCAGTGCTAAATAGGCAACCACTGCGTACCTTCTGACATATTTTATACTAATTTTATACAAGCTATCCTTAAGTGATGACTATATCATATGTATTCAAAATTGGTGAACTCATGCCAAATGTCACAAATACGAAGAAGGTATTTTTGAGTGACCTACTTTACAGGCATGTCTTGATATTAAAAAGTACATTCGTCTTATGGAGCTATACTGGTCCAGTATTATAAAGTCGAAGGTTCAAGTACCTATATTCTTTTTTTTATAATAAATATTATCAGTTGTTATCAGTCAATAAATGCTACACCATCACCTCCATTTTTGTTCATTATAGCACTTCTAGCGGCTATAGTAACTCCCAATATTGACTATTATTGAATCTTACTGACTAAACAGATGACATCAGATAGTGCGAATTGCATTTTTATTTATATCTGAGTGAGCACACCTCCTGATCACATAATGACAAGAATTACTTCCGAAAATAAAAAAAATTCTAGGGTCACTGCACTGTATAAAATACGAATACTTAAAAAAACCGTGTGGGGAGTATTACAGCTCACCTCCAGAATCAAAAAGAACACAGGTAATTTGAAATTTTTTTCGATTCTTGTCACAAAGAAAAATTGGAAGCATAATAATCTGACATTTCCCTAAAACTTATTGAGAGATGACTGCTGGTAAATAAAGTGATTTAGGGTACCTTTCAGAATCTTTCAAAACTAAAGGCAACAATATAGGCTTCGAATACAATAAATTATAAAAATTATTCAAAATTATAAATACCTCTTTCTTAATAAATTAATATACCATTCAAATTTTCAGGGAATTTCTTGAATACTGTAAAAATGACATAACGCGAGCAAAGTAAACCAGTAACTTCTGATTACAAACTCATTACAAGAACCACAAAACAAAAGATAACGAGGAGAAAAAAATACGTATTATAAGAATTGAAAAATTTGGCTGGTAAAATTATGCTTGATAAATAAAAAATTTTGAGTATTAGTTGAGAATGCATTATCAGAAATTTACCCGAGTTTATCGAGAACAAAATCGAAGATCTCCCTGATTTGAAAATTTTATAAGTTTAAAGAAAGCAGTTTGAGAGAAGCTTCGTCGAGATTCTAACTTAAGAATTAGTAATATTTTCAGTTTTTAATAGAGATTATTGCCACAAATGATTGTATAAGGAAACCTAAACACAATGTCTGAGAAAAGTGAATATGGAGGGTAAGTTTTGATTGTACATTATATTGTGAACTTTTCTGTGCGGTCGTTTCAATTAAGTACAAAATTTACGGTGTTTTCTGGAAACTATTGGTTCAATTTGACAATACATCGAATCGATTTTGATAAAATGCTGTTGGTGTTTTTATCCACGAGAGACCATAAATATGTACACTATATAGATACATGTCTATGGTATAGACTATAGAGATTTTTCATTACGTATCATCAAGTGTTATGTGGGACAGTATTCTGATGCCCTTTGCATTTTCAAAGGTAAACCTTATCAGTCATCTCATTAAAATTAAAGTTATAAGATCTGTTGCCAGAGAACCAAAGGATAATTTCAACTCACTTTCTCAATTCTCTTATTCCAATCTGTATTCCGTAAAACAAGGAAATTCCAACATTAAGAGGATAAATTAAAAGAAATGGTATAAACCATGGTTCAGTTTTTCCCTTCGTTCAACTTTTTAGGGGTTGGGTCAAATATGAGAATGAAACAGCGAGTTTAAAATGTCTTTTATGGTTGTAGAAAGTTGAAATTTTGCGAAAACATTAACATCTACTGGCTAAAGATTCCGAAAAAATTTGGCTGAAATCATACATTTTGTTCTCGAGATATCGCTGAAATTCCTCTACTAGACTGAATTCAAATCATTTGAGATTGAATATTATTTCTGCGATATCTCGAGAACCAAACGAGTGACTGAGTTGAAATTTCATTCAGACATCGTCATAAGTCAGTTGAAGATCCTCAGAAGTTTTGGCTGAAATCCTACATTTGTTCTTGAAGTATCTCTTAAATTCTGTTCAGGATTGTGTTCTTCAAATTAGTGATGGTATATCTCAAGCATTTATTATTGATCAGCAAATGCTGAGTATGGTCGGACATTTGCTAGGCATGTGCTCACGCTTAAAATGCTCGAGCATTTAATATTGGCTGGAGAATGCTGAGCATTTGCTCAGCATGCTCAAGCATTTCTTTTATTCTATCTTAAAATAAGGTAATAATTTTAAAAAATTGAACAAGAACACCAGTGCACTCTTGAAGGAATAGGAAAGGCGAAAAATGGAAAAAATATTATTCGAGTATCAAAAATTATTTTGAATTGATATTTGCAGCAAACAACACATTTTTAATATTTCATTCTCTTCGGTCAGAAGCCAGAACTTTTGAAAATGCTCATATATTCTCCAGCATTCGCTCAAACTGAGAATATGCTTTCAAAATTCAGGTATTTATTCAACAAATGCTCAAAATGTTTGAGCATTAAAAAAAACATTTCTCGTTACCGTCACTACTTTACAGTATAATCGTGAATTCAGCCAATTACCTCGTAATACAAGTCATCTTTACCGGCACATCGACTCAGGTACGCGTTCATCGAAAATAAGACGTGCTTGAACGCCAGAATGTAGTCCTTCATAACATCATCTTCGATGAGTTTGTCATACAACGAGTCGTACTTCAATAGAATTTTTCTCGCTTCGTGTGAATCTTCTTTTATAATGGCGGTATCGTACACGGCGGTCACTAAATACGCAAAACTGAAAATTCAATAAAAACGACCGATTAATGTTAGAATATTCGGAAAATTTGAAAACTGGTTGCCAGCCATCAACTGACGAAGCCTCGACAAATTATTTACGTTTTTCCCGAAAAAGAAACCGAAATTCATAAATATTTTAATGGTCCATATACCCTCATAATCGAAATCTGTGACAGTAATTTAGCTCTCACCAATGGTTTAAAAATAAATATAAAATTGAATTCGTATATTTTGACAGATAGTGAAATAATGTATTACAAAAACAACATTCAAACAGGGTTGTTGAAGAAATAGATTAGAACGCACGAAAAATGAATAGATTTCGACAAACTATCCTCCAATTTCCTAACATGCGTCCATCAATCTTAACAATACTTTTTCAATGGTTTGTGGGCTAGATTCTATTTGCCATCGTACACACATTTTAGAGGGAAGTAACAATAATAATCGGCGAACCATCCACTTTGTAGTAAAATCAACTTTTTTCAGAATAAAATAAAAAATAAAACACGGCAATTGGCGAGTTGTGAGAGAGAGAGACAGAGGGAGAGAGAGATGTATTCTGAAATTGGTTGACAGTGTTGTATGATCAGGAAAAAAGGTAAAGTGATCAACAATTTATTTCAAATTACCTACTTTAAAATTTTATATAATTTTTGTTTGAAGACGGAATGTTTTGTGCATAGTTTTTCAAATTCTTGAACAGTTACATCCCAAATATATTCGGAGTACATTTGTCATAAATTCACATTATCTTGTTTAACAATAAAGAGGTAATTAAAATTTTCTCTTATTCCCAACCTTTTTGTAATTTTTGTAAAGATTGCGCCTGATAGAAACAAAAAATTTCCCTATGCCTACCTCTGAGAAAATAATTGGTTATTTTAACTTGGCCCTATGTTAGAATATTGCCAAAAATTACGCACGTACCTATTTCCATTTTCTCAGGTTCTGTTAATGTACCCAGAGAACACTTTGAAAAATATATTTCCTCACTATTTTATACTTTATATGATTTGATCAAGTTTTCCAGTAAAGCGTATTTATCTTGGAATGCTGTTTGCAAACACAATGTTATCGATGTCAACAGTTTTTTATGAAGTAAAATTGTTAGTAGAAAATTTGTTTTAGCACACCCACTCAGACCAAAGATTCCAGACTTCATAAGGTTTGGAAACATTTCTACAAACCTCTTACTCTCATGCTCTTCATCAAAATTTATCACCTCTATTCTCAGCAGTTTTTTGCCAGTAAAATGAAATAAAATATTTTTTTATTAGGACTATCCAAATTACTTATATCAACAAAAAACAAAAAACATATTTATTATTTGGGAACAGCCAAAAAATCACAGGAAAGAACAATAATAATAATAATAATTGTAGGGCGCACTGGTTAGCGCATGTGCATGTCTACATTTAGACCTTGTGTGAGTGTGAGTCACGCTCAGTGTTAAAATTAGACTACATATGGTGAGATGCATAGCCTGGTTGAGCCAAAAGTGTGTTTGTCCAATTATATGTAGAGACAGGCCACAAAACTTACCAGGGAGTGTAGTAATACATCCATCATCACTAGTGGGAAGTTACCACACTACTCTCCCCCAGTATGTTTCAAGGAAAACCATGCAATACACCAGTGTGGTGACTAGAAGGTTCTCATGTGCTTGATGCAGGAGGCATCTCTTCGTCACTATCATCACAAGGGGCATCATCTGGGAGAAGGTTGATCGACACGAGCCTTGACTAAAGGACAGGGAGTGGAGTCTTGTGGACTCAACACTGAGGGAGTGGGACCTTATAGGTTTAATGCTGATATCAGTTGAGCGGAACTTTAAGGGTCTGATACTGGATGAGGTGGTACAGGCAACAACTGCTCTGTTGAGTGAGATAGTCTGAAGACAATGGCTCATTGCTAATCTCTAGTCAAAACTGTAACCAGGTACGTGTATTGAATAGAGGATACGGCAACATAGGATAGCCTATCCTAATTGTTTTATGTGAAGCATGAGAAGGTAGATGGAGATCAAACAGTGCTAATGAGGGGCAACAGGGTCTGAGTAAGTCATTGAAGACTGTGAACTTAAAAATTATGTCCAAAGAGTAATAAAGTATTTAAAGACAACTCGTGATTTCATGTTGGTTTTTCACTCCAACTAATCACAAATTAAAGCATTTAATGGATCATATGCACCTGACATTGATGATTCACCCATTGATATAAACAATCTGGAGAAAGGGTGCTTCATATCAAGCTACATGATTTTCATTTCTGAAGATATACTAAATTGGGCCATTCATTGGCCACATACAGTTGCAACTTTGTCAACTGCAGCTGAATTTATTGCTTGTAATGATGCACTAGACAATATTACTGTGATCTGGAGATTAGTGGACACCATTTTTACTGTAACTAACCCAGTGCAAGTGTTTGAAGATAATATTTCAGCATCTCGCATTGCATCTAGTGTAGGCCAGAAGCAATCCAGGTTTCTTGCAATCAATTGTTATGTGCTTCTAGAGGTGCTTCAGCAGAAAATTGGTTTCAATGATATACATTTATGTGATCAATTTGACAATGTTTTGACAAAAGCTCTTGATCAAAAAACATTTCAGAACTTACATTTTGAGGATACTCCGAGTAAGTCAACTTTATGGTTAATTTTGTCTTAATTGACATAATCCTTCAAAATTTTTGATATTTTGGGTTTGAACTGCTGATAGGCATTGGTCTTTTAGCGCCTACCAAAAACTGATAGTTCATTAATTGCTTCAGCATTTCACCTCATCATAAACTTCATTAGGTTTACCATTGCTGCTCTGTCTCTCTTATTGACATCAGTATCCCTCTTATATTTCATTGATTCCAACAAGAGTCAATTATCCTATACTACATAATATATGTATAAGTACATTTTTTAGTTGATGATGAATAGAAATTGATTCTCTCTGACTGTGTCATAGATTAATTTTATATACACTCAAATAAACACTTTATTTATTGCACAAATAATATATCATACCATTTTAACATATTGCTAATCTTCATTATATGTGATATGTACATCACCTCATCAGCTAATAATTAACATTTACTCATTTGTAATAATCTTGTCATACATAATATTTTTTGTCTGCTTATGCTAATATTCTTATTTTTATTTGACAATTTTATCATAATTTGCGATATTTTTAATATGTTTGTCCTTTTGGAATTGTAGGGGGTGTTGAAATACGACTCCCACACTACCTCACACCATTAACATAATCATTTACATATTTACACAACCTGTACAATAAATAAACGTACTTTATTTTGTGTCACCCCATTGACGACACTGAATTCACGCTATATTGTAACATTTTTCACTCTGCTTTACTAAACCTTTCATTTGTCTGTTCAGTCACATATGCGATGTCTTCGTTAAAATCTTCGAGGATATATATACACAATGGAGACGACACATGGGCGGTTTCAATGTCCTACCTATAGAAAGTGCTTCTACAAACACGTGTACTTCCAACTAAATATCTGATTGGAAGAAAATCTCGCAAGGTGCATTTGTTTATAAACACTGGCGTACAAAGTACCTCAATTTTACACCAATTTTCAATAATGATTGGTTGGGGTGTTCAGTCTGGGGTACTTCATACGTCAGCACGCGGCATCTATAGTCTGGACACTCAACCCAACGTTAAAACTGTTCTGTCATCTCCATCATAAATACATCCTCGAAGGTTGAAATATATAATGAGTCTTCAATTGCATTTCTATGTTTACAAATTTCATCCTCCACTCTACAAAAAGTTCATTAGTCTTATGGAGCTTTACTGGTCCAGTACTATATAGTCAAAGCATCATACAAAATAAATCAACGAGTATAAACCATAATTTATATGTATTGA
Organism: Ericerus pela; assembly: GCA_011428145.1. Lineage (NCBI taxonomy): Eukaryota > Metazoa > Arthropoda > Insecta > Hemiptera > Coccidae > Ericerus > Ericerus pela. Next base: position 63,918 of record WOFM01000169.1, read on the forward strand.
TTTTGTAATGCCGACATGCCTACATTTGTGGAATTGCCCTCCTGGTGGAGGTTGGTGTAAGTTGGTGTAGTCCTATCAAACAGAGCTACTTATTTTCCATTCGTTCCTCAATTTTGGCTTATTTTAGTTTGCAATAGACATAATCGTACGAGTCGCGATGTCGCGATCCAATAATAAGCGATTCTCATAAATTATATCAAGAATACAATGCCACGCATTATAAAATGACGCGCTTATGTAATGAATCAAACTGAACGAATACCAATACAATTCAATGGACCCACGTCCGGTTATCAATAATGATCTCTTTCCGTTTTTCATAACTACACAGATTTCGGCGACGAGGACAACCGAATCATAAATCGTACCAATTCTATTCAAGCTGCCATATGCTCCGATTTCGCTGAAATTTGGTACACTTACATATTTTTTTAATGTTAATAATTATTTTATTGTTAAGTAAATCTCAGGTGTCGGGAACAATTTAAAAAAAATTACCCACCTCGCCTACCAGCCCCAAAAAAGTTACCCTACTACATACAGACTGATAGAGGAAGGACTGATCGAATCGATTCAAGAGGATTACGACACCGCAGCGCTTCACACTATGACAGTATTCAATTCACCGGTGAATCTTGCTAACTTTGAGATTCAACAACTTCCATTGTAACTATCTGCGACATTTGAAATACGGTCATGAATTGCTAATATCGAGCACAATATGTGTATCAAATTTCAGCGAAATCGGGATATGACAGCTGAATGAGTACAATACCAGGAAAAAAAATTAAAACTTACTTCTGAAATGGCGTCGAATTTTCAGTAGGATCATCCAAGTTTGATAGCATTTTATCCTTAAGATTTTGTTCGATGAATAATTTATCTACTTTCCAGAACATCGGACACTCCGTGTCTAGTAATTCTCTGAATTTAATTGACATAATGGTTTTTCACGTGAATAGTATACTTAAAATAATTTCCTACACGGCTATAGACAAGAAAATTACGTTGTAGAAATGTGATTTTTAATGATAAATCAATATTAAAATTATAGATTACATTTAAGTCCTTCAACCAAAGTCATATAGAACTCCAAGTCGTTCGACTCCCTATGAGACCTGTGTATAACATTCAATCACAGCGCTGATGTCGTTCGTACATTGGGAATTGTGTTATCCGTCCAAAATAAGTGATGTGAGGCGGTAAATACGAGGAACGAAAATGAGTAAGAGAGTAGTGAAGTTTTCACAGAATTTATTAGCAGACTAAAGATGTGTCGGTTGACCGAGAACTGTTAGATGTCAGTAGTTGGTACTACTGAAATCAAGATTTCCCACAGTCAAGTTCTCGTCGTTTTTATCTGTGCTGCTATATCATAAGTTGTTTTCTGGTCATGAGGTGACGCTCACTTCTAATCTTGTAATCAATATGGCGTTACTATAATATTATGTTTCGTTTTTCTTTTAATAAATTAAGTTTGATTTAGAATGTGCTTTCAAGTTTATTTCACGATTTAATCAAGTAAAACTATATTTAATCTGAACTCAGTTGTTCGTAATTGGTGTCGGTATTAAATATAAAGTGATAGCAGAGTTCAAGTGTGTTCGTGTGTTTGCACCTTTGTTATCATCAAGAATTACGTTCGTATTTTATTTTACGAAAAATCTCAAGTCCGTAAGTCAAGATTGTTTAATTTTTCAAGTTCGTTTGTCAAGAAATTCGCGGGTTGTGTTCGTCAGTTTTCGTCTTTTATGGCTCCAAAAACACGCAAAGGCCGTTCTCAAGTTCCTGCTCTTCCGGTCACAAAAAAAGCAGGTATCTAAAATCAAAAAGGTGTCATTTAATCCGGTCGTGAATACTGTGACAACTGATACGATAGACGAGATCGTACAAATTCAAGATCTACCGCTCATTCAAGAATTATTCGCTATGGCTGGTGAAATCAAGACGACTTCGAGTACTATGGCTGAACTGACAATTACCGTTACCTTTTCGGATTCCAGAAAGATCATCAAGAAGGCTCAACCAGGCCAATTGTCATCACCATCCATCGAGCCAAATCAAGATAAAATAATACCATTACGTATGTTAAGTCAAGATATCTCGTCTACGTTGTTCTCAAGTCCGTCAAGCAGTTTGTCGAGTCAAGTAGATACATCAAGTTCAAGCAAATCACCGTCTGCCATGTCAACAAATTCAAGTCAAGTAAATATTAATAAAAATTGTTCCAGTGTTGTTTCAGAAATTAAATCGTCGTCGAACGTCAACAGCATGGTAGTCGACTCTGCGTCAAACGCACTCGCGGCGCTTGATTTCTCAAAAATGTCGCTGAAAAGTCATTTTGTTCCTCTTCCCGGACTAACTAACGTCGGTCAAGAATCAAGTTTTGGTCACATACCAAATTATCAAGAATCAAGAGCAGACTTTATGCCTGCATCTCAAGTGTCATGATATCCTGGAGCTTTTAAAGATTCAAGTTCGTGTGTACGTGATGCTAATCCAACACTGTCGGGCAGCATTTATACTTTAATGAATACTTCATTCCAGTATCAATGTTACCCGACTATGGGCCAATTTCAGATGGTTCCGTTGATCCCATTACGTACATATGGTAACAACGAGAAGCTCAAGGGTAAACAAAATTTCAAGATGTGGGAGAGGGACATCAAGAATGACTTGGTGGCAGCAAATGCGATCGAGTGGATTGCATATCCTCGTGCAGAACATCTCAACTTTCCAGAGAACATTCGCCGAGGTGTTGACGCTCAAATTCAAAACCTGATTCGAATGAATGTAGCACAACCAATCAAGACGCTAATATTTCATCTTGAATCAGCATGCGAAATATTTCAAGAACTCAAGAGGCAGTACGATAGCAAGACGATTCATGATATGATTGCTGTTATGAATCGTCTTGATGAACTCAAGTATGTGGACAATACCGAATTAATTTTGTTTTTGTCTAAATTCGATGCCGCCCTACGAAGCTTAGTGGAATTTGGTCAAGTGTTTCCATCCTCCTATTGGCTAATCAAGTTAATACAAAAATTAAATCCTTCGTTCGAGGCGATAATCGATACGTTATGTGCTCAAGCAGGTGAGGACTTGTCTGAGGAAATGCTACGTACATCCCTTTTGGATTACGTAGAAAGGAAGAAGTTGACATCTGCTAAACCACAGAGAGTACTCCGAAGCGTCAAGATTACGCACGGAAGGCAGCGTCAACTCCCTCGACACCTCAGTCAGGTAAATCACCTGCTCCAACATCAAGTACGTCATCAAGTAACATTAATTATAAGACTCTCGACAAATCAAGTAATAAATCAAGTGTCAAGACAACTCCTACTTTGCCTGCGAAACAAAATCAAGATGTCAAGAAGGAGAATCAAGATAGGAAAGTTCACTGCAAGGATTGCGGCTGGAATGGACATACTGCCGATAAGTGCTTCAATGGTAACAAAAAGGTATGTTACCGGTGCCAAAAACCAGGTCACGAAGCACATAACTGTCCTGCGCTGCAACCGGATCCGAACAGTATCTCAAGTGAATTACATTTAATTAATTTAAAAGTAATTAATAATCAAGATTCCCTATATCAAGATTCGTGTAATCAAGATACCGATGTTTTCATGATTGATAGTGGGGCCACAAATAATGCTGTAGCTCACATTCACCAAGTTTTAAACTATCGAGCTTTCCTGAAAGATAAAACTTTGGGACAAGCTGGTAAAGATAGTGTTCTAAAAGCTACGGATGAGGGTATAATATTATTTACCTTAAATCACAAATCATCGTCAAGAATATTTACCTTTGTTTTAAAAGAAGTCTTAGTAGTTCCCAGTCTAGCAAATGGTCTTATTAGTGTTAAGAAATTTGTTAATGACAATAATATCAAGTTACTCTTCGAGTCTAATCAAGTTACATTTCACAGGCAAGAAGGGGTCGGGTTAAGTAAACTGCTCATCAAGATGGTATCAAGTCAAGATAGATATCAATTTGTCCTTTCAAGTACAAATAAAAATATCAAGAACTACAAAAAGGCTTTATCAAGAATATTTAAAGGTAAATCAATTTTATTATCTGAATACATTAATGATCCGAGTTTGTCAGAAATTGCTGATCAAAGTGGTCTGGGTAATAAAAGTCAAGTCAAGTCCCCCAAATCAAGTAAATTGTCGGGTAACAAAAAGTCTGATAGTAATGGGTCTAATGTTGCTACTGATGGGTCTGATGTTGATGACTCCTGGATCGATGAGTTCGATAAAATGGAGTTAAGTAAAAGTCAACAAAATAAATCAAGTAACATCGATTCCGCAAATTCTGGTAAAATTGTGCAGGATTCGAAGGGGGCATCAAGTCAAGAAAATTCAAGTAATGTTAAGAATAATTCGAATTCTTTACTAGTTTATCGTACAAAAACTGGTAAAAGGAAAAATCGAAAAGTCAAGAAAATGATAAGTGACGAACAAAGAACAAAATTGGTGAATGAAGGGAATATTTGGCATCATAGGATGGGACATATTTCTTCTCCAAATTTATATCGTCTTTGTTCTGTTGCTATTGGTGTCCCGGACATAATTTGTCCGGACACATTTCAAGATTGTCAAGTTTGTAACCAAACAAAAATGACTCGGAAACGTTTTGATAAAGATCGTGAACGAGCTTCAAGACTAGGTGAATTAACTCACGCTGATGTGATTGGCCCTATCTCTCCCCCTACCTTTGTCAAGAAAAATATTTATTTGCTAGTATTTTTAGATGATTATACTCGATATATTAGTATTTTTGCACTCAAGAAAAAGTATAAAGTGACTAGGTTTTTCAAGATGTATGTCAAGAGAATTAAGGCTCAATTCCCTCAAGAAGGACAATGTAAAACTTTACGTTGTGATAATGGTTCTGAATTTGTGAATCAGGCCATGGATAAGCTAATTGAAGAATTAGGAATTGAGAGAGAAACCTCTGGTCCTTATACTAGTGAGCATAATGGTATGGCTGAGCGGGCTAATCGAACTATTGAAGTCAAGATTCGTTCATTAATTCAAGAGAGTGGATTTCCTACTTCCTTTTGGGGCTTAGCTGCTGATGCTACCGAACATTTATATAATAGGTCACCACACAGAGCACTAAATTTCAAGACTCCCTATGAAATGTTTTATGGAAATAAGCCTGATTTATCAAGTATTCACGTTTTTGGCTGTCTGGCTTACTTACTTCAAGAAAATCAACCTACTGGTCAAAAATTTGATGTAGTTACTACTAAAAAATATTTAGTAGGATATACTAAAACAGGTTATATTTTATATAATCCTGCTACTAAAAAGACTAACGTTTCTTGTAATGTCAAATTCGATGAAAGTAAAACATTTAGGGATGCTATTAATGAACGTCAAGAAACTATTCAAGAATTTAGTAATCAAGAATTAGATTTTCCTGATGAAAATTTAACTCAAGTTGAAAATCAAGATAATTCTCTATCTACTAACGTTGCTTGTAATGATAGTTTGGTAGAAAATCAATAGAATTCAAGTCCAAGTCCCAACCAAGATATTTCTCCTCCTGTTGTTCAAGTTCAAGTTGGTGAAGAAAATTCCCAAGATGAGATAATTGAAATTGATTATAATTGGGATCTTTCTCAAGAAAGTCAAGTGATTGATGGCTCAGTGCAAATTCTTCGTATCTCTGATGCGAACAATAAAAGAGATGAAACAGAGGTTTCTTCTCCTAATGCACCACAATTGTATAAAGAGGCATTAAAATCACCTGACTGGCCCAAATGGAAGTTAGCAATAACTCAAGAAATCAAGTCTCTAAATTGTTACAAGGTTTGGCGTATTGTCCCAAAATCAAATACTAAGGGTCATCAACTACTTCCATGGAAGTGGATTTTTACCATTAAACCTGATAGAGCTTTTAAAGCTCGCCTTGTAATAGTTGATGCTGTTGATCAAGAAAAATATTCAACTCAAGATACCTACTCACCTACTGCTACTGCAACCACAATTTGTTGGTTCTTTTCTTTAGCTTGCAAACTTAAGTTAAGAATTACACAGCTAGACATCAAGACTGCTTTTCTCAATAGCTAAATTGATTGAGATAAATATACCTCAATACCTCAGGGTATTGATCTCGACAACAAACTTTACGTACTCAAGTTAAATAAAGCTGTGTATGGGTTAGCTACCTTAGGTTCCCCAAGTCATTATGTTGGTTTTCAAATTGAAATTGACAATAACACTGGTAATCTTTGTCTACATCAAGAGGATTACATCAAAACCCTAATTCACAAATTCAAGTTAGAAAATTGTGGTGAACGTTTAGTTCCAATGAACTCTTTTGCCAATTTTCCAAAAATTCAAGAAATACCCCTACCTCCTCATAATTTGTGTAGGACGGCTATTGGGTCACTCTTATATTTAGCTAATACTACTCGCCCAGATATTTCTTTTGCGTTAAGTTTCTTAGCTAGATTTCAAGAAAAACCTACAGAGTTACATTGTACTCTAGTAAGTCATGTAGTTCGTTATTTAAAACACACTCCGACTTTAGGTTTAACCTACTTAAGTCCTGATGAAGATATTGTTGCATATGTTGATGCTGACTTTGCAGCAGATAAATCAAGAAAATCCACTACTGGCTATTGTATTAAACAGTTTGGTAATACAATTGCTTGGGGCAGCAGAAAACAAGACATAATTGCTGAGTCAACTACTGAGGCCGAGTTTGTAGCCGTTGCTGTTGCTTCAAGTCATATGCTCTATTGTAGTAGGTTAACTGAAGAAACGTTTCCTCAGTTTAAAACTCAAGTTACTGTATATGAAGATAATCAGTCTACTGTAACTTATTATCTATCTTCTATAATCATTTTAAACTTAAACATATCAAACGTCGATATCTCAAGGTAAAAGAGTATGTTCGTGATAACTTACTCAAAATTATTCATGTATCAACAAATAATCAAGTTTTGCTGATATTTTAACAAAACCTCTTACAGCTCAGCAACATGAGTTCTTACATGAAAAACTGTTAAGCAATTAAGATGGTAAGTCAAGAGAGTCACTCAAGTATATCCAAAAACTTTAATTTATCAAGTTACCATCTCTATTGTTCAAGTCAAGTCAAGTTAATAAAATTTTCGTTATTCATAAATGAAAATTTGTTAAACTTCTGTTATTCATAAATAGAAGAAATTTCTCAAAATTTGTAAGTTGTATAAATTTTAGAAAAATATTAAAGGTCAAGTAAATCAAGTTTCAAGTTCAAGAATCAAGATATATTTACTCAAGTTCGGATAATTCCAAATTGGGTACGAGTTTTGTATTTTCCTGGTTTGCTGAATATAATTCATTGATCGATATCTAGACTCAAAATTATGATATAATATTGACTCTAACCTCAAGAAATTAATTTTTCTCAAGAGTCGACATTTCTTTAAATCAAGTTTCTCTCTTTTATTATCAAGACCAAGTTGATGTCAAGCAGTCTGATGAACTCATGTATTTAATTTGATGAAATAATAATATATCTGTTTATTGTTCCAGATGTATTCCATCAAGATGAATTCGAACATTGGATCAAGAATAATATTAATAACTGTATTTTCCTTTTCAGATACTTTTATATTTTTATATTATATTCGTTGTTGTTCCTGTTTAATCATGTGTTCTTTTATTTTCAGGAAAACTTATTATTTTTAAGTATCATTTTTATTTGAAAATACTAATATTATTTTGTTTACAGGTGATTCGTTACCTAGTATTAATTTGATGATACTCATTTGTTTGTTTAATTTTGACGTTTTTCCTTCTTTTCTGGTCAATTAATTGTGTGATTTTATTTGCTCAATTTTGTTTTGTTTAGTATTATGACCAAAATTTAAGAATTTAAGTTTGTTTTGTTTTTGGAGCGTCATACTCGTTTTGTTTTGTTAAGATTAAGTAAACTCAAGTTCCTGTGATTTTCAAGCTGCTGTGATTCTTCAAGTCTGTGATAACTCAAGAACATCAATTCTCAAGAAATTCCAATAAAAACGGCTCGACACTCGCCTGGAAGGGGGTGTTAGATGTCAGTAGTTGGTACTACTGAAATCAAGATTTCCCACAGTCAAGTTCTTGTCGTTTTTATCTGTGCTGCTATATCATAAGTTGTTTTCTGGTCGTGAGGTGACGCTCACTTCTAATCTTGTAATCAATATAGCGTTACTATAATATTATGTTTCGTTTTTCTTTTAATAAATTAAGTTTGATTTAGAATGTGTTTTCAAGTTTATTTCATGATTTAATCAAGTAAAACTATATTTAATCTGAACTCAGTTGTTCGTAATTGGTGTCGGTATTAAATATAAAGAGAACTAATTCATTTGAACTAATCTTTTGAAAGACCTAAATGAACGAGACGAAAGATGAGAATGAACTAGTTCATTTTGAACTAAAAGATATTATCAAATCAAAGTTATATTGTATAGACCTACAAGCTAGTTCACTTTTATACGTCACAGCATTGTTGTTAATCACTGGATGAGTGGAATTTCTTATCAATCAACAAAAAACAAAACAAAATAGTAAGCATTTTTGGGAAATGAAAGCGCTTTCTATGTCTGAAAGTAACTACGTATAGAAAATGTATACAAATTGCTCTCCATATGAAATAATAAATACTCAAAGGTTTGATTCATGCAGCTCATTTTGTTCATTTTGAACTAGTTCATTCAAAAGACCAAGACCTGTTGAACTAAATCCCCCAAATGAACTAAAACGCACATTTCTATAGCAGACTAAAAATATAATTTCAAGTAAAATACGTAATGGCGAAGCAACAACATTATCGGTTCGAGAATAGTAGGGGAAGCACTTCGTGATGAGAGTGTACGTGTGACATATATATATAGATTGACGTGATGACGATGATGAGGAATGAGATGAAGTGGGATTTCGTATCAACAGCCCCCTGAAATTTTACCGGTCGAGTTCTTCATCGTACGATCGCTGAAATTTAATATATTAATTTACATAAAAAGAATTTAAAAAAATAGATATTGTAATATCATGATGTTTCAAAAAAAAAATATAGTAACTTTAAGTTTTGAAAATAATTTTTGGTTGCTGTGCTTCGAAAATAATTAAACGAATATAATAAACAATTAAATCACATGCATATGTATAATATATCTGTATATAAAAATGGTAAATGGTAACCTGTAAAAAAATTTTGATTAAAAAAAATAAAGATAATAATTGGTAACATGCAAAAAAAAATATTTCGTGTATATAAATGACTAATATATGATTCATTGTGGCATGTGTTCGAATAAATTCTCGAACATTTACGAGTGTATAGTATGAAAGAAGAAAGAAAAAAATTCAATTGAAAAGAAATAGAATTAACAAAAGGTTTTTAAGATATACGATCGTGCATAGAAAATGTTACGTTTTACAATCTTATCAAATACGTTGGCATGCAATAGTATGAAACGATAATATATGATGTCCGTTAACTTTATCTTTTACATTTCTCTTTGTGTTTGAGGTGGCGTTTAACATGTTTATTTTTGGAGAAAGCAGGCTATTAGGTTTATCTTTATTGAGGTCGTGTAATGAGGTTTTATCTCTCATATATTGTTAAGATTTTCCTTTCATACGATCTGTGTGAATTTTTCGTGTTTTTTTCTCACTCTTGTATAAAGTTGCATGCTATTTCTATTATTAGCGTTTATAGGGTATATACTTGCTCGATTTTAATTCTGTTTTCATTGTTAGATTTGCAGCAAAATCGAGTATATATTTTTGACAAGTATTTTCGAGTGTAATTTTCTTTTGAGTATTATTTGTGAACAATATAGGGGTATTTTTCTTGTATAATGTGTTTCGTGTTTGGACTTACATATTTTGACTTGGTACGACTTGACTTTTTTTGGACGGGTATTTTCTTTAATAAATGTATATAATATTATGTGTACAAATTCGTGTGATCTAGAATTTTAAATATTAAATTTTCGAATTTTATTCTGCCTAAAGATTTTGTAAGTAAATCTGCTAACTGATTTTCGGAATTGACAGATCTAAAGTGAATTATTTTTTCTTCCATTGCCTCCAAAATTGAGTAGCATTTTATCATTAGGGCTCTCGATTTCTTTTGGCTTCCACCCGAGCAAATTTTTTGAGTTGATATTTTATCCTCCATTATGTCCACAGTTATTTTTTCTCAAAAAATTTCAAAATTCACATGTTGTATGACTTTTATTATGTCTAGGGTGTCAAAGACTGATATGATTTCTGCAGTGGTGCTCGATGAAGCATGGATTGTCTGCTTTGAACAATTCCATTCTATCAAATCTCCATTTGAAAAAATCATAAAACCAGTAATTGATTTTCCTTTTTGTAAATTAATTGGGTCAATATTATTATCATCTACTTGAGGGGCATATGAAGCATCAACGTATGCTTGTATACCATCTCCCTCCGATCTATATGTTATATTATAATTTTTTGTGGAACTAATGTACCTAAATATTCTCCTAACGTAATTTTTAAGTGTATCATTTGAATTATTCTGGAAGTGTGAGAAAAAGTTTACTGGAAATAGTATATCGGGTCTGGTTAATCTGGCTAAGTACAATAATCCGCCAATCATCGATCTATATTCCGTGTCGTCCTTACCATTATCAACTTTCTCAATTTTTAGGGCAGTTTCCATTGGAGTATTTGTCTTTTTCATTTCCGAAATTCCAAACTTTTTTATCATTTTTTCTATGTATTTATTTTGGGATAATATAATCGTCTTGTTTTCAATATTTCTCTCAATTTCCAATCCCACAAAAAAATTTTGGATTATTAATAATTGTAATAGTAAAAGATTTTTCTAGTTGTTCGTTAATTTTTGTAATTGCCATTTGTGAATTTGAGGCTATCAAAATATCATCTACATAGCTTAAAAAATATGTGTTTTTGTTATCTCTATTCATTTGATATAAGTATCTATCTGCTTTAGTTCTTAAGAAACCCATTTCTTTTATTTTGTAGTCTAATAAGTCGTACCAAGATTTACTTGACGTTTTGAGTCCGTATATTGATTTCTTTAATTCAAGAACTTGGTTTGAATTGATATTTATCCCCTCAGGTTTTTTAACATAAATAGGTTTTATAATGGGGGAGTTCAAATATGCTGTTTTTACGTCATATTGTACAAGAATTAATTTTTGTTTATTAACTATAGAGAGCAACCATCTAATAGTACTTATTGATGTAACAGGACCATGTGTTTCGGTAATATTGTATTCAGTTCGGTCTTTGAATCCCCTTGCTACTAATCTGGCTTTGGGTTTGGGGTTGCCTAACTCATCGTATTTTATTGTGAATATCCATCTAGTGTCTATTAATTTTTGATGGTCATAATCCACAATCTCCCAAACATTCATATCATTTAATGAATTGAATTCGTCATTAATTGCATTTACCCACTCTGTTCTAAAAGGATTATTATTTGTTTCGTTAAAATTTTTTGGGACGCAATCTTCTATGTATGATTTATTATAATTAATATTGATATTCATAATTATTGGATTTATTATTCCCAGATCTTGTTTGTAATTTGCTGGCTGAATTATTAATTTTCTGTTGGATGTTTCCAATGATTTAATATTTTGAGACTCATCTACCCTTATGCCACATGCAATATACGATTTAGTTTCAAATGGATCCCTTAAACAATATACCGTATTTGTGTATCCCATCATTATGCTTTTTTCTGCTCTTGGAGCTAATTTTGGATCAATTTTATTTTTTGATTTGGATTTAGCCTTAGTTGTGTTTTGTTTTCGAACTTCAAAAGGGATGTGGCGGTAAGTTAATGAGCCAAATACTTTTAAATTTTTTAAGTTGGGTTTTGTGCCATAAAATAGTTCATATGGGGTTTTAAAATCTCTATTGGCTTTTGTTGGTGAACGATTTATTAAATAGGACGATGTAACTATTGCATATGATCAGTACTTAAAATGTCGAGATTGGCATCAATGAGCATAGCTCTTACTCTCCTCATGAGTGTCTGGTTTTGCCTTTTGGCTATGCCATTCAACTCTGGGGAATAAGGAACTACGTAATCCATTGTGATACCATTTTCCTGACAATAATTTACTATTTTTGTATCAGTGTATTCTTTTGCATTGTCACATGTAATAGTTCCTATGGGAGAATTTGAGAATTTATTTTTCCTTGACATTATTATATTTTTAAATTCAGTTGCCACTTGATTTTTTGTTGGTATGGGCATAACAAAAGTATATTTTGAGTAATGATCGATGAAGGTTAAAATATATTTTGGATTTGCGATCGATGGTGTGAATGGACCCATTATATCTGAAGATGTTATTTCTAATTTTCTTGATAGTTTTGTTCTTAATCCATTGTGCCCTAGTCTCGTATTATTTGCGATGCAGCAGATTTGGCAGTTTTTAAAATCATCGTCTCTAAAGTTTAAATTTTCCGGAATACCAACAAATAAATTTTTCAATTTTTGCATATAGCGTGCATTTAAGTTACCCAACCTTCTGTGTATGATCATTTTTTTATTTAATATATTATTATTATTATTATGAGTATCATTAATACCATCAGTATCTTCATTCTTATTTGAATTTTCATCATTTGGTATATTTTCTGAATTGTTATTATTTTCACCCCCCTCAGGTGAATCTGTATTTTCATTTAATATGCTGTTTTCCTAATTTTATTGTATTTCAAGTTCAATTGAAAAATCCTCCTATTCGTCCTCATTTTCTTGGGTTACGGGACATATTTTTGTAGAGGTATTTAATCCTAAATTAAAATCTTCATCATTTTTTTTTATTTCATTATTATAATTATCCATATTATAATGAATATAAAATATTCTGTTTTCCTTCGGGGCAGTTATTAGAATTTCCCCACTTTCTATAAAATATATATTAGCACAATCTTTTTGTTGGTTGATATTTACTGTACCCGTATTAGTGATTTTTATTGCACTAATTATATCAATATTTAAATCAGGTACGAAATGTACATCATTTAATTCTATTAAGGATTGTATTTTGTTAGAATTTTCAATTTTTATGGTCATTTGACCAGTGTGTGTGGCATACAAGAAAGCATTTTTACCAGCACATTGAAGTTTTACTGGGGTGATAAATTTTTCAATATTTCTTAATTTATTTATATCAGATGTTAGGTGCACTTCCGCCGCTCCATCTAAAATCGCTTTGTTTTTTAGATGTGTATAATTTTCATTTGTTTCATTTTTTTAAATTAATTTATTTAATAACCATTCATTTGAATTATTTGAATATTTTTTGATCATGCAGGACATTTTTACCTGTTGTTCGGGGTTCTCTTTTTTATTTGTTGTATTATTATTATTTTGGATTGGTTTAGGTGGATAATTATTTTGATTTTTATTAGTATTTTCATTATTATTATTTTGTTGGGTATTATTATTATTACAATTTTGTGCTATGTGACCATTTTGACCACATTTATAATATTTTGGGTTATTTGGGTTATAATTTCTATTATTACCTCTATAATTATTGCCTCGGTAATTTCCATTGTTTCGATAATTATTTCCTCTATGATTACCATTTCCGTTATTATTCGAACTATTATTATTATAATTTTGTTGTGTATTTGGTTCATTGCCGTTTCCATTATTATTTGTACTATAATTTCGATTGTTGCCTCTATAGATATAATTATTACCCCTATAATTGTTCCATCCTCGATAATTACCATTACGACCTCTATAATAATTATTATTTCCATTGCCATTATTCCTATAGTTATTATTATTAGGATTATTATTATTTTGTTTCTTTAATGTCTGATCTCTAAATTTTTGGTCAGCATCTTCTCTCAAAATTCGCTTAAAATTATCGATATTTTTTCATTAGGGGCTAGATTCTCAAACTGCATTTTTGCCAGGGCCTGTTCATAGCATAGTGCAAGTTGTAAGTTCTCTAATTCTTCTTCTTCACTCACTTCCTTTCCGCTATCTCTTACATCTGTAACGAGTTCATCCCATTTTTTAAGGAATCCCCTCATATTTCCCCCGGGTTGGAATCTAAATTCCATCCATTTAGATTTAGCCATGTTAACTGTAACTGATGTTTTGGTACCATATACATTATCTAATTTTTTTAACATCATTATGGCTGTGTTACAGTCTCTTATTTGCTTTGTAATGTCATAAGAAACCCTTTCAAGTACAAATGCTTTGGCATTGTCTTACATTTTACAGTAGTTTATCATTTCCTTACTGGGCCTAAAATTTAAATCATCTATGTGGGATATATAAGATTGTAAGAATTCATGCTCTCCAAAGATGTCATAATGACCAGTACCCCTAATGGCTGAAATAATCATTCGCCTCCAATCCAAGTAATACTTTTCATTGAAAACCTTTCCTAATGGAGCTTGAATGGGTTTAATTTCATTTACATTTGACATATTTTCCTCAATTTTTTTGAAACCTAATAAATTATTTTCTATATTCGTAATAGATATATATTTTTTACTTTCTAATATTTCTTTTTCAATATTTCTTATAAGATTTCATTCTTTTAATTCAATTTTTTCGAATTCTTTTTCAATATTATTATTTTTTTTTCTTTTTTATCCAGTTTCTTTATTTTTTAATTTTATTATTTCTTATTTAAAAAATCTATTTATAAATTTGTTCTCTGATTCCAATGAACTATATATTCTAGATGAAAAGTAATTTGGTGTTGAATCAGATATTTTAATATATTTAAACGAGCTAATTTCCTCTTTTTTTCCAGAAATGTCAATTGTGAAAGACTCTAATATTACTTCTCCCATAAAATACGTGTAACAAGGAAGATTATAAGTTTCTAATTTCAAATCTACTACTTTCTTCCCTTCAAACTTCTTCAATAATTCTTCTAATTCTACTTTCTCAATCCTATACTCTCCTATTTTATTTTCTATTATATTTATTAAAGTTGACATATATTTTATAAGGGGGAAGAAAACAATTATTTATCACCACCTCAAATACACAATAATAAATTTAAGAAACGTAAAAAATAATTCAACTAAATATATATTACCTTGACATGAATGAATTTTTTCGTCAATCTGTTTTGTGAATTTGTAGTTTATTGAATCCCAATTTCACCGTCGTAATCTCCGCCAAATTTTGATGTAGGTTGGCCCAAAAATTTGTGGTCTTCTTTGTTGGTGATCTCTTGTAGAGTCCTTGAAGACGGGAGCAGAAGATTTCTTCAGGTGGTTCGCTGTATCGTTGGCGGTCCTTTCTGAATTGTAGTTCGTTGACTTTCAGGGTTGGCCGTTATTGGCTCAGGAACAATTTTGGTTACGTTTTTTTTTCTACTTCAAAAAAAAATTTTAATTAAAAAATTCGAGTTTAACTTTCTTGATTGCACGACACTTTTCGTGTATTATTCGTATAAAAACGATATAAATTTATGCACAACAATGAATCAATTTCAAAAATAAGTCTGCTTTTTTTTATTATTTAATTTTATTCTTCTTTTACTGTTCAGCCCTAGTGATGGCTACCATGATGTGAGGCGGTAAACACGAGGAACAAAAAAGAGTAAGAGAGAAGTTTACATGATAGAATTTATTAGCAGACTAAAAATATAATTTCAAGTAAAATACGTAATGGCGAAGCAACAGCGTTATCGGTTCGAGAATAGTATGGGAAGCACTTCGCGATGAGAGTGTACGTG
This sequence comes from Ericerus pela, assembly GCA_011428145.1. Classification (NCBI taxonomy): domain Eukaryota; kingdom Metazoa; phylum Arthropoda; class Insecta; order Hemiptera; family Coccidae; genus Ericerus; species Ericerus pela. The sequence continues at coordinate 79,660 of WOFM01000169.1, forward strand.
TGACATATATATATAGATTGACGTGATGATGATGATGAGGAATGAGATGAGGTGGGATTTCGTATCAACAATAAGAAAGTCACATCTATCAGAGACATTCACTTATTCTGCTTTTGATTTCCATTTCAGTTGTATTTAGTTGTATTTGATATACTGCGTTTCGATGCCTAGTGTGAATCGACGTAATCTCGTTTCCCCCCTGTATACCAAATTACACATTGCATTTTGATTGACGTGGCACTCTTATTTTGGACAGAGTTTAGTTCATATCATTTGCCATTGAAATCCCGTAGAATCAATGAGAACGAGAAGAATCGCCAAAGAACTGTTTATTGTGGGGGGTTGAAATTTTTATAACACATTAGCTCTGTTTGATAGGACTACACCAACTTACACCAACCTACACCAGGAGGGCGATTCCACAAATTTCAGAATGTTATAGGACTTTATGCCAAGTTTTATTTGAATAGGTATTTGTGGAATACACCTACTGGTGTAGGCTGGTTTAAGTTAGTGTAATCCTATCAAACAGAGATAGTGTAAAGATTTCCAACACTTGACATTGTGACCCTAAGCAAACTAAAAGCTGCTATATCTAATTTTTGAGTGATGAAAAAGCAGTTTGAAGATGTGATGGAGGAATGCCTGATGTCAATGGATGATAAAGCAGATGATTACAACAGCACAGAAACAAATTTTTTGAAAGACCTTGATGAAGTATATATGGTACTTTTCAACATGAAGGTAAGATCAAGGCATTTCATAAAAAGTTAGCTACTCAAGAATCTCATTAATCATTAGGCCCATATTCACAAATGTCACTTTAATCTCCCTTCACTTAAATTTCACTTAAAAAAACTTTTTTGAACAATTTTGTATTTAAAAATGTGGGAACATTGTATCTCTTATGAGAGTTCCAACGTAGAAATAAAATGTTACCACACTCTTAAATGCAAAATTGTGCCAAAAGTCATTTTTAAATGGAGTTTAAGTGGAGAGAGGTTAAAATGATGTTTCTGAATATGGGCCTTAGTGTTGTAACAAAAATCCCACCTCATCCAATTCTTCATAATCATCATCACACTATATATATATATATGTCATACATTCTACTTCTATCACAAATTGCTTCCCCTACTTTTGGTTACCAATAACGCTGTGCTTGGCCATCTTATATGATACTCTATTTTATTCTCAAATATGTTTTTAGTCTGCATAATAAATTCTTAGTGAATAAAAGTCTCATGTTCTTTTTCGGTCCTTGCACGATATATCTCACATCATGGTAGCTATCGCTGCGGTAGAACACTGATTGGAGACTTGGAAAATTTTTTTTGAAATGCAGACATAATTGAAATTTTGAATTGATTTATTCGTTGTGCGAAAACTTTTTGTTGAATTTACACGAATAGTAACGTGTTATCAAGTATATTTAGCTCAAATTTTATTTTTTGAATTTTTTTGAAAAATTGAAAAAAGAAATTAATTTTGTTCCTGATTCACTAACAGCCGATCCTGGAAGTCATCGAACAAATAAATCCAGAAAGGACCGCCAAAGGATCCAGAGAACCGCCAATCACAATTTTCTGTTCCCATCATCGAAGACTCTTCAGAGATCTACAACATCGAAGACCAGCAACTTTTGGGCTAACTTCAGTCAAAATTCAGATGGAGACGACATCGGTGTATTTGGAAATCTTCAACTACGAAAAAAGCGCACAACATAAATCAATGGAATATTCATACGTAAAAGGTAATATACATTACAGTTAATTGTTTTTGTGTTATATATCATTGTGTTCGAGGCCATAAAAAATAATTTTTATATATATGTCCCAATTTATAAATATTGAGGAAGAAAAAATTGGAAAATTTAAAATTGAAAGTAAAGAACTTAAAGAATTAATTAAAAAATTTGAAGATGAGAAAGTAATAAACTTGAAAATTGAAACTCATAATCTCCCTTTTTATACATATTTTACTGGGGAAATAATATTAGAATTTTTCACCCTAGATATTTCGAGTAGAATAGAGGAAATAAGCAGTGAGAAATATATTAAAATTTTGGAAGCATCCCCTAATTATTTTTCTTTGGGAATATATAGTACACTCGAATCAGAGTAAAAATTTATAGATAGATTTTTCAATAATAATTAATTAATATAAAAAATAGAAAGTTGATAATACCAGAAATAATTGAAACAAGTGATAGTGAAAAAGAATATGAAAAAATAGAACAAAAAGAACAAGAACTAATAAACAAAATTAAAAAAGGATTATTAGAAAATAAAAAATATACTACAACAATTAATAAAGAAGAAGGTGTATTAGGCTTTGAAATAATAAAAGAAAAAATCATGGCCACCCCAAATGATACCAAACCTATTCAAGCACCTTTAGGAAAGGTCTTCAATGGAAAATATTATTCAGATTGGATAAGAATGATTATTTCTGCAATAAGGGGAGCCAGGTATTATGATATATTTGGGGAACACAAATACTTAAAACCATATATTACGCACACAGATAATTTAAATTTTAGACCTGATAATGAAATGCTTAATTACTGCAAAATGCAAGATAATGCTAAGGCATTTATATTAGAAAGAGTTTCGAATGAAATCACCAAGCAAATAAGAGATTGTATACAGCTATAATGATGCTAAAAAAATTGGATAATATATATGGATTGAAAACAATTGTGACAGCAAATATGGCTAAGGCCAAATGGATGGAATTTAGGTTTCAACAAGGAGACAACATGAGAGGTTTTCTAAAAAAATGGGATAAACTAGTCACAGATGTAAGAGATAGTGGGAAAGAAGTAAGTGAAGATGAGGAACTTGAAAATTTACAGCTAGCTTTATGTTGTGAGCAAGCTTTGGAAAAAATGCAGTTTGAAAGTTTACCCACAAACGAAAAGAATATTGATAATTTTAAGAGAATTTTGAGTGAGGATTCTGATCAAAAGTTTTGATATCAGACTCTAAAGAAACAATCAAATAATAATAATAATTCACAAAATAATAATTTTAAAAATAACACGAATTACAATAATAATAATAATTATAGGGGTAGAAATGGAAATTTTAGAGGATGCAACAACTATAGAGGAAATAATTATAATAATTAAAGGAATGGTAATCAAAATTATAATCACAACAATATAAATAATAATAATGGATCAAACGGAAATATTGATAGTAATAATAATAATACGAATAGTAATGGTAATGGTAATTATAGAGGAAACAACTATTGGGAAAATAATTATAGAGGTAATAATTATCAGGGAAATAATAGAAATTATAACCCCAATAATATAAAATGTTACAAATGTGGTCAAAATGATCATATTTCACAAAATTGTGGCAATAATAATACTAACCAACAAAATAATAGTAATAAAAATACAAACAAAGGTCAAAACAATTATCCACCAAAAACAAATCCAAATCAAACAAGCAATAGTAAAAACGAAAATCCTGAACAACAAGTAAAAATGTCATGTATAGTTAGGAAATTTTCGTCCGCCAGAAGGAATAGCTTTTAAATAAATTAATTACGAATAAAGAATATAATGAAAACTATACAGAATTAAAAAATAAGGCAATATTAGATGGAACAGCAGAAGTTCATCTGACATCAGATTTAAATAAATTAACAGACGTAAAAAAATTTGTCACCCCCATTAAATTACAATGTGTGGAAAGAAATGCCTTTCTATATGCCACCCACACAGGAATAATGATTATTAAAATTGAAAATTCATTAAAAAATCAATCATTAATTGAATTGAATGACGTTCATTACGTGCCGGATTTAAATATGGATATTATTTCTGCTATAAAAATAACAAACACAGAAATAATAAACATAGATCGACAAAAAAACATAGCTAATATATACTTTATCAAGAATGGGGAAATATTAATAACAGCCCTTAAGGAAAACGGTATATTCTATATATATTATAAAATAGAAAAAAATTTAATTAATAATAATGATATAAAAAAAAAAAAAAAAACAAAAAAAAACATCAATAATAATATGATAGATGATAATAATGAAATTAAATATGATAAATAAAAAAAGAAAATACAAAAATTTGTGTTTCTGTAACTCAGGGAGAAGATGATGAATGGGATAATTTTTCTATTGAATTGGAAATAGAAGATGAAGACAAAAATATTATACATAATAAAAATACAGCCTCACCTCAGGGGGAGGGGGGAAATAGTCAAAATGAAATAATTAATAATAATACTGATGAAAATACTAACAATATACAGCATAATGATAATCAAAATAAAAAATGTTAATACACAGAAGATTGGAGCACCTGAATGCGAGATACTTACAAAAATTTAAAAATTTAGCAATAGGTATCCCTGAAAACATGAATTTTAGGGACGATGATTTTAGGAATTGTCAAATATGCTGTATAGCCAAAAATTCCAGATTAGGTCATAATGGGATCAGAGCTAAACCGAAAAGAAAATTATAAATAACATCATCTGATATAATGGGTCCATTTACCCCTTCGATAGCCAATCAAAAGTACATATTAACTTTTATTGACCACTATTCGAAGTATACTTTTGTAATGCCTATAACTAATAAAAGTCAGTTAACAACAGAATTTAAAAATAACATAATATCTATGAAAAATAAATTTCCTAATTACCCTATAGGAACAATTAGGTGTGGTAATGCTAAGGAGTATACTGATGCTAAAATAACCAATTATTGCAATGAAGTTGGCATCACAATGGATTATGTGATTGACTCCCTGGAATTGAATGGTGTAGCAGAAAGGCAAAACCAAACTTTGATGAAGAGAGTAAGGGCCATGCTTATTGATGCCAACTTAGACATTAAATATTGGTCGTATGCTGTTGTAACCTCAGCTTATCTAATGAATCGATCGCCCACAAAGGCCAACCCTGACTATAAAACACTATATGAGTTGTTTTATGGAATTAAGCCAAACTTGAAAAATTTAAGTCTTTGGTTCACTTACCTACAAACACATTCCCCTGGAGGTAAGAAAACAAAATGCAACCAAAGCAAAATCAAAATTAAAAAATAAAATTTATCCAAAATTAGCACATAGGGCAGAAAAAAGTATAATGATGGGTTATATTAATACAGGCTATCGGTTAGGAGACCCCTTTGACACAAAATCATGTATATCTTGCGAAGTCAAAGTGGATGAATCTCAAAATATAATGTCACTACAAATAGCTAATAAACCCTTAACAATTAAAGCACCAGACTATGAATACGATCTAGGAATAATTAATCCCATTGTTATGAATGTAAATATTAATTATCATAAAACATATATAGAGGACTGTGGTCCGAAAACATATACTGAAATAAATACCAATCCTTTTAGGGAACAGTGGATAAAGGCCATAAATGACGAATTCAATTCTCTCAATGATATGAAGGTTTGGGAAGTTGTAGATTATGATCGTCAGAAATTAATTGATACGAGGTGGATATTTACCATTAAATATGACAAATTTGGAAATCCTAAACCAAAAGCTAGATTAGTGGCGAGAGGGTTTAAGGACAGAACAGAATACAATATTACAGAAACACATGGACCAGTAGCCTCTATAAGTACATTAAGATGGTTGCTTTCAACTATTAATAAAAATAATTTAATACTCGTCCAGTATGACGTTAAAACTGCATACCTTAATTCTCCTATGATAAAACAAATTTATGTAAGAAGACCTGAGGGTGTAAATATAGATTCAAATCAGGTTCTTGAATTAAAAAAATCTATTTATCGATTGAAAACTTCGAGTAAATCCTGGTATGATCTATTAGATTCAAAAATTAAAGAAATGGGATTTATGAGGATGAAATTAGATAGATGCCTATACATTCTGAAAAATGAAACAGATATAATATACTTCTTGACCTACGTAGATGATATATTAATAGCTTCGGATACACAGTTATCCATAACAAAAATTAATGAAGAATTACAAAAAAGTTTTACAATAACAATTATTAACAACCCAAGATTTTTTGTAGGATTGGAAATAAACAGGTCAGTAGAAAATAAGACAATAACATTAACTCAATTTAAACACATAGAAAAAATGGTGAAAAAATATGAAATTTCTGAAACAAAACTCTCCAATACCCCAAAGGAGACAAGTTTGAAAATTGATAGAATAGAAAATTGAAAAGATGATACTGAATATAGGTCTATGATAGGGGGGGTTGTTAAATTTAGCCAGACTCAGGACCAAATATACTTTTTCCAGTCAATTTTTTCTCGCACTTCTAGAATTCTTCTAACGATAATTTGAAAAACTATGTGCGAAGAATATTTAGATATGTAAATTCTACAAAAAACTATTCTTTAACATACAAATCTGAAGGGGACGGAATACAAGCTTATATAGATGCTTCATATGCCCCTCAAGTGGACAAAAACAATAAATATTGTTGATACAAAATCCCACCTCATCTCATTCTTCATCATCATCATCACGTCAAGCTATATATATATGTCACACGTACACTCTCATCACAAAGTGCTTCCCCTACTATTCTCAAACCGATAATGCTGTTGCTTCGCCATTACGTATTTTACTTGAAATTATATTTTTAGTCTGCTAATAAATTCTATCGTGAAAACTTCTCTCTTACTCTTTTTCATTCCTCGTATTTACCGACTCACATCAAATATTAATAATTTACAAAAGGGAAAGTCAATTTCTGGCAATATGATATTTGCTGATGGTGATCTGATAGACTGGAATTGTTCCAAACAAACAATCCATACCTCATCTAGCACCACTGCTGAAATTATAGCCATTTTTGACACCCTCGATATAATTAAACTATTGCAATATATGCACCTAGAAATTTTTTGGGAAAAAATAACTGTTGACGTAATGGAGGATAATATATCAACACAAAAAATATGTTCTGGAGGGAGCCAGAAAAAATCGAGTGCTTTAATGATAAAATGTTACTCGATTTTGGAGGCAATGGAAGAAAAAATAATACATTTTAGATTTGTAAGTTCTGAAAATTCGTTAGCCGATATTTTAACAAAATCCTTAGATAGAACAAAATTGAAAAACATAATAAAAATTCTAAAAAATACAAATATATACATATAATACTGAAATCGTTTATTTAAGAAAAATACCCATACAAAATTACAAGTTGTCCCAAGTCCAAATTGAAGTTGAAACATGACAAAATCATGAAAGAAAAATTACCCCTATATTATTATAAAGGAATACTTAGCCTTGAATAATTCGAGAAAATATTTGCCATAAATAAATCCTCGCATCTTTAAGAATTCTAACAAAGAAAACGGCATCAAACTCGAGCAAGTCAAAACCCTAAAAATAGAAGAAAAGAAATCTCATCCAACTTCAAACCCAGTGTGAGAAAAATACGTACGAATTCTCACACGATCCAAAAAAGAAAATAGTGAACAATAAATACAATAAAGATAAAATTCCTTTTTACAACGCATTACATAACCACAAACAAGATTACAACTCTCGCCTTTGTTTATCATAATATGAATACAGGTAACGGCGTCTCACACACAAAGTAAAACCACAAAGATAATATTAACAAGTGATGTATATTATTTTTCCATTCTTTGCTTGCATGTATACTATCTATAAGATAAGGCAACGCAACGTTCGAAATCACACAAACCTTTATATATAGTCTTCTCTTTGTCAAAATTTTTTTTTCTTCTTCTATTTCTTTCTTCTTTTTTTGAGAAAGATATTCGAGCACACAATCGAATCGAATGAATCATACGTTACCATTTTTTTTTCTTTTTCCTTTTTTCTATTTACGAAACTTTTTGCATGTTACGATTTCTTATATTTACTGGAATTAATTTACATGTATTGAATTATTTATTTATTTATTTATATTTTTCTTTTCAAAGCGCAGCAATTACCAAAATTATTTTCACGTTTTATTACCATTTTATATATGTATTTTGAATCTTGTATTTTCGTAAATTTTTATAATATTTTAATATCATTTTCGTTTACTTTCAGTGATTAGGATGATGAAAAATTTAAAACGGTAAAATTTCAGGCGGGTGTTGTAACAAAAATCCCACCTCATTTCATTCTTCATCATCATCATCACACTATATATTGTGACGTCCAAAAACGAACATACATCCCGAGTATAGGGAATGATATCACGATTCGAAGTATATCAATAAGTCTCGATTGATCATAGAGTAGAAACCACAAACCAGCTCAAACAGTTAGGCCATCAGCCTACCAGCAATAGCTCCCGAGGCCTACGAAATATGTCGGGCGAATTTACATAAGTGGAAATAAATAAGTTGGCCGACCCATTATTACAGTTTACATTTTATTACAATCGAAAAGGTTACTTACAAGTATGGTAACTAATATCAGGTCGTGCAGGTTATACATCATATCGCCTCATGGTTCTCAAAGTTCGGTGAACCATCAAATCTCGAGCGGATATTTGTCTTGAATTCGTAGGGATAATATCGCGAGTTATTTAAGTTTACTATTGATGTTCACATTCGAAAGTATCGGTGAAAACAATTTAAAAGGTGACTTGATGTCGTATAAAAGAGCTGTATTTTATCGTGAATAATATTTCGTATTCACGACAAACGGAAAACTATCACGTCTAAAACAAGACTGACTGTTCACTCTTAGGCCAAAAACGTGAACAGTGAAAGAGATTAAAATTGGTTCACCGATGATTGATATCGTATTTCTACACGTCACCATATCGTTAAATAATAGTTGATCAACATGTCCTCGATGTTCTGTAGACTTGGGGAATTTATTTCCGTTGGGGAATCGGTGTATTTCCCGTTTATCTTATTATTATTATAAACTTAGAATTCGAGAGCCTTCCCTATCGTAATGGTAGTACAAGTTGATGGTGATGTGAAGGGAAGGCTACGGGTAATCAGATGTCACTATATATATATATATATATATGTCATACATTCTACTTCTCGCACAAATTGCTTCTCCTACTTTTAGTTACCAATAACGCTGTGCTTCTCCTTCTTATACGATACTCTATTTTATTCTCAAATATGTTTTTAGTCTGCATAATACATTCTTAGTGAATAAAAGTCTTGTGTTCTTTTTTGGTCCCTGCATGGTATACCTCACATCAATTAGTACCTTCCAATTTGTTGCTCGAAAGTTCTATTAGTTCTAATCACACCAAAGGTTGTCAACCTCATTTGAATCATATTCAAGTCCCTAAGTTCTATGGAGATATTTTAAAATTCATGAATTTCAAAACTTTGTTTGAAAACTTGATCCATGAAAATAATGAGCTTTCCAACATACAAAAATTGTATTGTTTGAAGGAAGCACTTGTAGATGACACTCAAGAAGTTATATATGATTTTAGACCAACAGAATGGGCATATTTGGAAGCTTGGGAATATTTAAACAATCGCAACGATAATCGTCGCAAAGTAGTTCGTACATTATTCAGAAATTTTTGTAATCTCAATTTGATCAAGCAAGACTATAATATTCGATTACTGCTTGATAAAGTAGATATCTTTCTACATGGACTCAAAGCAAATGAAGAAAACATCGACCCCACTTTTTCTTGTTCTATCGCTTACTGTGTTTCGTGCCTACTTGACCCACAGACCTCTAAGGAATTGGAAATTTCGTATAAATCGTCCAAAACCTGTCTCACCTATGATGAACTTCATAAATTCCTACAACACTGTAGTTTTGCTGTAGAAGATTCAACAAATGATGCTTAACCAAAGTCAAACAGTCAAAAGGCATCATTTATCACAAAGCTGGAGAAGAAAGCCCTAATTGTAAATTCTAATTTGAAAATTCCTTGTACGTTGTGTTCACAAAACCATTACCTTAATCAGTGCAAGCAATTTGTTGAGAAAATGGTTGATCAACGTTTTCAATTTGCAAAGGCCAATCGATGGTGTTTAAAATATTTTCACTCAGCACATCATTTAGGGCAATGCACTTGTCCTGCCTGTTCCAGACATTCAGGAATCCATCACGTGTTACTGCACTGGGAGCCAATTTCAAAGTAAGTTTCTCCTCAATCAACAACAGCCTCAACAAATACAGATAATTTGAGTACAGTAACAACGTTGGCAACTAACGCGTCAAATTCATCTTTAAAACTGTTTCAATCTGCAATCGTGTATGTGAATGTGAATTTTGGCAAAGTCAAGGCTCGTGTATTATTCGATTCCTGTTCAGAAGGTGAACTGAACTTCAAAAAATTTGTTTGCAACAATAATCTTCGCACTTGAAAGTCAGTTTCTACTGTTGACAGAATTACTGACACTGCTATCGAATCAAATTGTGGTCAGTATATATCTCTATCATCAAGGTATAATGATTTCACTATTTCATCTGATGCTGATATATTACCTCATATACCATTTAGTGTTGATCAAAAGAAAATTGAACTCACCATGTCCATGTTTCCTTACCATAAGCTAGCTGATACTTAGCTCTGATGAAGTTGATATTTTACTTTGTGTCGAATATATCAAAGAAAATCTGTTGATGGAATCTACATTGAAAAATCATAATTTGGTTGGGTAGCGTCTGGAGCTTTCAAAATGAAATCCACAACAAACCCTCACTGTTGCAGTTTAGTTGTAAATATCGAATCACAACGGAAAAATTTTTAGGAAGTTGAAGAAATTGCACTCAATTATTCCATCAGTTCTAAGCTTGAATTATGTGAGAGACACTTCACAAAGAATATTCGTCGTTTGAACACTGGTTGATTTGATGTAGCACTACCATTTAAATGTGACAAATGTGATGTTGCTGATGTATACTATCATGCACTTTGCGCTTTAAAACATTGTGAAAATCATCCAATTGATGTTTGTAAGTCATATTCTGAGTTCATGCGTTAGTATTGAGATATCGGACATGGAACTAGTACCAGAATGGTATCACTCCTGTATAATATGCCTCATCACTGTGTTATTTGATCAGAAAAAGTAACAACCAAAATTTGTGTCATATTCAATGCATCAGCCAGCAATAAAACTGATTGTTCATTATATGAAACATTAATGGTTGGCCCTACACTTCAACCTGAATTATTTGATATTCTGTTACACTTTTGTAGTTTTGATATTGCTTTCAATGCTGATATAGCGAAAATTTATCAACAAGTCAGTATCAAAAAGGAAAATCACAACATGCAACGAATACTCTGGTCAAAACTGTGACATATGGCACAGCATCTGCATCGTATATTGTCACCAAATGCCTGCAACAACTAGCAGATTCAATTTGTGAATCCCTTCCAGCAGTGGCAAAATCAATTGAATCAGATTTCTACATAGATGATCTCATGACTGGAGCAGACACTGTGGAAGAAGCAATCGAAAAACAGAAAATAATTCACAAAACCCCTGCTGATGCCTGTTTTCCATTGCTAAAATATACTTCAAATTCTGCCAAGCTGTTGAATGCTATTAAAAAGACTTGACAGACAGCATGAAAACTAGAGTTCAACTGTAGTGACTCAGTTTTGATAATTGGTTTACGATGGTTACCTGCTGAAGACTCAATCGGAGTCAAAATCAATCAAGAGGCATTTAAAGTTGATAAGCTAACTCGAAGAAGTATCTTGTCAATAATTTCTCGTGTATTCAACCCACTAGGCCTCCTTGCATCATTCACTATTTGAGGAAAAATCTTGATGCAAGATTTATGGCGGGAAGGTACTACATGGGATTTAGAAGCCTCTAAACAAATTTGTGAAAAAATCAAAAATTATTGCTCAGAGCTAACTCAAAAGAGCAAATTTGCCATTCCTCGTAGATACTCAATATTCCATTGTTCTAATCAATAACTAAGTGGGTTCTGTGATGTAAGCACTACTGCCTACACTGCTTCCTAAGGTCTGTTGATGAATTAGGTAATATCCAATCAAAAATCATTTGCTGCAAGAATCGTGTTGCATCAATTAAGCCACAAACCATTTTTTCACTCAAATTGCTTGGTGCAGGACCACTAGCCAAGTTAATAACGCGTGTACAAAAAACTGTGGACTTCACTATCAAACAAGTATATGCATTCTGCAACTCCAAAGTAGCCTTATCTTGAATCAAAGGGCCAATTGAAAAATATGAAATGTTTGTTCAAAATCATTCTGCTGCTATCAACTTGCTATTGCCTTATCAATGTTGGAATTATATCAATACTGTCAAAAACTAAGCTGACCTTACAACTCGAGGAATTTCAGCTGCTAAACTTGTCAACAACCATCTGTGGATCCACAGACCTTCCTGGCTGCAAACTAATGAGTTTGAAGGTCACCTCAATCTGGAGCCTGAAATTGACTGTGATATTCCTGAACTTCAAAAATCCAAAGTTGTCCAAGTTAACTTAACTACTTCAAATTGCTGCTTGGACATTCTTGATAAATTCTCATCATACAGTAAGTGCGTAAATGTGTTTGCAATGTGCTTCGATTCACCAATAATATTTGTGTGGTTAAGAATAAATTAGAAACTGACATTCTCGAACTTCAATGAACCTTAAATCCAGAATCAAATTCTTAATTATATTAGATTAGAATTAACTATAATAAATTAAATAATACATTTTTTTTATGACTTTCCTGAAATAATTACAAGTCATTATTTTTATTTTTTCAGTTAAAATCACTAATTTATATATTTCATCAGTTACCATTTTTTTTAGACATGTTCAACATAAGTTACCAAAAACAACACAAACTGAATCTCATGTTCCTTTTTTATTATTTTTTGTTAAATTTTTTTCTCTTCTTTTATCATATTTTTGATATTTTAATTAATCGTATTTGTTTTATGAGAGTTCAGGGGGGTGTTGGACGCAGTCCATCTAACTCTTAACATCTCATACTTTACTCGGGAATACTGAACTCATAATAAATAACTTTTATATTTTTACTCTTGCACACACTGTCACACCATAGTGGAAAATTTGTTGTTTCTTGACCCACAGTCCCACATCATTACTTGTACTTTCGGCTGTTCTTTATTCGTCTAATAAATGTCGTTACAGTAAATTCGTTCTTTCTTTATTTTACAAGAAACACAATCCTAGGTGAATATATTCTCACAGCATGGAACAGTTTTTTCATTAATTATATGAGTGGTTTGCTTGGTCATGAGCTATGTTTTATTTGCCAAAAGTAACGAATTGGTGTAACACTTGCACCCATATTCAGGAAGGTCACTTTAACCTCCCTTTACTTAGGCTTCGGCTACATAGCGCCCGGCATCCATCAGGCATTCTGAAGAAAATAATCAAATAATGGAAAGTGATACTGGGTGGCTACATAGATGTTTTCCGACGACAAAAATGTCGGACCAGTTGTTTGGCAGAATCAAACTATTTTGATTCTGTCGGGTGCCTGTTTCACTGCCAGTCCAGAGACGGTTCAGAATGCCTGACAGATGCTGGGCGCTATGTAGCCAAAACCTTATACCTGTTAGATATCACTGTTCAAAGCGCCATCTAAAGACTCGCAGTCCAGATATTTTCTACTAACCAAGTTTACTATTCACTATGTTTTTGTTTGTGATATTATCTGATATATTCCGTTTTGTAGCCGTCATCTTGATTCACTTTTCAACCTTGTGTTATAGTGAGATCAAATATAAAAAGAGCGTGTTGAATACACGTTCGTCGCCATTAGCCGAATGACGTTGTTAGTTTTTACTCTAACGAACTTGTCCGTGTTGTCTGTGTTTGTGTAAGTTGGTCACGTTTTGATAGGTCTGTTCTACTGACATCATTGAGTTGATCAATGACGTCATTGAGATATCGATGTTGTCGTACATTATCGATATTGAATCGTGTACGACACCGGCGTTCACGATACTCGGGGGGGGGGGGGAAGTCTAAATCTTTCCCAGTCTACCTTCCATGTATAAGTCAATGTAGGGTTTTCGTTTGTTTGTTTATGTATTATCTGTACATAAAAAGTAAAATAAAATTAATAGTTTTTTTGTTTTTTTTTTGTTTGTTAATGTTTGTTATGTATGTATTGAATTGTCTGATTGGAGAGAGGTTTGTGTGTTTGATGATATATTACAAAATAAAGAGACATTTATGAAATATTATTATTTATTTATTATATATTGCAGACTGTGGAATACCTTGTCGTGAAAAGATATTCACACAAGAAGGCTTTCTACAGTATTTGCGTGTTCTGCCACTTCATACGTAAAGTATGGGAGAGCCAAATCCTCGGCAAACACTGGCGATTTTTGAGCCGGTTCTGAGAGTTTATATACCGAATTTGGCACACGCACACGGACACACATACGTATGTATGTATACGTAATTATGTCATACGCTGCGTCGTTTCCTGTCTCTGCTGAGATGATAAGAAACGACGCAGTGCGTTTGGTACCGAGTCGTGACATTACCGAGATCGTTATCAGGTAATTGATCTCGACTCGAATGATGTATCTTACCTGTACGTACGTACAGGTACGAACATACAAACGCGTTCGTGTGTATTTAGTTTAACGTCATAGAGACGAATATTGCCAGCCTTTGGGCGGCGACTGTCGTCGAGGGGTGCGAGCCCCTAAAACCTCATACGAGTAATGTCCCCACAGCTACTCCCCACCAGTTTTCGCGCCGCGAAAATGATAAGTCGCGTGCCTGGGGGGACTTATCGAGTCTACTGTCTTTGGTCTCGTTCCCACTTATGGAGGGCAGACCCTACCACGGCCCCGACGCATTCGTATGACTGCTTCCTTGCGTCTAAACGGGCCTGGTAGGCGTCCCTGCTATTCTGCCCCCTTCTTCTCGGCGGTCGTTGTCGTTGTGGAGCCGGATGATAGGGATGGGAGCGGTAGGACAGGCGTGGGTCGACTAACGTCAGGGGCCTTGGTCTTCGGTACATCGGGGAGTTCGAGCTCCCAGATGGACTGTAGGCCAGGCTTGCAGTGGGGGGAGGGCGTGGAATGCGCACCTCTTCCACCTGTTGTTGTTGGTTCACCTCCATCCTCGCCAGGGCTAAGGGCTCTGGAGGTGGGTTTGCCACTTCCGGTGCTCTTTCCGGCGACTTTGGGGGCAAAATCAACGGAGGAAGGGGGGCGGACATTATTTTAACTATGTCCGCCGCTGAAGTCGTATCCATGAGCAACTCGTTCTCGATTTGCTCCAATTCCTTTTCGCGTTCCGTCTGTTCCTTCGTCTTGATAGGCTGAGGTACAGGCGGGACTACGAATTGGAAAGGCTGGTTCGAGGACGGGGTGCTGGATGAGGACGACATGAGGAAGGAAATACAAGGTACAAAAAAACAAAGAAAGAAGGAAAGAGAAAAAATTATGAGAAAACTTTTCGGCGTGTTCTAGTCGACAGTCGAAAGGCGTATGAAAAACTTTGCGAGAATATTTTCGATCGCAGCTTTATTCCAAGTCGTTATCTTTTTTCAGATTTGTTCGGAGGGGATAGTGCATTCAATATTCTTTAGCTTAAAAGTTTTCCGGTTAAATTTGGTTAAGTACGAGCAGAGTTAAGCGTGTTTGAATTTTCGTACTTTGAATTTTGTATTTCACAAAGGAATGCACTCTTCGTTTGTGACGTCACGATCTATTGACTATTTTATTATCGGTATTGTTTGTCAATAGAAACACGTTGCAATGTTTTTCTTCCGTATTGCACGTGGATTTGTTTATTCGTGTCGTATTTTTATTGTACGCACTTTTTCTCTGCTTATCTGAAGAATTTCTATTGTTACGAATATTCTCAGATTCTCGTACGTCTTTTTGTGCGGGTTTGTATTTTCCGCTGCGGATATTAACTTTCGTGAATATTTTTAGTTTCTCCGTGCCAATCTCTCGGATTTTCGAGTTGGAATTTGGTTTTTCTGCTTTCTGCTGCCTAGTGGCCTGCCTCTTTTTCGTGGGCACAAGGGGGCCGACGGATCGTATTGTATTTTGATGATCTCGTCATTGAACTTCACCGTTTTCTTTATTTTTATTTTTTCTTCTGGTGATTTTTGTGATTTATCACCTTTTTCGACTGGGTTGTCCTCAACTTTTCGTGGTTGCATTGTTTCGGACTGTTCAGTCTGTTCTTCCTTTATTTTTTCCTTGTGTGTCATCTTCCTTGTTGCTCTTTGGAGCATTTTCTTGTCGTCATTTATAAGGTACGCAGGTTTCAATCTGTCAATTGAAATCGTTTTTTGTTCGCCTGCGATTAGTATCACGAAATTCTTGTCATCTCGTGATACAACCTTATAAGGACCGGCGTATGGTTTCTCCAACGAGGATCTTATTTTCTCGTCTCTAACAAACACATGAGATGTTGTGGCCAAGTGTTTGGAGACATAAACCTTTGGTTGGCCATGACGAGCTGCCTGGTTTAGGAAGTTGTTGGCGTCAGTCCGTATGTCTTGGACGAGCGTTTCGGGGCTGATTTCTTTCGAATGGGTGAAAAAGTCCCCTGGTAGGCGTAGCTCTTCGCCGAGCGCTAACTGCGCTGCAGAGTGACCCGTGTCCGTTTGAAGAGCAGATCGAAGGCCCAAGAGGATGGTTGGTAATATGTCAACCCATCTCTTGGTGTCGCAAGCCATAATGGAGGCTTTTAAAGCTCTGTGCCATCGCTCAACTTTTCCGTTTGCTTGAGGATGGTAAGCTGTGGTGTGATTGTGTTGTACACCAAGCTTCTTAGACAGCTCTTGAAAGAGCGAGCTTTCGAATTGACGACCCTGGTCCGTAATGATGACTTCAGGTACGCCATAACGGGCAATCCAGGTGTCGTATAACCTGGCAGCTACCGTGGGAGCTGTCATCTCATGGAGAGGAACTGCCTCTGGCCATCGAGTTGCTCTATCGATCATCGTCAACAGGTATCTGTGTCCTTGGGATGGGGGTAATGGACCCACCAGATCTATATGTATTGTTTTGAACCGCTCCGTTTGTTTAAAAGATTTGAGAGGCGACCGAGTATGTCTTCCTACTTTGGACTCTTGGCAATTCAGGCAACTGCGAGCCCATTTGTTGCAGTCGGACTTCATCCGAGGCCAAACAAATCTTGATGATACTAGTCCAGCAGTGCATCTTGGTCCAGGGTGCGATAGATTGTGCACACTACTGAATGCCAATTTGCGATACTTTGTCGGCAGGAATGGCCTATTCTTGCCTGTACTAATGTCGCATGTTAGTAAGACATTAGTACCAGGGATTTTCCTTTGTCTCAATTTGAGAGCTGTGTCATCGTTCGACAACAGTTCTTGCAGTTCTACATCCCTTAACTGTTCTTTAGCTATTTCAGCGTAAGGTAATTGAGACGGTGCCGAGATAGCTTCAATCCTACTAAGAGCATCAGCTGGAGTGTTGAGTTCTCCACTTATATACTGGATGTCCGTAGTCAACTGTCCTATGTAGTCCAATTGTCGAGCTCTTCTCGGGGAAGCTGGTTCTGTCTTTTGCGTGAAAGCATGTGTTAGGGGTTTATGATCTGTATACACAGTGAAACATCTACCCTCTAATTGGTGCCTGAAATGCTTCAACGATGCGAATATTCCCAGTAACTCCCTGTCGTATGTGCTGTAGTTTTTTTCGGTTTTTGATAGCTTTCTGGAGAAGAAAGCAAGCGGTAACTTCTTGTCATTGTCCTTTTGGTACAGTGTTGCACCAATAGCAAAGTCGGATGCATCAGTTGCGACGCATAACGGCAGACTTTCGTCTGGGTGAGCTAGTAGAGTTGCATTTGCCAGTGTTTCTTTTATATTTTCAAAGGCTTTTTCAGCTTCTTCAGTCCAGTCGAGTGGAGTTTTATCTTTCTTTTTATTTGTTTTGATTAATGCGAACAGCTTACTTTGTTCGGCTGCAGCATTTTTAATGCAACGTCTGTAGAAATTCACCATCCCCAAGAAGCGTCTGAGTTCTGCTACGTTGGAGGGTTTTGGGAATTTCAGTATGGGCTCTACCTTGGTCTTCAAAGGGGAAATGCCTTCGGTCGAGACTTGATAGCCGAGAAAGTCAATCTTGGATTGTTTGTATAAACTTTTTCCAACATTGATAGTAAGTCCAGCAGCGTGTATACGTTGTATAATGGTTCTTACATTCTTCTCGTGCTGTTGCTCACCGCTTTCTGAGCAGATGCATATGTCATCCAAATATGCATAGGCAAACGGCAAATCCATAAACAGTCCATTGATGAATCTTTGGAAAGTTTGTGCTGAATTACGGAGTCCAAACGGCATTCGAAGGTATTCGAATAGCCCAAAGGGGGTTATGACCGCTGTCTTTGGGATGTCCTGTTCAGCCATTGGAATTTGGTGGAATGCCCAGTTGATGTCGATTTTTGTGAACATCGTTTTACCCTTCATATTCGCGTTGAAGTCCATTATGTTTGGGACTGGATAGCGATCAGGAACTGTTTTGGCATTTAAGGCCCTGTAGTCTCCAACGATTCGACACTCTCCACTGGCTTTTTTGGTCATGTGGATTGGGGAACTCCATGAACTTTTTGAGGGGCGGCATATGCCTTCTCCTATTATGCGATCATAGTATTCCCGTGCTGCTTTGAGTTTATCAGGCAGTAACCTGCGGGCTCTAGCATGGCAAGGCGGTCCTTTAGTTTCTATGTAATGAACTGTGTCATGTTTATAGGTCGGATGCCTGCGAATCGATGGTTGAGTGACTCCAGGATAGTCTGACAGAATCCGTAAGAATTGTTCGTCGACTTTAGTGCAACTGGATATGTTTGTGTCCAGTTGGTACGCTAGCGTTTTGCCTTCCACCCATAGACCGGTTTGGTTGTCTATGATTTTTCCATTTTTAAGGTCAATGACCAGGCCATAGTGTGCGAGAAAATCTGCACCCAGGATCGGAGTTGGAACGTCCGCAATTGTGAAGGACCACGTCATGTCTCTTCGCAAACCGATGCTTACTTTGCTGGATTCTATTCCGTAAGCTGGAAGGTTTTGACCATTCACAGTTCGGAGGTAGTATTTCGGAGGAAATGCCTTTTGGTTTTTATCTACTGGCAAAATGCTCAAGTCAGCACCTGAGTCAATTAGGTAACGTCTCCTATTTGTCCTGTCCTTGATGAACAGGCGGCGTGAATATTTTTTCGAGAGATCTTCAGCCGCATAGACGACCCCTCTTTCTAGTTTGACGACTTATTGTATGATTTACCCCACCATTGGCATCTGTTGTTGCACTTGGTGGCCTCTGCGCCAAACCGATTATGAAAAAAGCAGGATTTATCGTCCCAATTTTGAGACCGGGGTTCAGGGGACGATGTTCTTCTTGGGGGAGTTGGACTCTGACCCCTGGTAGAATTGCTCTTGCGGTCTCTGGACCTGGATTTTCTGTCATTACTTCTATTATTGCTCCTGCTTTTCGAGCGGTTGTTGTTTCTACCATTTCTTGGATTATTATTGCTTTTCTTCTTTATTTCACTAGTCAGCTGAGCTATTTGGGCTCTAAGCTGAGCTAGTTCTCCGGTCTCTGCCGATACTGCACTTATCGAGGATGCTGATCTCGAGTGTTCTAGTGCATTATCGGCACTCTTTGCTAGGAAGTCTAGGTCCTCGGAAGTGTTGATTACCGTGGTACCTATGGCTGCCAGACACTGCACAACATGTTGGGGAAGTTGTTTGCAGAACTGGTTTCCAATTACTGACGGTGACACTATATTATCGGCCTTTTGTCTGAGTTTGGCCATGAAGGTGGAGGGTTTGTCGTCTCCTATCTTCATTCCACCCATTACATCATCAATGATTTGGTTCTGAGTCTTACCAAACACATTTCTTATTTTTCTGCAGAACCAACTATATTTATCTGCTTCCGCCGGAGGGCATTCCATGATATCCGGAATGCGGCGTATTATTTCTGCGGGCATGCCGCTACAAATGTGTGAGTATTTTTGGTCGTTTTGCAGATTCTCTGTCTTAAAACGACCCTCGAGGAGAGTTAACCATAATTCCACTTCATTTGGTAGGAAGTCCGGAATCTCTATCCTCCGTCTTTGGACAACAGGGTTCTGCAATGTTTGCAGTTGCAACAGCTGCAACAGCTGTGCAAGTACTTCGGGGGTCAACTGTGGCTGACCACTCCCGGCTGCTCCTGTTTGATTTGATGATGGGTTCGGGTTCGTGTTTCCATTGGGCATCGTGTGCTGGACTTCTCTATTTGTGCTTTCAACAAAGAGTTTTCCAGACTCCGTGGGTTGTCGGTCTGGGGTTGAAGGGTCGGAGACTTGGCTCAAAAGACGACCACTTCTTAGGGTTCGAGCTGTTGTTTCGTTTGGGTTAGCAACAGCTCCCAAACGCAAGGCTTCCGGCCTCCGGATCCGTTTTTGTTTCTCCGGGGTCTCAAAGACTTCAGAGTCTCTGGTCGAAGCTGGAGGAGTTGGCGGATGAGGGCAACTTTGTTCCTCCAGGTCTACTCGTCTTGGTTCCCTTCCGGCAAATATATTTGAAAGGGGGGGTGTAATTTCCCACTTTCTAAGTCAAGACCTCTGCTTCGACAGCCAAAGGTGTCTAGATCTTGTAAAAATTATTTGTATCACAAGCGAGTAACTCGCCAGCGCACCGCGCCTCTTTTTAGTTATAGCGCAACGCGCCTCTAGACACCCACGACGTAGCCAAAAAATCACGTCGGGGTCACCACTGTGGAATACCTTGTCGTGAAAAGATATTCACACAAGAAGGCTTTCTACAGTATTTGCGTGTTCTGCCACTTCATACGTAAAGTATGGGAGAGCCAAATCCTCGGCGAACACTGGCGATTTTTGAGCCGGTTCTGAGAGTTTATATACCGAATTTGGCACACGCACACGGACACACATACGTATGTATGTATACGTAATTATGTCATACGCTGCGTCGTTTCCTGTCTCTGCTGAGATGATAAGAAACGACGCAGTGCGTTTGGTACCGAGTCGTGACATTACCGAGATCGTTATCAGGTAATTGATCTCGACTCGAATGATGTATCTTACCTGTACGTACGTACAGGTACGAACATACAAACGCGTTCGTGTGTATTTAGTTTAACGTCATAGAGACGAATATTGCCAGCCTTTGGGCGGCGACTGTCGTCGAGGGGTGCGAGCCCCTAAAACCTCATACGAGTAATGTCCCCACACAGACGATAACATTTAAGAATATGTTTATGTTTAGGAACTATAAAGTTTAACAAATAAATGTGTGCATTTGTACAATGGTATAGGAACGTTTTGATCACAATGTTTCGTACCTTATTTTGAGGTATTGCTTATTTGTTTATTATCACAATATTTCTTACTTTGTTTTTTGAGGTACTGCTTATTTGTTAATTATATAATAATGAGATCTGCCTTCATGTGTAAGAAGGTCTGGTATCACAGGTTCGTTACTTATTTGTTGTTGTAGAGCACTCTGCTTCCTCGTCTTTTGTTGTTTCGTTTATGTCTGGATACATTTGTGATTCTGAAAAAATTTTTAAAATAAAATTAATTTGTTTGTTAATACGAAAACACGTCAACTACATCATTTTTCCTTCTGTGAGGATAAGTGATGGTTGGCTAGTGTTTTGTTTCTGTTGGTTTGTTGGGTGTCACCTGTTTCTCCAATCTTTATATTGGTTTCACAGTGGGTCCTCTGGTTGCAAACTTGATCTGTTTTGTTTAGAGTTTACCCAGAGTAGATTCTCCTAAAGACGTCTGGACTACGAATTATTTATGATAATTCGTAATTGTTATGTTTTTTGGGCCACTACTTTTGTGTGTGCATGTTGCAAAGCGTCTGTGGAATTTAATTCTAGTGGTGCTAAATATTTGAGGGGTCTGGTGGTGAGTGTTCCGTTAGGGAACATAATAGAGGCTGATCTGATTCTTTGATCTGAGGATTTATGTAGTTCTTTGATCACTGCTAGTTGTGGTCTGTTAGGTGTTGATACCGCGTCAATGACGTGTACTAAATCTCCAATTTGTGGGATGTTGTTATTTGTTCGGTAGTTATTTGGTATTGGTTGTGGTTGTTTGTCTCTAAGATATGGGAAATAATTTTGTTTCCATTGAATCCATAAGTTTTTCAAATATGTTTGATCCATTTTCCATATGTGTTGTAAGTATCTTTCCGTTGTTGTGTGATTGATTTCTGGTTTGTTAGAGTTTAAGACAATATGTTGGAAATTAGCATGAAGGAAGTTGGCTGGTGTTAGGTATGAAAAGGTTGTTGTTTCTGTATCTGGGCATAAGGGTCTTTCATTTATTATTATTTGTAATTGTTTGATGGTAATGTTAAATGTAAGTATGTGAATTGGGTGATGTCCTACTGTTTTGTAGTAGGCTTGTTTGATGATGCCTATTAGGCGTTTGTAAGTGCCTCCGTACCATGGGGCTTTAGCTGGTATGAACTTCCATTGTATGTGATTTTTTTATAGGTAATTTTGTACTTTGTTGTCCTTTGTTATGTTGTTCCAGAAGTTTGTTATATTTGTGTTGATGACTCTGAATTGTGCTGCGTTATCTGAAAGTATTATTTTTGGAGTTCCTCTGTCTGCAAAAAGTGAGTGAAATGCACACCATATTTCTTCTGTTTGTAAGGATGCAATCGATATTAAAAATACTGCTCTTATAGTAAGGCATGTGAATATGAGAACCCATCTTTTTGAGTATGTTGTTGATGGAGAGATCTGTTGTGGTTGTTTATTTGTTATTATTTTATTATATGTGTAAAATGGGCCGAATATATCGACGCCCGTATGTGTAAATGGGTGCTCATTTTTGTTGAGTCTGAAGTCTGGTATGGTCGAAAAGGGTGGTTGTTTGTATGGTTTGTTTGAGTGAATTTTACATTTGTAACAGTTTTTCCTAATTGTGGATATGACTAGTTTGTTAATAGGTTCTTGTGTGTAATGTATGTGGTGGTAGGTAATTGTGTAATTTGAGCATATTATCATTATCTAGTTTTATGTGGAATTTTTTCAGTATTGCATATGGGGGTGGGTTTGCTTGTTGTAGTTGTTGAAAGATGAGTTTACAATATTTGTTTTGTTCTGCTTTGATGAAAATGGTTAGTATTTGAAAGAATTGATAGTCTGTGTTAAGATACGATGTTGTATATGATTTCTGTTGTGTTGTTTTTTGTCGAAATTGTTTTAGTGCTCTTATTATGATTTGAAATGTTTTAATTAATTTTTGTAGTGATGAGAATTTGGTAATGTCAAAGTTAAATGGTATCAAATTGTTTCCATATATGTATGTCATAAGTATGTTCGTATGTGATGAGTTAGAGTTTGTAATTATTTCTTCATGATCTATTGTTTCTTCTTCGTTTAAGTGTGGGTGTATATGTTGTGTTTGTGGTGTATTGTGGATTATTTCTTCGTGGTCTATATCGGGATTTGTGTTATTGTTAGTGACTGTTTCTGATATTTTTTCATAATGTGGGATCTTGTATGTTTTGGATTGTGTTTGTCTATTTTTACGTGTATATGTGTGGTCGTTATATGTGTTATTTAATATTGTTTCATTAATGTGAGGTTGAACGTAATCGTGTAGGGATTCTGTTATTGTGCAAAAAGTTTGTTGGTGTTGTTCTTCTATTTGTATTTCTGACTTTCCATCTTTTAATGTATGTAGATCTGTCTGTGGCCATTGTGTTTTTTCTTGTGTTAGCCAGTCTGGTCCTGTAAACTATTTTGATTGTAGTAGGGACGATAAATTTGATCCTCTTGATCCTATGTCTGCTGGGTTTTCTTTTGTCAGTACATATTGAAATGTTATGTTTGGAATTGTTATTATTTCTTTGACTCTGTTTTGTGTAAAGGGGGGTAAGATTTTTCTTTGTGTAAGCCATATGAGTACGCATTTGCTGTCAGACCATAAGAAAGATTGTTTATTGTTAGGTATGCGCAATGTTTCTCTAAGAAACTTTATAAGACGTGCTCCTAGTAATGCAGCTATTAGTTCTAGTTTTGGTATTGTGTGTGTTTTTGCTGGTGTTAGTCTGCATTTGCCTATTAAAAATCTTAGTGTATGTAAGTTATTTGTTTTGTATTGTAAGTATGCTACTGCAGAATATGCTATGGAGGAGGCGTCTACGAATGTGTGAATTTCTGCTTGTTCTGGTAGAAAGGGTTTTTGAAAAAATTTCCTTGGGAAGCATATGTCATTACATTTGCTTATGTCTGTTATAATGTTTTCTGCAATAGGGATTAAAGAGTTTGGTAATGGTGTGTCCCAGTCTTGTTTGTGGTTCTATAGGGTTTGTACGAACGCTTTTGCAGGAACCATTAATGGTGCAAACCATCCTAGTGGGTCAAAGATCGCTGAAAAGTTGCTGATGAAAGTTCTTTTGGTATGTTGTTCTGGTATTTTTATTTTTGGTTTTAAGTAGAGTATGTCTTTTGTGTAGTCCCATTGAATGCCTAGTATTTTAACGGGTGGTTTTTGTATTGCGTTGTTGTCTGTAAAGTATGTTCGTAATTCTGAGTCGTTTGTTGCCCATTGTGCTAGTTCCATGGAAATATCATTAAAAGTTTTGTTAGATGCGTTGTATAATTTGACTGCATGTTTGTGTGTTGAGACTGATGTAATTAGGTTGTCTACGTAGAAGTGATTTATTAGTATGTTATAAAATTGAGGGTTAGTAGTTTGAAAGTGATATAGTAATGTTGCTGCAAGTAAAAAAGGTGATGCTATGACACCAAATGGTACTCTTTTGAATCTGATGATGAGGAGGTTGTTGTTTTTTAATGGTTTGTTTGGGTCTTTGAGCCATAAGAATCTGGTGACATCATGATCTGACGGGTTAAGTTCTAATTGTAGAAATGCTTTTCTAATGTCTGCACTTATTCCTATTGGGTTGAGTCGGAATGTTATAAATAATTTTACTAAATCAGCCAGAAGTTTTAAGCCTTTGTGTATGCAATCGTTCATTGAGTGGTTTGCTTTTTTGGTTTTGGCTGAACCGTCGAAAACTATTCGGATTGGGTGTGTAAGCTTTGTTGGGTCTATTAGGCCGTGATGTGCTAAGTAATGTATTGGTTCTGTTGAATGTTTATCGTTAACGTATTCTATTATGTCATTTTTAAATAGTTCTTGAAAATACGCGTTATATTTTTTAAAAAATTCTGGTGAGGTGCGCATTCTTGGGAGTTGACTTTTGAGTCTGCTGAAGGCTAAAGAATAGTTGTCTGGTAGTGGTGGTGGGTAGATTTTCCATGGCCATCTAACTTGATATTGACCATTAACTAACTTTATGTTTTTGTAAAATAGTTCGATTGCTTTTTGTTCTTCTTGTTCTGCTGTTAAGTCTGGTGTGGTTATTCCTATTGTTTCGAGTTTCCATAAGTTTTCTATATCTAGTTCTGATGAGAAAAATATGTGTTCTGGTTCAGTTGGTTGTTTTGTGTTTGTTGTTTGTCCAGTTATGTGGAATCCAAAGTCCGTTTCTATGAGTTGTATGGATGGGGATAAGTGAGTGATTGATTTGATGAATTGCACATGTATTCGTTGCCTACTAATATGTGTATTTTCGATGTTGTTTTTAAAGTTTGTGCAAAGTGTAAATTTTTATATTCTGGATGATTTTGTTTAATCTCGTTTATGTTTTGTGTGTCTAATTTATTTGATATGTTTGCGACTATTCGAGCTATGAGGTTTGTAAATTTGTTTTTTTTGTATATTCAATTTCGAATTTGACGATGTTTGTGTGGAATGTTTGGGATATCTGATTTTGTATGCCAGTTAGTTTTAAGGAGTGTGTTCCTATTATAGGTAATTTGAGGGTTTGATTAGCTATACTATCAAGTATATATGTTTTGGTACTTCCTGAGTCAAAGAATGCGTTAATTGGGTATGTTTGTAGTGTTTTGGGATTGCGTATGGTTGTTGAAAATGTAAGGAATTGATTGTTTGTTGATAATATTGTAAATAATTTTAACTTACTCGGTATTGGTGGTTGTAATATTGTTTCTTCTGTTTGTTCTGCTGTGTTGATGGTTTGTGCCTCTGGTGTCTCTTCAGTCTCTATAGTATGATGTTGTTTGCTTTCTTGGTTCTGGCGGGGCTGTAAAGAAGTTGTATTATTAAAATTGTTTTGTTTTGCTTTGGTGTTTGTATTTATTTGCTCTGTCTTACGTAATGGGAATTTAGTTTGTAGGTCTATTACTCTCTCTAAGTATTTGTTGACTTCTGTTTTCATCATTGGGTACGTTGCTCTAGGCCATAATGCTGAATGGTGAGCACTGGTCTGTTGGCATTGGAACCATCTGCATCTTCTCTGTTTTTGATTGCAGTGGTCTGCTGTTGCTAACACTCCACATTTAGGACACAAGTTAAATTGTCTGAAATAGGATCGTCTGCTCTTTAATCTGTTATATTTGTTGTTGCAGCAAAGGTAGCTCCAATGTGGTCCTTTGCAAAACATGCATCTCTGTTTTGTTGGAATGGCTGGAAAGCGGTAAAGTTGTTCGGGAATGCTGCTGTCTGTGTCTGTTTTATAGTGATGCGCTGGAACAGAGAAATCATCAATATCATTATCTATATAATGTTCAGGTGAAGGTTTACCTTGTTCTATATTTGAGTGGAAGTTAGGACTACTTTTAAGTTGTGTTAAATTTTCTGTTGTATTATTATTGGTGGGTTTGTTATATTGTTGTCTATTGTATTGTCTTCTGTTAAATGCGTTATTTGATTTGTCTCTGTAGTATGTATTGTTTTGTTGTTGGTTTTGTTGTGTTTTGTATGTTTCTTTCATTATGTCAGGTTTTTCTGTCAAGTCTCTGGTTTTAATTTCTTGGTAAACAGCCTCTAAAACAGCTCTTGAATTTGGTTTGGAAATGTTTATTCTATTGGAGTATGAATTTCTGGGAAAGATACGTAATAATGCTGGAAATGTTAGGTCATCTGTTAACTCTGGTACAAAGTCGTGAATAGTGTCTAGTAGCATGCATGTTTTATCGTATGCGTTACGTAAACCTTCTTTTGTATTTTGTGCGAGAGGTATGTTGTTTAGAGTTTGCCATAATTCCGAGTGTAATCTTGATTCATCTCCAAATTCATCATGTCAGTATTGGAGTCTTCTGAAATATCCTTGTTTGTTGTGTCCTAGTGTTGTTAGTCTTTGTTTGATAGTGTCTGGCATAGCTTCTTCTAGTATTTTGCATTTTTGAGGTGTTATGATATCTTCTCTTGTGTGTATGTATTTGGTAAACGATGTTATGAAGTCTGGGTATGATATACGTTTCCCGTTGAATTTTGGTAGTTTGTACTTTGGCGTTTTAAATAGGCATGTTTGAGTTAAGGTGTTTGTTCCGATGGGTATTTCCCAGACTTTTGGTATATGGAGTATGTTTTTGTGTCTTGTTGTGTTTTGTATGTTATTCTGATGTTCTTGTTCATTTTTGTCGTTTGTTGTTTGTTCTAGTATTATTTCGGTTGGTTGAATTAAAATGTTGTTTATAGGTTGTCTATTTGGAGTTTGTATGTGTGTGTTTGCTATTATAATACGTCTTTGTATTGTTGTGTTCGTATTTGTATTATTGTTTTTTCTTGTGGGTGTTAGGTCAATTGGTGTTGTTTCATCTGTTATGTTCTTTGTTCTTGATTTTTTTGTTTCTATAGTCTGTGTTTGTGGTGTTTGATCATCTTTGTACGTCCATTTTGATGATCTTTTCCTTTTGGGGGTTTGTTCAAGTGTTGTTATGGATGTATTTAATGTATTACCTGGAGGTGTAGCAGGTCTGTGTCGCTCCTCTGAGCCTGATCTGTAATAGCCCGTGGAGCGGGGACTCATCATTTCTTCACTGGATGTTCGTGACACTGTCCTTTGTCTTTTGCTTGGTGATGTTATGTTTGTGTCGCAATATATTTCTGGTGGTTGTCTGGCTTGTATGTATTGTTGAGTGGTCTGTTGTATTTGTCGAGCTGTTTGTAATTGTTCAAATTCTTTATTTATTTTCATTATGTAAATGGTAAGTTCCTCTTTTATGTCGTAAATTTTTTGGTAAAATTGTGTCTGCATCCGTTGGTAAGTTATCTAAGTCCGTTAATTGAAATTGTAATACGCTTATAAATATTCGTAAGTCTGCGGGTTGGTATAAGGCTACTTGATAGTTTTTGGCTTGTTGAATTTTTGTTTCTGCTCGTGCCATTGAGATTGCTATGTATGTTCTTTGTGGACTTTTGTATGTCTGTTGAGCGTGTGGTGTGCTGGTTGTGTAAAATGTTTGTCTTGGTTGTTGTGTTGGTATGATGTTGGGGATAGGTTATATTCCTTGTGTTATTGTTTGTTTGTTCACGGCTGTTAGTAGGGCTGTTGTTGTTGGTCTGTATCTTGAAGTTTGTGGGTTTTCTGTTGCGGTTACTATGGAGTACGTGGGTTGAATGTTAGGGTTTGTAGTTGTGTATGTAGTTGTTGTCGGTAAAGTAATCGTAACTGTTTTTGGTAGGTTAAGTGTTTTTGTTTCTTTGTTTGAGCTCGTTGTATGTTGAATGTTAGGATTGGTTTGTTGTGTGGAGGTTTGTTGATCTGTAATGTTGCGTGTTAGCGGTTAAGGATGCTGCTGTGGTTGTTCTGCTAAGAGTAATGGTGACGGGTGTGTGGTTTTGGGCTCTGCTGCTTCTGCTTGCGGGTTTGTTCCCTCTGCCGTTTTATATTTTTTCTTCCCGATATCGAGATCTGTGGAGTAATTGTTGCGTTAAATATCTAATGGTAAAAATGTTGCGCACGTGGATATATGGTGTTTGTACTACTTTATTCTTCGATCTCACTTCTCTATATAAAATATGTTAACTCTGTTTTATGTATAAGGAATGTAATAAATTATGTATGTGTTTTGTTGTACTTACGTCTGTTTTGTTCTTGAGTGTTTGTTGTGGACATGCGCTTTCGGCTTGGTAGAGACACGAGTTTGTATTGTACGACAAATTAGCGGTATGCACGGGTAAATATTAACACAGGTGGTAAAATCACAAAAGAAAAACTTAAAAATAACTCCGAGGACCGTTTCTTGCTCTGCTATCATATAGTGAGATCAAATATAAAAAGAGCGTGTTGAATACACGTTCGTTGCCATTAGCCGAATGACGTCGTTCGTTTTTACTCTAACAAACTTGTCCGTGTTGTCTGTGTTTGTGTAAGTTGGTCAAGTTTTGATAGGTCTGTTCTATTGACGTCATTGAGTTGATCAATGACGTCATTGAGATATCGATGTTGTCGTACATTATCGATATCGAATCGTGTACGACACCGTCGTTCAAGATATGTGTGAAAGATATTACCTGAATATACTTTCTGCAATTTTCATGGAGCCGACATGGAACAGTTTTAACATGGGGTTGAGTGTCCAGACAATATATGCAGCGTGCTGTATGAAGTACCCCAGACTGAACACTCCAACCAATTAGAATTGAAAATAGGTGTAAAAGTGAGGTATTTCGTACGCCAGTGTTTATAAACAAATGCAGGTGGCGAGATTTTCCTCCAATCAGATATTTAGATGGAAGTAAAGTGTTTGTAGACACGCTTTTTATAGGTTGGACACCGAAACTGCCCATGTGTCGGCTCCATCATATATATGTCCTCGAGGTTTATACCTCACTTCAAAATTACTTTTTGTACAATTTTATATTCAAGAATGTGGTAACATTGTATTGCCTTATGAGATTTTTCACATAAAAATACAATGTTATCACATTCTTCACTACAAAATTGTATAGTAATTCGTTTTAAAGTGAGAAGTGACGTTCGTGAATATGGGCGCGTGAGAAGCTATTCCGCTACTTCGGTGCATTTATCTTGCAAGAGCAGAATAGCACCTCTTCGTGTCAACCTGGTGTGGATATCGCGTGGCAAATAAAACAAACCTATCGTGTTTATCGTTACGGTTAAAGTACGTGTAACGTGCCTCATTTGTTATGTAGATGGTGGAATCTTTCAGGCATATATGGGGGGGCTTCGCGGAGTACGCTACTTAAGGGTCGGCAATGTCCGAAGGAATCGAAGTGCCCCTCCAGGAGACCACCACCCTATCATCGCCGACATTCGAAGTGGCATGCCTTGGCCTCGACATCTCCACATCGACCAAATGATTCCTTTTACCTGTAATGTGCAGGTAATGTGCAGGCCTATAGTACGATAACCGACTTTACGCGAGAAACCATACACAAATTTAACCCAGTCGAGTACAGCTTGTTCACCGCGGCTACCGCATTGTTAAACGCAGTTTGGCTGAAACGATGTAAACTATGTAAGTGGAGACGTGACGTGGTACACCGGAAGTACCATACAAGCAATTACTTTTGGATCAACCCAAGGTATTCCGACATGACAACACACAGCACATAAAGAAAAATTATACAAATTTCAATCATTTATTCAGGTTTTCTCTTCATTTTTTCGCAATCATTCGCAATTAAGGTAATATAATAAATAACAATTAAACCTTGGCACTAATAATAAGCTTACGAAAATACTTTTTTAAATTAAAACATTAAAATCGTTAAAAAACGAACAGAAAAATTTTTTAAATAACTAATTTTTCGAGATTTCCTCGGGAAACCTCTTCAAATATTGACTTAATTAATTACATTTGAGGAATGTGGGTATCGACAAAGATTTCAAATTTTCAAAGTAGCGAATATGGAGGATAGTACATGATGAAACGAAAAACAAGCAAAAGAAAAAAAGAATGAAGAGACACGTTCACAAACCGACAAGCTTCGATTCACAAAACCACTAATAAAATTTTTTTGTTACGTAAAAATTCGGAATACGATGCAACACAAAAACCACGAAGAGTTATAAATCTTAATTAATTCATCTTACATCTAATAAATAACATAAAGAAGCGATATTAAAACAGAAATGCACAAACGAGTTTCATTTTTTACATTAAATGGGAAGGGCAGATGAGAGAAAAAAAATGCAACATAATCTCAAATTTCAACGAAGGAGAAACGTTGTTTCTAAAACAAAAATAAGAACCTAGAATTTAGTTCTAATGTGTAGGAGGGAGAAAGGTAAACTTTTTTCCATTTTTACAAAGAAATATAACAACAATTATCACAAATGCGATATAAGATAGGTACCGCCATATTTAGTAACCACGTAGGAGTGTTTTTCCAAGAATATCGCGCAACTTTTTTCAATTTTTTCGCTGTTTTTCAATGTGAATACAAATTACAAATTTTAACGAATTAATCAATTATGTGTTCGAGTACGTTTTAAACGGTGAAGAAAGGTTGGGGGGGGGGAAACAACAGGCAGACAGACAGTATAATGAAATTGTACGCACGGCACGAACGGATACGTTCGAGCAAACGGAGAGAATTTAAATATTTGTGGTCCGGAACGAGGCGTCGATTGAGGCCAATATTGACGCGTTGACGACGTTTCAGGACTTCTGTTCGCCACCGCCGGAGCTTATTTTGGCCCACAGTTCAGCCACCGTTTCCCTGCCACTTTTAACGTATTGCTGTATCTTCTCGTCCGTCGTCACGTACACGTAGAACTGTTTGGACTTGGCGACGACCGCTTTGGTGCCGGACACGATGGCTTGGTTGGCCGCGTTACCCGCATGCACTAAAGCGGCTTCGACTTTGGCCGCTTGCTCGGCGTGGCACACGCGAGTGAGTGCCGCACGCCACATCGGATACACCTGCGCTTTAATCGCCTTGTAACGGGATTCGTCGTAGAACGACAGAATGTAAACGGCGATGCCGGTGATCAACACACTCAGCAAAATCGTTCTCATCAGCAACAATATTTTTTCTACAACTGAAAACCGAATGAATTAGCGAGGCAGGAACCGAGAGAGGTTCACCAGAGGAACCTCGTTCGAGTTTTGAACCGCGAGAACGACGAAAGGACGTCGTAGCGTGCAGTATCCTCAAGCGCCATTCACATTAACCCAGTTTACTGGCGTCAAACGAGGGAATGAGCCACAACCTATTGTGCACTCCGAAACGCGAAATGTTTTGAGCTATTTGGGTTTGAAAATTACAGGAAGTGAAAGGTGAAAATGGAAACAGGAAACGAAATACATTTTGAACAAGCGAAAAGCAAAAAGCCCAAGTTCCATTTTTCAAGGTTGGAATCAAAATCAAAAAGCTGAAATGTTATCGGAATTTAAGACGGAACTAGAAGGCGCTGCAAACGTGATGCGAATGAGTGATCACGGAGAAAAGATTCTCATTCACTATTGGTTGAAAAGGTGAAAGCAGGTACCTAAATTTGATTTCCGTTTAAATAATCGAATAAAACAGATGATTGATTTTTTTTTTTTTTTTCCAACAGATATTTGAAGACAAAAGAGCCTTAAATAATTCTACAAGAACATTTTCCACGTCACTAAACCGCAAATACTGTATTGCAGCCTCGATTTTTACACAGGGTCTTATCTATTTTGACTGATACACGATCACCCATTTAAGGGTTCAACAAATTCCGCAAGATGTCAGCCACTTTGACCTTAAACCCTAACTGAATCGCTTTCCTTCGTCGATTTCAAATGAGAACAACATGACGTTACGTGAGCTGAAGGTTAGGGGAGCAAGAAAAATGTAGAGATTCACACTACTCGATAAAGGCGGCATCCAAAACCATTTTGTTCAAAGTAAGATTTAAATTGAACTCACTTCCTCTATTCCATCACCACTAAAAGCATTCTGTGAAGTAGGGAAATTATTACTTTCAGAGAATACATCAAGAGAAACAGTACAAACCAGAAAATTGTGTTTTCGTTTGGCCAACTTTTAAGCTACTAGGTCAAAAAGAATCAATCAGCGAGTATAAACTTCTTTTTACAGTAATGTTATTAGCTTTATGTAACCGTGAAATGTTAATCTCTGTGACGTTACATCATTCCCATATGGATTAAACATCACAGCGAAGTAATTTACACAGCATTTTTGACAAGAACAGCTTCATTCCAGCAGTTACAGAACTCACTGAAACTATAATACGTGCGATAAAAACTGCAGGAAACACGTTCGGATGGAAGCATTTCTATAGACGTGCGTTTACACCAAATGAAAATGCCAACAACGAACATTTTGTTGGCTAGTTTGGGGTAAATGGTTGTCAAACTAACCAATAAGAACAAACAAAATTTGCTACTTGAACAAATAGCAATAAACATCCTATAACTTAATGGATATAGGAAAGAATGAACAAACAGCGAACGTTTGTTTGGTGTAAATATAACTTAAGGGAGAAAAATTGATCGGGCAAAAACCTGTTCCTACAAAATCACAAGTTTTCTACAAACTGTTACATACAGTTGGAGAACTATAATGATAGCGCAGGTTCAGACATAAGCCATTATGGATCGTAATTTTTCCGCTCACCGGTTTTTTCGTTCCGCTGACGATGAGTGTGTTCGACGAACAGAACAAAACGACGCTCGGAAAAATTACGATCCAAAAAGGCGTATGTCTGAACTCGGGTCTGATCAAGAACCTTAACGAAGTAGGTCTAGAAGTAATGCAAGCTTACTGAAAACTAACAAAACAATCCGCATCTGTGTTAAAAGCGTTATCACAGACAAACAATAAGTGGTAGAAAACTGTAGCAAAATAATTCGGACAACTCCTTCGCGAATTTTCCAACTGCCAGTTTAGTTTCAAAAACAAGTGCCTCATTCCTTGGAATCCTGTAGTTCTGCAAGAGCCAAAACTGAGGTAATGTGTCTTCCGAATAGGATAATCAACAAAAAATTGAAGGTAAAGCGAAAAAAAATCATGAAACATCAGGTCACAAGCACACGCACCAGCTTGTACACGCGTATACGCACACATACAAATTTGTAAGGCCCTTCAAATTTAAAAGCGGGAAATTTCAGCTTCACCGTTTCCCATCAGAATTTAACGACGGGCAACATGTAAACACCAACTTTGTACTTCTTGTACCATCTCAAAAATCTTCAATAATCACAGCGGAACCTCAATGTAACCAACATTGATATAACAAATTGCCTCAATATAGTAAACAGGTAGTCTGGTCCTTGGACAATTTTATGCTTCTCTAAGTACCGGGATATAACAAATTATTGAAATAACAATTTTTTTGGTTCATCGAAGATTTGTTGTATTGAGGTTCCATTGTTTTAATATTTGGGACTGAAGCATTTGCTTTTCACGATATTTAGCCTTAACAGCAGAATAAACTGAAAGCGTAGTAAAATGAGGTTTTAGTAACATTTTGTTAGTCAAGTGTTTAGTGTGGGCTATATGTTTACCGAGGGTGAAGAGCTTTTGCAGATGAGGCAAAGACGAGTGTAGTAAACATCATATAAGTTAAAACAGTTCGCTAGCACTTGATATACACAATAATTTTTGCAACTAATGCAAAAAAAAAAAAATGCAATGCCCTACAAACAAAAAAAAAAAAAATAGTTCAACATTGGAAAAAAGATAGGCATCGGAAACAATACAAAAACAACAAACTTTCCATTATTTCGAATTGTTTTGTTCATTTATTTTCAAATCGCCAAGGACAAATTAAAAATTATAAGAAAAGTAGTTTAAATTTTTTTCCTATTTTCCGTAATACCGACCCCAGATTTCTGGCATAAATAGTGGCTGACGGAATCCTAAAATGGAAGAGGAGAGATTCGTAGATAAAAAAAAGAACAAAAAAAAAAAACATGGTTGCGCAGGCAATTGTGGTCATGGTTTATGATGTTTGGTAAATCTTAGCGTCGAGAGTATGACGGTGATTATAAAATTATCGAGAAACTTTGCAAACTTTATCCTCTTTCAAACAATACCAACACTACTTCCTACCTCTCAAGCTCAAATAGAGGCTGAGGAATCATTGATTGAATATCAACGAGTGCAATTGCCGTACTCGCCTATGCAAACATGGCACACGCTGATAACTGCTCACTTCCTTCCATAGTTGCATAATCAACTAATACACACTCGGCGCATTCAAATCCTGCGCAAAAGTGTGTAAAATTATTGTCTGCAAGTTTGTGTTCACAGATCAAAAATTGTTATTTCATGTTGGCTATAAATGCGTTCGAAGATGATGCTTTTGTGCATGTGTTGCGTAAAATACAATTAGTATAGTTACAAAAGGTTTTTATAAGTTTTAGGGCTGAAAAATGGCGAGAGGGTGTTTGAAAATAATGCAATTGCGGTAAATTAGCGGCCAAGTCATATCCACAGAGCATGAAATATAATGAAGGGCGCACAAAACATGACTTGAGTCCAACTATTCGTCTTCTCAAAATAGTTGCATAAAATTCCACTGTAAAGTTTTGTAAAATTATTTCAAGTGTAGCAGTCGAAGCGGCGAAACGACGAGATAAAAGTGAACCGAAGGAGAGCTACGAAGTTTGGGGGAGAAAGTAAGAAATACAGAATCGAAACTTACTTTTTCCAAAAATTCCTTTATTGGATTTCTTTAATTTACGATCTTTCTGCTTTTTCTGGTTAATATCACCGTTCTGAGTCTTTTTGTCATTCTTATTTTTTTTGACGTCTTTCTCTGTAAATATTTAAGAATGAATTACAAGTCAACGAATGAACTGAAACAATAATCAACCTTATTTCTCAAGAATTTAAAATTCATCCATAAAGAAAAATGAAACCGTTTACTAACAGACACAACATTCATATAGTTTCACTTTTTTATCATTGTTCACGCATTCATTAAATACACTTAAGTTAGTTAATTTATCTACCCTCTCAAACTGTTTGGAAAGCATCCCAACGCTTAGCTTCACCTCACACTACTTTTGCCTGAACTCACTAATACAAAATGCACAAAACTTATAGCTCTTTTTAAAGTTATCACTTTCATTAAATATATAGTTTGGGTGTTGTAATTTCTACCAGCTTGGGTGAGGAGTTGCTCGGATCTGTACTGAATATGAACGAGATTGCTTGTACTTCCTGGGTGTTCCTTTATTTTTTGATTTTATCATTATAGTGAGGAAAAATATACAAAAATTTAGCAAAGCTGAAACTACAAAATAAAAAGTCGCGTTTCATTTCTATTTTAATATTAATACTTTATAAATATTTACAATGTTTTCATACAAAGATTTCATTCTTGATTTGAAGAAAAATTGTATCAGTTTTGATGAAGATGATAAAAATATTGAATGTGTTATTGAAAGTGAAGAAAGTTTTGAAAAATTTTCACAAAAGCTGAAAGAAGCCGGCATTTCATTTTCAGTCTGTTCATTAAATACTAAAAGTACGTCAATGAATTCTAAAAAGGTATCTTCTTACCTACTCAATTAACTTCAGACCTGTCATACACATCAACTAAGCTACGAGTTGGACAGGTAATTGGGTTATTTTAAATATGACGAAGTTTTTTTGGACACCACAAGCTAATATTGTTTTCAAAAAATATTCAGCTTAAATTTGACATTACATCAATAATCTACAGAATAAATTATGGTACTAAATTAAAAGTGAAAAATTCCCACTCTCCAGTCTCCTTTCACTCTAATGATAAAAAAATCTGATAACTGAGACTTGTATTTCTGTACCACTTTGCATGATTCACTGAATCATTTGAAAACGAACGCCTCACCCAAGCTGGTAGAAATAACAACACCCATATGGTTTGAGATGAGCTAGGTGGTAGTACGAATGTAGTTCATACAATTTCCGCTTATTGTAGAATAAGGGCGACGAATTTTCAAAAAAACCATTCACCCAGAAACCTACAGTTATCGATTCAACATTATGGAATTTTACCTGCATTCTGTTTTTTCTTCTTGTCACCGTCAGAATTACTTGAAAATGATTTCAATAGGTTCTTCGCTGCTTGTTGACACTGGTTTTCATTTTGACAGGAACCGACGATTTCGACGAATTTCGGCGATAGATTATTATTTCTAAGGTCTAAATGTTTGAGATTCTTTAGCTGTCCGAAGCTAGCTGGGAGCACGGCGATCTGGTTATGACTCAAGTTCAAATGTCTCAAATTAGTTAGGTTACCAATATTTTCCGGTAATCCTTTAATCTGATTCCCACTGAGATCTAGTTTAGTCAGGTGCGTCAAATTCCCAAGAATTTTCTGAAAGGAAAGTTAAGAAAATGAATTCAAAGCAAGCACGGTGTTAGTATAAAAAACTCACAATTTCCACGCTGTATACTTACTCCGACAGACGAAATCTTGTTATTTGATAAATTTAAACTCGCAACGTGTTTTAGGGAGACCTGAAAAACGATAAATTCACGATTAAAATATATCAATGTGGTTTTAAGGAAGAACGTTTACATATGCTGACGACGATGTAATCTTTGGAAAATACATAGCTCAACTACGACCAACGGGTAAACGAATGTTGGAAATTGAACTAGAATTTATAACAACTACCGATTAATAATATGATTTAGAGAATAATAATCACGCACAATTTCTTTTGGTATTTCCTTCAATCCGCATGAACTTAAATCTAATTCTCCGTTACGGAATTTGTCTTTCAGGTTTAAGGGTGCCATTTCACAATACTTCAGGTAGGTAAAATAGACTGAAATATGATGTACGTATTTTTCAGAACACTTCGAACAAACTTATCTGCAATATTAATAAAAATGGAATCAAGAAATACAAAATCTATAGAAAAATTTGCAGTGACGATTACGAAAATACCGACAACTCCGCACTTTCTAAATTCTAAACACAACACCTAACCTGAAAACGTAGCAGTAACACTTTTTCAGTTGCAGCAGTTGAAGTTAGCACTTCACATGACACATCACAATGTGAATCGATAGTTTTCAATCGATTTTTATCGATATTTGCATAGTATCGATGCTTCATAAAGTTCACAAAAAGTCTTCTGCAGCAGCCTCACTAACTTATACCCTATTCCACTCATTTCGTTATTCATTCAATTTATTAATCGAAAGATTTTTCCAAACCGATCGTTACGAACATCGATAGATTTGTACTCGTAGCATTATGTCAGTGATGCGATGTAGTGTGTGGAAAAATTATTGCTAAAACTAGCTAAAACGAAGACTTACTTTAATTTAAAAAAAATATTTTTGAGATAATATTTTGCGAATGTTTTATTTTTCATAGCATAAAAATTCAATGCCCTTCTGCACTCGAAAACCAAACTGTACCAGGCTGCTCACTAGCTCTTTTAACTGACTAAACTAACGGTGACGTCAACTACGGTACTTACGTTTATTATTCTTTATTGCACTACACCTGGACCTGGATTTGCACGTAATTACCTTTGTATACTAATTACCGTGTTTCGTTTTATTTTCCATTTCAAAGAAAACGATACCGGGTAGGTGTGACGTCGAGAGAAGCTATTCCGCTACATTTAGATTAGTTCCGCTTTTCAGTTGCTGCATTCATATTGCAAGAGTAGAATCGCACCCCTTGGTGTCGACCTAGCTTGGCAAATGAAACAAACTTAGGTACTGCAATCATAAAGGAGTATATATACCACGTTATCGTGCTCTGTTCGCGTATTAGCTTTCTCTCAACTTTTTACCGCTTTTTACTACTTTTTACATTTCTGTGAAAATATCGAACGTGTAGAAAGAAACCACGTAGCCCGTAGAAACCACGTAGCAGGTAGAAACAAATATTATTGTTTATTATTTTATTTTGGTCTATAGGTACCCATATTAATTTTGAACTTCGGGTCTTAGACATTTACATTTTAAGTTGATCATGCAACTGCATAATATATAGAAATACAATAAAAAATATTTTCATTTGCATGCGTAGCAATCAAGTTTTTAATTATTTCTGTATAACCGGTATTTTGAGATGGTCGTGGTATGTTTTTTTTTTTTTTCGATCAACATATTTAGCAGTTTAGAAAAACCATTGTTGTTCTCATTTTCTCGATCGAAGAATTTAAATTTTTTTACGGACGTACCTATCTCTTAAAATATGAGCAGTTTAAATAAAAGCAATTCGGAGCGTTACATAATTATACATGCTACTGTCAAAAATAGAATTTGGTCAATTTTAGTCCTGCCAAAACTAGATTGGACCAGTTCTTTGACCAAATCAAATTTTGATTAAATCAATACTAAAATGGGCAGTAGCCTTTCGTTAATTTTATTTAAGGCTAGTTAAAATAATAGTTTCACGTGGGCATGCTCATTCACCATTTTCTTTGCAATCAAAAAGTAAACAAATTTATTAATATAAAATACCTTAAAATAGATATCGACATATAATTATGATCAAAGACTATATTATACAGGATGCTTTGCTTTGCTCATTTATGTGTATTCGCTTCGCCATTCGTAGCCTGGTTTGAATTTGTGTCCGTTTTATTTCAAAATGCAGCTTGCTCACCTACTTTTTCGCTACCTACGTAGCCTATCACGTATTCGCTGATTTAATTGCTTGTGATTTTTGCACCGACCACTTATGGTTAGAATTTGTTTCAAATTATTGATTATATCGTATGACATGATGTGAGAAACAATGCGATTTGCGGAGTTGAGGTGCAGGTAACAATCCGTACTGTTGCACCCGATCACTTTTTTAGGCTACGTTAGTTATTGTATGGTTCTTCGATTGACGATACGTAGGAGTCTTTGCTCTGCATTCGCCTCTTTGAGAACATCATAATTTACTTACATCTTATTCGTTTGCTTTATAAATTATTCGCAAGGTCCAACAAAACTGAAATCTAAGTAAATCGCTTGTGTAAAAGATGTCTTTGCTACCAAAGTTTCATACTGTTTAACCGATTTGAGTTCAAATTTGTGATGTCATTGCACTTGTCAACCTTTCACCTGGTTGAGGCATCCGATTCATCAGCCTACTTTAGCGCCATTCAAAATCGTTTCTTAACCTTACCGGTCTGAATTTATCGATCAATGTTGCGCTTATTATGAAAAATTAATTAAAATTAACTTTTCCATGGCCTTTTAAGCCACAAACTTGTGTGCTAAACTACATCTCCAACCAGGTGGAGCAAAGTTGAGCAATTACTTATAAGACTACAGTTTAGTGCTTTTTAAAGGATTATAAATAGTTAATGTGCCGCAGATTCTATACCATTTTGGGTAATTGTTACTTGCTAGATGATAGTTATCTTGCAACAGAGGTGGAATCAACTTATAAAGCCATTTTATTTGATAACAGTTATTAACAAATTTGATATCTTCAAAAAATAATCTAAGTGTCTCAGCTTCAGCTTCAACCAGATTGTTGGATTCAATACCTAAAGTTTCCTAAGTTCCATAAGTTATCTACACTTTGTGGGAAAGTGAATAAAATTGGTGTAAAAGCTTCACTATCTGTCAAAGGATCAAGAGACCCACCGAGGATATGTTCAAAGTTGGTATTAATAAGGGTTAAAGTAGGGGATAGTTGTTTAACATTCCTCATGAAGGACCACATATAATCATTACAAACTAGTAAACGTATCGTATGTTCACCATCCAACCTTGAAAACTGTATGAGCATACTGTGGATAAAAAATTTGAATTCTACAAAATCTAGTTATTTTATATTTTTAGCTAAATGAGGTACCGTATTAGCCAAAATTGGAATTTTATTTCCATCAGGTTTTTGTAAATTAAATTTCACCTTATGAGATCAAATGTCATTTAATTTTGAATTTGCAGCATCTTTAAAATGTAGAATTTAAGTTTCTTCTAAAAAATTG
The DNA here is from genome assembly GCA_011428145.1 of Ericerus pela. Lineage (NCBI taxonomy): Eukaryota > Metazoa > Arthropoda > Insecta > Hemiptera > Coccidae > Ericerus > Ericerus pela. The sequence continues at coordinate 120,293 of WOFM01000169.1, forward strand.
TCTTAAGGTGTTTTTCTAGATAAGTTTGAAAAATGTAAGTTTCCTTACATTCTGAATTGAAAAATCCATTAATTGGAATAGACTGACGAGTCTGACACATGAACCTACAATTGGAACATAAGAAAGTGTGTAGATGTATCATTATTATTATAAAATGAAAGTAATTCACTCAAGATTGGTAATCCATTTCTCTTGTCAGAAATGTGGGAGTCATTAGACTCATTGGTTGCTGGCAACTGTAAAAATAAAGAGTTTTTAACATCTGAAGAAACATAAGTTTCTAAGAATTGAATTTGTTTGTTAGATATACCTTTTTCCAGCAAATAGGATTTGTATTCTTTGAGGATTTCAATCCATGCATCTGTCTTTCCTCTCATTATCTGATAAAGAGCTTTTGGACAAAGGTTGAAATGATGTTCCTTTTTGAGACAGTCAAACTAACAACCTAAGACTGGTGGAAGATAACTGCGTTGGTCTTCAGATGGATGTTTATGTTCACAATTATGGCAGAGCTGCTTCACCTTGTTTAATTCCTCATGTTTCATAAGTGTTGGAAACTGACAGCCCAAGAAAGTGTGGTGCAAGTTACTGTAAAATACGCATTTTCCCTGTGTAGGAATGACAGGCATTTGTAACACACTGGTGGGGATATGTTTTCCCTTAGGTAGTTGCGAAACTACCGTTCCATCAGCATCTTTGGAAGAAGAAGCATTAGTATTTTTTTTAGAAGAATTGTTCATTTGCTTACGATTTTTCTTATTTGGATTGGATTTATCCTTCCCAGTTTTATTGTCTGTCCTTAGAAGTGATAGCAAAATTTTGCCTGCCTTTAGGTTGGTTATTATTTTTAGAATTAGAATTTTGAAGTTTATCATCTTTTCCAGGTAGTGTAATACCTACTAGTAGGGTCGTATAATTCTCAAATTTTGATAAATTCTTGAATGGCTTCAAACAAGTGTTAAACATGACATTTGCCTGACTTAAGGTTGTTTTGGTAAGGCTTTGGAGGGAATTTTTCAACAATAATATTAAATAATTGTTCTTCATCTGCAGTTTCACAGACTATACTATATCTGTCAATTATGACAGACGTTTTATCTAAACTGTCAAGAATTGATGAAGGTAATTTTGTTAGTAGAAACAATAAGTGCAATTAAATTTTCCCAAAGTGTGGCTATTATTTTTGATTCTTCTCCATAACAACCATCCAAAAATTTCAAACGTTGATGGTAGCCTATTTCATTAGGAGAATAATGATTGATTTTGTCTGCCAAAAATTTAGGTAACGCATCTTGTAAAAGATTAATCTTCTAAGGAATGGTAATATTATTGCATTTATGAACATAATTATTATAACCACTGATAAAATCAGAGTTTTGTAAAATTTCTTTATTCCATTTTTTGAGATAGGAGATAATGCCCATTGCCCTACATTTTAACATGATATTATCAAATCAATATGCGATATAAATCTACTTATTTAGCTATTCGTCTATAGATCTGTTTATTTTCATTTGTGCAACAAAGGCAGCATCTTAAACTGTTTTGACGTTTTGCGTTTACACCAAAATTTTAGCTTTACGTAGGTAGCTGCGAAATCGAAATTTGATTGTCTCAGTGACGTCGTGTCTTCCTTGTTTGGATGACAATAGAAATATAGTAGCCGGCCTGTATTGTAGCGTAGTTAGGTAGTTATAGTTTGGCAATTTGGCAACCGATTCTCAGGACACCCCACACCCCGTGTAGTCGAATGAATGTAGGCACTAGGCACCTACCTAACATTTTATCTGCCGAAGCAGTTGCAGGGTAGATCGAGCATTTATTTACGATTACATTCGAAGAGAAATAATTTTTTTCTAAAAATATACCCACGATAAAATATCGCTTTAGATATGCCTAATTACGCTACAAGATGTTAACAAAATTTAACATATCGCGTTCGATAATATGATTCGTCGCTTTACGGCCGTAGTGATTATGTCAGAGGCGATTCACATCATTGAAATTACTTTTTCCTCTTTTTCTTCACCTTTCGGTTAGTAAAATCTACATCTGACTGAGCACCCAAGTCGTACGCAGAAGAGCGGAGAATAGAATCTATACTTGCTGTTGCAGCTGCTGCTGCTGCTGCTGCTGCTGTTGCTGCTGTTGCTGCTGTTGGTGGCTGTCGCGAGTAGAATTCCTGTGTTCGGTTACCGCATAAAGTAATCGGTCGACCGTTTTTAAGGTGCTGTTCATTCGATCGCTGCGTATCTTATTTTTTATTTTTATTGCCATTCGTCTTCGCTAAATATTTGCCGAAATTTCCTTTGCCAGTCCAGTCGAACATCAAGTCTGCACTCTTCTGAACGTGGTAAGTCGACCGAATTACCTATATACCTAGTTGTGCAGAAGCGTGGGAATAATTTTTGTTTCCCGGTGGGGGGGGTACAAGTTGAAAAATCAAGAATCATAAAAATTATTTGCGGCAATGGCGTAACTGTGGGGAAGGATACTGATAAATACAACCCCTTTCATCGTTAAAATTTTTTTTTCTTCTAATTTTATCTATGGCGAAACTGGGATAAAACATTGGAAATGGTTCAAGTATTATTCTCCTTCAAATAAAAATATGTACGGATAGTCTATTATCTTAGCTTTTTCACTGTTGGTAAGTAGGTACCAACTTATTTTTTTACTTTTTTGGTGGGGCTTAGCCACCAGCGTTCTCTTTAAATGCACTACTGATCCTCTCACTATGGAAATTTACAAGAAATTTGAGAAGATGAAAATAGTACTTTCTAACTACGAAATGTTTTGTTTTGTTTTTATTTTTATTTTTATTTTTATTTTAATCCTTAGACAAGGGATCAAATGCATCATTTTTTTGCCATTCTAAACAAAACTAAGTAATAGATATTGAAAGAATATTCACACAAGAAGGTAATCAACAGATTAATTGCCTGTTCTGCCACTTCATATGTACACGCATACTAGTAAGCCAAAACTTGGACAAACACTGGCGATTTTAGAGCCAGTTTGGATGATTTATATAGGGGCTTATTAATACGCTTATATACACACATATGTAGTAAATACATACGTCTATGTATAACAATGGTTCCTCATTTCTTGTTGATATAAAAAATAGCAAATTGTGACATCACCATAATTGTTTGATTAGTCACGGTTTGGTTCTTGTACATTAATTGCAAGTATTTACAAGTAATTACGTTGGAATGTATTCTGTGCAATTCATTTAACGTCATAAAGACAAATATTAGCAAACCTTTTGGCAGCAACTGTCATCGAGGGGTGCAAGCACCTATTACCTCGTATAAGTACCAAGTCCCCACAGTTACTAGTAACAATATTTTTGTATCATACGTAATAGACTTTCCTAAATTTGTACGTTTATTATCATCATCATCATTACTCCAAATCTATTTTCTCTTATTCTGTTCATAAATACTCTCATCATTCAAACAAGTCGAGACTTGCCTGATGACATCATCTTCCAACATAAATACTTAACTTTATTTATGCAAGTCCTATGAACTCATTTTTTGTTTATACAATTTCTGCAATCTTGCATATATCTTAATTTCCAGTAGGGCATGGAAGCACAACTATAACCAGAACAATAACCACTAAAAACCTAAATAAATTGACAACATTGATTTGGGAACTGATAACCAAAACAAACAAATTTCACATAACCAATAACCAGTAACCCATTCCCACAAAATGGTGAATCCATTAACCAGAACAATAACCAGGAAGAATCAGTTTTTATCAATTTTTCTGAAATATCAGTACCTATTTTCGATTATTCTTTTCAAAAATTACCCATTATTTCCTGGAAAATTATCAGTTATTCATTATTTAACCTGAAGAAATTGTCTCAATCAATAACCAGTAACAACAACCAATAACCAAATAAGTACACTTTTAACCAGTAACCAGTAACCAATATAAATTTTTATTGGTTCCCAGTAACCAATAATCTCAAAAATGTTTAGGTTACAAGCCCTAATTTCCAGTGAATTATTTGTGAACACCCATTTTATGTCATATTCTCTTACGACCATTGGTCATACTTCATGTACATATATTTCTAATATCCAATAAGATCAAAACCCTTCTCCAACACTCTGTAAATTTGCTCAAACCTCCTCTTTAGACTAATAATCTAACTAGTTTATAATCTCATGTTTTGTATTCATAATTCGTTCACTTTGATTTTTAATCAATTCATTTTTAGTCTGCTCTGATTCTTAAATCTCTTAATGTTTTGTTACTGCTTATTACTTATATGTTCTTCCATGTTATATAAACTTACTGTTTAATGCACTCTTTTATTAACTATTATGTTTTAAATATTCTGTTACAATATATAACTGTCACACTACTCCCTCCAGATTTTGGGTCACAAAAATGATAAAATGAACACAACTGGAGGGATTTTACAAGTTTAGTACCATTTTTGGTTGGCCTCCCATTTGGCCAGTGTGCTTTCCACCTCAGCCCCAATGCACTTGTAGGCTATTCCAGCTACTTCCTTGTTTTGTTCAAAAAGTCATTGGGCTTCATTTTTCCCAATTGGTTCTATTCTTTTTGGATCTGGTTTGATTCGAGGAATTTGTTTTCGCTATTGAACGACTTTTTTTCAGAAAATAAAGGAGGAAAACGAACGTATGTACAATTTTTACAAGAAAAAAAAACACAGAAAAATATGGATAATTCATATTTAATTCAAACGACAGTAGAACAGCGAATGATTTTCGTTGTGAGATTTCAGACTATTGCAGTGTCAATTTGTTGTCTTATCTGATTGTGTCCTTTCAAGGAGGAGATAGCATTAAAAATTCTCTACCATTTGAAAGTTTTCCTGTAAAATTCTATTTGGTTTAAGCAAAGTTAAGCGTGATAAAAATCTGAGGTTGTTAGAATTTCTTTAGTTGACAAAGAGATTCACTTTTTGAAAGTGATGTCACAGTATGTATTTACATTTTGGTTACCTATCTTTGACATCAGAAACAAATTGCAATATTTTTGTTTCATATTGCACGTGGGTTTGTTTATACCTGTCGTTGTTTTATTGCTTACATTTTTTCAATTGCTCATCTTCTGAGTTTCTTTTGTCTCACAAGATTCAAAGTTCACTTCCTTTTTAGCAGATTTGAGTTCCATTATTTTCTTTTCTTTCCTTCTGCAATATTCTCTTGTCATTTATCAAAAAGGTAGGCTTCTATCTGTCTATTGAAATTGTTCTTGTTTTGCCTACTATTAGTATCACAAAGTTTTTGTCTTTGCATGATACTACTTTGTTAGGACTGGCATATGGTTTTTCCAGAGAGGACTTTATTTCTTTGTCTCTAAAAAATACGTGTGATGTATTGTATTGGCCAGATGTTTTGAGACATAAATCTGGGGCTGGCCATGACAAGCTGCCTGTTTAAGAAAGTTATTATCATCATTTCTTATATTTTGTGCCATAATATAGGGGCTAACTTCTGTCAATTCTGTGAAGAAACGCCTTGGTAGACATAGCTCTTTGCCAAATGCTAATTGCACTGCACAGTGTCCTGTATCCATTTGTAGGGCAAATCAAAGGCCTAATAGGATTGTAGAAAGTGCCTCAACCCCATCTCTTGGTTTCATGAGCCATAATTGAGGCTTTGAGTGCTCTGTGCCATCTCTCAATTTTGCCATTGGCTTGAGGATGGTAAGCTGTAGTATGATTGTGCTGTACACCAAGTTTCTTAGACAACTCATTGAAGAGTGAGCTCTCAAATTGGTGACATTGGTCTATAATTATGGTTTCTAGAATGCCATATCTTGCAATCAATTGACCAATATAATCTAATTGTAGTGCTCTTCTTGGTGATGCCAGTTCTGCTTTTTGTGGGAAAGCATGAATTAGTGGTTTATGATCTGTGTACATAATAAAACATCTACTCTCTAGTTGATGCCTGAAATGTTTCAACATGGAAAAATTTCCGAGCAATTCCTAATCATACGTGCTATAATTCTTTTCTGTTTTTGAGAGCTTCCTGAAGAAGAAAGCTAACGGTAATATCTTATTGTCAGTATCCATTTAGTACAGTGTTGTACCAATCTTAAAGTCTGAGTCATCAATATCTACACATAATGGCAGAGTTTAGTTTGGATGGACCAATAATGTTGCATTTACCAGTGTTTCTTTGATTTTCTCAAAGACCTGTTCGGCTTCTTCATTTTAATCAAGTGGAGTTTTATCTTTCTTTTTATTTGTTTTTACTGATGCAAACAGCTTATTTTATTCAGTTGTAGCATTCTTCACACAACGTCTGTAGAAATTCACCACCCTCTAGAAACACCTGAGTTCAACAACATTTGATGGTTTTGGGAAATTCAATATTGGTTCGACTTTGGTCTTCAAGGGAGAAATACCTTTAGTTGAGACTTTGTAGCTGAGAAAGTTAATTTTAGTCTGTTTTTATAAACTTTTACTATGTTGATATTAAGGCCAGCAGTGTGTATACATTGTATAATGGCTCTTTTTCAGAGCAAATGCATACCTTATACAAGTACTAAACCCCCACAGAAATTATGAAAAAATTTTTTCACAGTATACAATATACATAACCTTTTAATATGTGGCTTCTAATGTCTAACATATACTACCTATATAGGCTGTCATTATACAACATGAAGGTGTTTTGGACATTTTTGACTCTCAAAATGTGTCTCTTGTTAATAATAATAATAATAATAATAATAATAATAATAATAATAATAAATAATAAATAATAAATAAATTATTAATTATAAATAATAATAATAATAATAATAATAATAATAATAAGATACCTAGTTACTTTGTAATTTGACTTCCAACATTTTTCAAACATGTTCACAATTACCTATAAAATTTCGTTATCAACATATTAATAACAAAAATTATTTTGAAAAAATGTAACAAATTTCAAAAATAAAAAAATAAAATTAGGCTACAAAGAGAAAAGTAACCTATAATTTCTCTAGCAAAATCTACTGTACTCTAAAATTATTGAAGTTGGCTACTCGGTGCTTCTTTCCTCTATCAGGTAGATTTTTATGCTAAGTTCATCTCATATTATTACAAAACTTGGAAGTTTGCATTGACTTCAATAATTCTGGTAGATTTTTCTGGAGAAATTTTATGTCATTTTTCCCTTTTCAGCACATTTTATTCTTTTTTTTTAATTTGATTTTTTTATGGTAAAATTTTTTATTCAGTCCTTTTTTATTTCATATGCATTTGTATAAAATCAATTTTGTCTTGAAATTAGTGGTTACCGGGTAACGAGCATTTGTTTTTTTTTTCATGCTTAAAAATTTTAAGCATTTGCTCAGCAAATGATTCAAAAACAAATGCTTCAAATTTAAAAATATACTCTCAGGTTGAGCTTAGTATGCTCACTTTTGAGCCAATGCTGGATAATATACGAGCATTTTCAAAAGTTCTGGCTTCTGACCTAAAAGAGGATGAAATACTGAAAATACATTGTTTGCTGCAAACATCGATGAAAAATTAGTATAAGCTACTCAAAAGTTTCTTTTCTGTAAATTTTCTCAGCTAAAATAAAGAAAACACATTATTTGTTGAAATTTGAATAAAAATCATTCATTTTTCAATATTTTATTTTTAACTCGATAATTATTTTGCTCTAATCCTCTAAAAATGACTGTTATCCACTTTAAAACTATTACTCAACAAATCAACACCAATCTCGTAAATTACCTATCTAAAATCATCCGAACATTATCCGAAAATTATTTTGTTTCTTTGATGAAAAAATTATCCGTTATTCGATTACAAATACCCAGGTAATTATTTATCCATCATCTGTTACAACCAAAACCAGGTAACCTTACCCATAATTTAAATAACAAAATAATCATCCGTGCCGACCTTTAATTAGTATTTTCAGAATTTTCATTCAATTCTATTGCAATCGATGTGATCGAAAACTATTGTGAAGGAACCATTATGTTTAGAAAGTTGAAATTTTGCAGAGATACTGTCGTATGTTAGGTCAAGATTCTGTGAAAATTTCATCATAATCGTAGGTTTGGTTATGAAGATATCGCTGAAATGGTTTCAGATTAAATGATTCAAATTATAGGTATAGGTATATGATTAACTCGATCAATTCTCAATTTTGATGAATTGTTTTGATTTGTTAGCTTCTGAAACCGAATGAACCATTTCATCCAAATTTTCGCAGATCCTTTATAGCTAACACATCAGAATGATTCGTTGAAATTTCAGCTCAATTCTACATTTGATTCTCGAGAATTGATCGAGTTCGTATAATTTGAATCATTTAATTTGGCATAATTTCGACGATACTTGTCTTCGTAACCAAAGGTGGGTACAATTTTGATTAAATTTTCACAGAATATCGAGCTAACACGTGGCGATGTCCGCAAAATTTCAGTTTTCTACAAGCGACAGGCCTCTCTCACAATTGCTTTTGAAACTTCAGTTGCAATGTAATTAATAGGTAATTAATAGGTAATTAATAGGTAATTAATAGGTAATTAATAGGTAATTAATAGGCTATAGAATTGAAGGGAACACTCCGTCGAATGTCCGCTGCAGTGGTGACTTACCTATGGAACTAAATTTGATGGACCTACTTTTTCAGGGAATGAAATGACTTGTATTTGTATATTCGATAAAGACTTTGAGCCGGTACCACCTTCGGTGGGCAACTAATGAAATAATACAGCATACAAGAGCAAACAAATTAGGTATTGGCATTGCATTCAAAATCATCGGAAACAGACATCATCGTAACGCCAGAAAAATAGATTTGATGTAGGTAGTAGGTACCTATATAGTGTTTTTACCTATTTTTGGCATTGACACTTTTATCAATTATTTTATACTCGTGTGAGAAACTCACGAACAAATAACTTGGGTCAATCTGCGGCGTTTCAAACTTTAAAATAAAATAGAATTATCGGTATCCATAGACCATTGCGGACCTTAACTTCATCCTATAAGACGTCTCTGAAATTTTTTAAACACAAATTGTTTTACACCGTATAATATTTCAGATTACAAGATAATTAAAATAAACTTTAGAATTTTAACAGTAAATGGTTAAGCGGATGAACACGGCCGTGAACAGAGAGAGAACTTAAAACGAACGTTACATTAGTTTATTTAACTTCGGTAGGTACCACCTGTAGTGGGTAGAAGCTTATAATTAGTGTGGTTTAAGGTCCAAGGGACCATATAAAGTTGGTTGGAGTCACACGCCTGCTCTCACAGCCTCGTAACTCGCAACCGACGTTGCCTCAACACCAATGTCTCCTCTTCCTAGAGGGAGTACTCCGGCGCATCGCCTGTGCGCGGGAGACCCGTGGGCAGAGCCACGACACCACCTACCATACCTACCCTTAATTTTGGGTGTAATTCCTTCATAAAGTACCTAATGGTAGAACGAAGTTCTTTGCGATTGGACGTTACGTTTCAAGAGGGAATTTTGTTCGTGCAGAGGGAGAATTGACATGTGTGGGGTTGTTCACTGAGTGAAGAAATTCGTAGGTACCACCTACCTACCTACGCTTTTTGATTAGGTCAGCCACTGCATCGTAACATTCGTGTACGAAATACCTATACAAATGAATGAAGGGCGGTTAGGGGCACGGTGAAAGTGGACAGGAAATCGAATAAGCGAAATAATTTTGTAGAAAAAATGAAATTAATTTCGATATGTGAGAATGTGTTCGTGTGGATACAGGTAGGTATATGACGTACACTCGTTACCGCCGTGTCTGAGGTCGATTTCGTTGTGTTCTTCTGCTTCAGAGGCGATTTCACGACGACATGTTGGGCTTGGCGGTGTGCCTCAGCGGGGTAGCGACGCTTTTGTCATCGTTGATCAGCTGTACGCAGACGACGACGACGACGACGACGACGACGGTCCATTACGACCCAACTTGGGAGAGTCTGGACGCGAGACCTCTGCCCAGCTGGTACGACAACGACAAAGTCGGTATATTCGTTCACTGGGGCGTATTCTCGGTGCCCGCAATGGGCGAGTGGTTTTGGTACAACTGGAAAGGTACGTACGTAGGTACGCGCAGGTGCCTGTGCAACGAACGCACCTTCCCGACCGCACCTGCTCGCGCACGCCTCGTCCAATCGCTAACGCCAATCATCGTCCACAAAATGACGTGATTTTGCACGCAGGAGCGAAATCGCCGAATGCGATCGAATACATGGAACGTAACTACAAGCCGGCATTCACTTACCAGGACTTCGCCAGGGACTTTACGGCCGAGCTGTTCAACGCCACCGAATGGGTCTCCCTGTTCAACGCCTCTGGGGCAAGGTAACTGGGTGCGCGCTGTGCACGTGCGACAATAAACTGTATGGCAGCTGTAGGTAGGCACTGCCTGCCTGCCTGCCTGCCTGCCTGCCTGCCTGCCTGCCTGCCTGCCTGCCTGTACGTGCACATACCCACGTATGCCTGTAATCAGCTTACCTGTCCATCCAGTTATTCTGCTGCACCTACTCGTACGTACGCGCTGCATACTGCTTTACTTACGTTAGTTCGTGTCGTCTGTTCCCATTAGGTACATAGTGTTGACCAGCAAACATCACGAAGGATACACCTTATGGCCATCCAAGTACGCTTTCAGTTGGAATTCCGTCGACGTCGGACCCCACCGAAATCTCGTAGGTGAGTCTTCAATGAATGCGGAGTGGGAGCGAGTCGCCGGCCTACCGTCGTAGGTACCTACCTACCTACCTACATACCTACCTACCTGCCTACCTACCTGCCTACCTACCTGCCTACCTATCTACCTAACAATTTTCATTCGAGGTGGCGAGGCAGAAATAGTCGAGAAAATGGTGTAGAAAGGGGGGGGGACCAAGAAACTGAAATTCCCATCTCAAGTTACCATCAGCCGTTGTTTATCCTTCAAATTTTGATTCTCCGATGGTTTCAAACCGAATAAATAGGTTTTTTACGAATACGATTTAAACGGATTCTACCAATTAGAACATACCTATAGGCGGGTAGGTATAGGCAAGCGAATGAGAATAAAATAATAATGATCAAGTTTTTTCTTCCTAAGGTTGTTGGGAAGGACTGTGTAAGTTCAAAACACATATTCTACAACGTGACCGCACCCCCCTCCTTACTGAGGCACCAACTTATTCTTCAGATTATTACACAAAATTCTGACAAAATACAGTAAGAGAAACCAAATTCGTTCGTAACCTTTCCGATCAATTTTCGTATTTTACCCACTTTGCTTGGAAACAAAATTTTAAAATTGACTTCACCGAAGGGTTAGGGGCACGTCAGGATGATGAAAATTTTCCGTTTTGTGACAAGAGAGAACTACTGATACCATTTTCCTCTGTTGACCTAATTTTTAGCCAGTTTCTTTTCAAACGAGGTCATTGAGGGATTAGACGTGAAGATGATGAAAATATCCGGTTCACGATAAAAGAAAAAAGCTCGACACCATTTTTACATTTTGACCTTTTTTTTTACATAACCCAAACGTTCAAATGTAAAAATTCGAAAAAAAAGAGATAGAGAGCTGAAATTTTGCACTCTTGTAGGAGTGGATTACTCGATTATTTATGCAAAATTTCAGCTACGTATCTGTAGTAGTCTAATTTTGAGTAATTTTTGATTTTTAATTTCAATTTTTGTATTTGTGGCAAAACAAACTTTAAAAAATTTTAAGTGGTCAAAGTTTTCCAAAAAATCTGAAACTCGCCCCAATAATGGAGGATGATTACCAGATTAAGCAGGTAAAGTTTCTCTTCCTTATCTCATTTTTGTTTTTTCAAGAAATTTCCTAGTAATCTGTGCGCGTAAAAAACGAATCAAAAAATTTTGAAACATGGGACAATGATAGGGAAATTACACATACTTATAAGAAAAAACAGTCCGCACTCAGGGACGAACATGTAGTCATATTTACTTTTTACTTACGAGGTTCTATTGTATTAGTAAGTATACCCTTCTCATTTGAATTAAAAAAAAATTTGTTCTCCACACTCCACTGCCTGGCGAGAATCAAGCTCAACTGCTAGTATGGAAATAATACAGGAAAGAAAATAGCCAATGTTCCAACGAGCCATTAATTTTGGTGTTTTCGGGGGTGATATAGAGAGAGAGAAATTTTAGAAAATTTCGTTTTTATTCTTGTTTCAGGCGAACTGGCCAACGCAGTAAGAAATCTAACTGATCTCAAATTCGGACTCTACCACTCTCTCTATGAATGGTTCAATCCACTCTACCTCGACGACAAAGCCTCCAATTTTACCAAGTCGCATTTCGTCAAATTCAAAACTGGTTCTGAGCTGTACGAGTTGGTAAGACTTATTCTCAAGTTTGATCAAAACAACAGAATTCTGAAGTCAAATGGCCTATTTATAGGTTTGGATGTGAAAGAAATTCACGGATTCGAACATCTCTTAGGGGGGATTTAAATATTTTTGCTAGAAATTTACCGGAGAAATGACCGGCCTTCAGTGGCGGAATTACGGGGAGAGGACTTGGGGAAGCTGTGGACTCAAAAAAATTTTGCCCCACCTCTGCCTCCAAGAAAATTTGACGGAAACTTTTCAGCTATATTGGTGGATGAATAATGCCAGCGTGAGCCGAAACAAAGGTTTTATCTCATTCGGAACTCGGCCCTTTTAAAATTTTCATGGCCCTCAATGGGCTACCCAAACTTAAGCCACTGATGGTCTCAGAGGCTGTAATTCTGCAAACATTTTAGTTCCTCAGAAATTCTAATGTTTTTTCATACTGGCGGAAGTATTTTTGATAATATCACGCAAAGTAACGGAATACAAAATCATATTGAAGAACATTAGTCCACCACCTTGGGCTAAGTGATGCCAGAACACGTTGAACATGGACATGGCACAATTCTGATTTGAATAAATTTCATGGGTGGCAACTGGCCAGTCGCACCAATACATTCTATATTCTGTCAGATTTGCAGGGTGTACATAGGTACCTATATTTCTTTTGCGAGTTGTGGCACACTCCTGTAAATCGCAGTCATTGTTGGCGTGGACAGGGAGAAAAAGATGGAGATGGCAACGTGCCATTTCCACTGAAAGGTAGTACGAATTCAATGATGTTCATTCATTTCTGTCTGTAATTAGACTTGGGTTTGTGTCAAGGATTACATTCTTACGCCATTGTTGAAAAACTTTGCTGCCAAGCTGGTAGGCTTCCATCGCAGCACAAGCCATTTTGTTCGAGCCAAAGTTGCTAGGAGATGTTACGAGTGCCTATATATACGACTACCTACATCATGTAAAGCCTCGTTTGCAGCAAACAAACACGCCTACAACGAACGCTGGTTTGCTGGAAAATGTCAACTTTAAAAAGGTTTAACAGAGGAAAGTTTATAAAAATATTGCGAAAATGGGTCACAAAATACGCGTCGCTGACTAATTATCTGTTTGTCTCCTTACTTATTTTTTAGGGGCGTCCATTTATTGCCCATATTGATGGGTATAATTATGTTAAAATGGATGGTGATGGGCATTGTCTCAGGGACAGCTGGAGGGGCTGATGACGTTGTAATTTTGGGCCTGGACAGTTTTGGGGCATTGTCAGAGGTTTAGAGGGCGTCCTGTCGATGTGTGTGGAGCGGGTGAGAGGCTGAATCGTAGGAAAAGTGACACCACTTTTGACATGAAATATCCCCACTCCTATGTAACCGTACAATTTTCAATTTCACTTTTATCTACGAAATTCGTAATTTTTGTGGTTTCTAGATTAATACCGTATCCAATTTTATTTATTCATTCTTTTAATTCAGTTATTTGAAGAAAGAATTGATGATCATTGTCAGTGGGCCTTAATGTGGAGCAAGAAAATTTCAAGTAGGAATGGGGACAATCGTACTTCAAAAGTATGGTGCTGTTTCTTGTAACGGCGTTTAGATGGCCTTTAAATGGGTGTGCGTCCTCTATTATAATATTAATTTAATACTCTACAGTGTAAACGGGCGTTGACAAGGTAAAAAATGATCATTTATTTTCTCTTCAGTTATTTAATGTATTAATTACCTATAAGTAGAGAATTCATGTAAATAGTGTAAACAACGTGAATAGAGTAAAACATTTAATTAAAAGTGAATAAACATTGAAAGAGACAATTTTGGATTACAATTTACCTGAAAAATTTTACCAAGTGAAAACGTACTACAATTAATAAAGTAATATTGTATTTAAGAACAGTTTTAGAAATTGGAACCACAGAAATGAAATTACATCGTGTAATATGGTACCTACTCAAAAAATGTCAAAAATCCAGTTAGGTAATGCGGAGTACCTTGTCATGAAAGAATATTCACACAAGAAGGTAATCAACAGATTAACTGCATTTTCTGCCACTTCATATGTACACACCAGAGTCCTGCACCTGCGTAGGTAACTACCGGGCGGTATGTCGCATTAACTGATCAAACGTACTTGGTATGAGGTAACACCACATACCTGATAACAGTCTGAACTGATAAGTAGTGTCAGTGATGACCGGGTTTAGTGAGTAAGAGCCTCCAAGTATCACTCGATACCACCAAGTAAGAGGTATAGGTAAGTACCGGGGTTACCTGGTAGTAGGTACTGATTATTACCGGATACCCCCAGGTAATAGGGATGGGTGAGTACCGGGGTTATCCGGTAGTAGGTACTTAATTTTTTTCGTCTTCTTTTCAATATTGTTTACGCCTACTTTGTCACCTTTCGGCGTTCATATTTTCGAAGAAATGATTTTTTTTTCTTTTACAGGATGGATAGAATATACCTACCCACTAATTTGCCTAGTGATTTACATTAAAAAAAAAAACCTCGTACCCAGGTACCGGGTTGTTCCTCTTACCTGGGTACCTGGTACCGGGTTATTCATCTTACCGGGATACTCGGAACCCGGTTGTTCCTCTTACCTGGGTACCCCAGTACCAGGTTATTCCACTTACCGGGTATTACGAGTTGATACGAGGTGATACCGGATACTGCTAGTGACCTGGTACCTGATAACACCAGGTTGTTCACAGATATACATACCTACTAACTATAGTGCGTTACCCGACAGCTGCGTAGGTAACCATGCAAGACTCTGGTACTCACATATGGGTAAGCCAAAATCTGGGAAAACACTGGCAATTTTAAAGCCAGTTTGGACAGTTTATATTGGGGCTTATTTTCACACACACATACGCACATATGTAGTAAATACGTATATCCGTGTGTAAGTGTGGTTTGTCATTTCTTGTCAATATGAGAAATGGCAGACTGGTTTGTGTACTAAATCGTGACATCACCGTAATTGTTTGATTAGTCATAGTTTGGTTCTCATACATTACTTGCAAGTACTTACAAAGTGGGTAATTACATTCGAACATATTTTGTGCTATTTGGTTAATGCCATGAGGACAAATATTAGACAGCCTTTTGGTGGCAACTGTCATCAAGGGGTGCAAGCCCCTATTACCTCATACAAGTATTTAGTCCTTAAAGCTACTCCTCCTCAGTTTTTTGAAGCAAAAATGATAAAATTCACACGACTGGGGAATTTTACAAGTTTAATGCCATTTTTGATCAGCCTACCTATTGACCAATGCACTTCCTACTGTGGCCCTGACACACTCGTAAGATTACTTACGTGCTTCCATTTTGGCGTTGTACATGGCTCGGCTTTTCTCACCCTGCTGCCATTATGGCTTGTATTTGGTGAAAGCATACAGGTGATAGTGAGAGTGAGGAGCAGGTGGAGTTTTAAACTCTGGTCTACTAAGCTTTGGGGAGTTTTAATTCTCCTGTGTATTGAAAAGCCCAGAGTTAGAATTGGTGGAGCCCTCTTGGTGGCAAAGACAAACATCACTTGTTCCTTGATCATCTATTGAGGGGCTCTGGCTTTAGGGTTACCAAAGTTAAAGTCCTCCTTTCGGGTGATTTTGGTGATGAGATGAGAGGTGGAAGGGGAAATGATATCTGCTCCAATGTTTCCGAGATTGAAGATGTCATGTCCATCAATAGTTCTTCCTTGATATTTTGTTTGAGAAGTCATTAGGGTTCAGATTTCCCAATAGCTTCTCGATCATTTTGGTTCTTTTTCAACTTTTGGAATCAGTTTTGAATATTGGAGAACATTTTTTAAAGAATAAAGGAGGAAAGGGAGCATATGTACATGATAAAAAGAAACAGAAATTATAGAAAATTCAGGTCTAAGTTGGAAGACAGTAGAACACTGAATGATTTTTGTTGTTGTACAATTTCAGTCAATTGCAATGTCAATTTGTCATCATATCTGAGTGTCCTTTTGTGGAGGGGATAGCGTTAAAAATTCCCTACTGTTAAAAAGTTATTCTATAAAATTCTATTTGAAAGAGTGAGCACTCAAATTGGCAATCTTGGTCCATAGTTATGGTTTCCAGAATGCAATACCTTACAATCCAGGTGTTGTATAACCTGGAAGCTACAATTGGAGCTGTCATCTCATAAAGAGTAATTACTTCTGACATCGAGTTGCTTTATTTATTATCATCAACAGGTGTTTGTGTTGGGATGGTGGCGATGGGCCAACCAACTCTATATGTATAGTTTTAAACTGTTCTGTCTGTCTGAAGGATTTGACAGGTGATCTATGTATCTTCCTACTTCAGACTCTTTACAGTTCAGGCAACTGTGAGCCTATTTTTAGCAGTCTGACTTTATTCCGGGCCAAACAAACCTCGCTGATATTAAATTAGTACTGCATTTTGGTCCAGAGTGTGACAGGTTATATACCCTGTTGAATGCCAATTTGTAATTTTTTTTTTGGTAGAAATAGCCTGTTCTTACCTATACTGATGTCATATGTTTATAAAACATCAGTACTGTGAATTTTTCTCTTCCACAATTTAAGAGAAGTATCATCGTTTGATAACAACTCATGCAACTCTGCATCCTTAAGCTTTTCTTTAGCTATTTCAGCATAAGGTAATTAGGCAGAGCCTGAGATAATTTTGATTCTACTTAGAGAATCATCTTTCTTTTTATTTGTTATTATTAATGCAAACAGCTTACTTTGTTTGGCTGCAGAATTTTTCATGCAACGTCTGTAAAAATTGACCATCCCCTAGAAACACCTGAGTTCAGCAACATTTGAAAGTTTTGGGAAATTCAATATTGGCTTGACTTTGGTCTTCAAAGGAGAAATGCCTTTGGTTGAGACTTTGTAGCCAAGAAAGTCAGTTTTAGTTTATTTGTATAAACTTTTACCTATGTTGATAGTAAGGCTGGCAGCATGTATACACTGTATTACAACTCTTAAGTTCTCCTGCTCACCCCCTTCTAAGCAAATGCAAATGTGATCCAAGTATGCATATGCAAACAGCATTTTGAAAACAATCCATTGATGAATCCTTGGAAAGTTTGTGCTGAGTTGCAGGGTTCAAACAGCATTTGAAGGTATTCAAATAGACCAAAGGGTTATGACCGCTCTCTTTGGTATGTCCTGTTCAGCTATTGGAATTTGGTGGAATGCCCAGTTGATGTCTATTTTTGTGAACATCATTGTACCCCACATATTTGTGTTAAAGTCCATAATATTTGGGACTGGATTACAGTTGAGAACTGTTTTGGAATTTAAGTCCCTCTAGTTGCCAACAATTTGCCACTGTCCACTTGATTTTTTAGGCATGTGGATAGGGGAACTACCTGAGCTTTTCTAGGGGTGAAATTAATGATGCAATCATAGTATTCCCAAGCTGCTTAAGGTTTATCAATTAGTAAACTTCTAGATCTAGCCTGGCAAGGCGGTCCTTTTGTTTCTATATAATGAAATGTGTCATGATTGAAGGTCAGATGCCTGCAAACTAATGGTTGAGTTACTTCAAGATAATCAGACAGAATTCATAGTAGTTTTTTGTCAACTATGGTACAGCTGGATATTTGTGTCCAATCAGTAGTTTCACTATTGATCAATTTGCTGTTTTTAAGGTTAATGATCAGGCCAAAATGTGCAAGAAAATCTGTGCCCAGCATCGGGTTTGGTACATCCACAATTGTGAAAGACAACATCATGTCTTTTCTACATCCAATGTTCACTTTGTTGGTCTCAAGTTCATATAGTGGAAGATTTTGACCATTCACAATACAGCAGAGATATTATTTCTGAGGATGTACTTTTTGATTTTGATTAACTGGTAATATACTCAAGTCTACACCTGAGTCTATTAATGACCATCTCCTGTTTGTCCTATCCTTTAAGAACAAGTAGTATAAGTATTTTTCTGATGGATCTTCAGTTGCATGGATGGCCCCTCATTCTAGTTTGACATATCTTGTTTTTGTAGAATTTTCCCCACCATTTACAATGGTTGTTGCATTTGGTGGCTTCTGCGCCAAACCTGTTATGAAAGAAACAGCTCTATTTATCCTAATCTTGCGACTGGGTGCTGGGAGATGTTCTAGGGGTAGTGGAACTCTGACCCATTTTCTGATTATTCAGTTTACCGTCTTTTGACTGGGATTGTCTCCTTTTTTAGTGTTGTTTCTGCTCTTAGAGCATTGTCACTAGTTGCCATTTTGTTTATTTGAATTTTAGATCTTATTCTTTTTCTGGACTTCCATAGTAAGCTGAGCTGTTCGAGCTTGAAGCTGAGCAATTTCCTCAGTCTCTGCAGATACTGCACTCACAGAGGGCTTTGACTGTGTATATTTGAGTGTATTATCTACACTTTTAGTCAGAAAGTCTAAATCCTTTGAAGTATTAATTGTGGTAGATTCCACACCTGACAGACATAGCACAAAACTTTGTGGCAGTTGTTTTCAGATCTGATTTCCAATTACTGAAGGGGCTACTATATTATCCACCTTCTTCCGTAACTTGGCCAAGAAAACTGAGTGTTTATCATCTTCAATCTTCATACCATCCATGACATCATCAATAATCTGATTTTTCATCTTCTCAAATACATCTTTTATCTTCCGTATAAACCAGGCATATTTGTCCTTTTCTGTCAAATGGCATTCCTTGATATCTGGAATGTGGCAAATAATGGGTGGTGGCATGCCGCCTCAGATGTGTAGATATTGCTAGTTTTGTTGTATATTCTCAAGGAGAGTCAACCACAAATATACCTCATTGGGAAAAAATTCTGTGATCTCTATCCTTCATCTATAGAAACTAGGGTTCTGTCTTGGCTTACTTTGCAAAAGTTATGAGATTTGTGATAATTATGACATCACCATAATTGTTTGATTAGTCACAGTTTAGTTCTCGTATATTACTTGCAAGTAATTATTACATTCAAACGTATTTTGTGCGATTTGTTTATTGTCATAAAGACAAATTTTAGCCAGCCTTTCAGTGGGAACTGTCATCGAGGAATGTGAGACCTTATTACCTCATATAAGTATTTAGTCCTCATAGGTAATTTTGTGAATTAATTTATCTATTGAACATTGATGATTTTTTACCTTTGTTTATATGTTTACTTACGTAGTGGAATAGCTCCCCTGAAGTGAAAACCAAATTAGGTACCTAACTGGGAGTTGCAATCAAGTCCAAAGTTTTCACCAAAAGTTTTAGTTGTGCACCACTTTTGTTGAAAGTTAATGCTCAGTTGTACTTGCGGGTTGTAATGTGTGCTTAAAGATGTGGAAACCCCAAAAACTGAAAGCCTGCTGATTAAGTTTGACAGTTCTCACCAAAAGTTATTATCGATGGACCAACTGCAACCTAGTTTCAGTAATTTGGCCAAAAAAACCATTTTGCTTGTCAGCAGTTTCTACAATATTTCATTCTTCGCATCATTTTCCCGCCTTTGCCAGACAGAATTTCAAATTTATATTATTCAATGCTTACCCAAGATCTTATAACTGGCATGTGTAGGTAGCTAGTTGATGATTTGAAAATTAAAAGCATATTGAGAGTCGAATTACAATAAAATGTTGCTGTTACAGGTGTCACTGTGTGTATAGACCATAAGTACAGGTAGGTAGCTATCTACTCGACTGTTAGGTAGGAGTAGGCTTGCTGGCTAGCTATATACAAGCTTTGACAATGATAATATAATTATTTAGGTACCTATAGGTGCTATTATACAAACCATCATATGGTACGGTAGGTGCGCATAAGTCTAATAACATGGATATAGTGGTGCACAGTTTGATGACAAGTTAGTCAAATGGCAGATTTGGTCATTTTCAGTTGCAATAGTAATGCGAGTTGTAGTCTGTGCTTGGCAGGTGGAGGCATTCAAGCCAGAAGTCATTTGGTCAGATGGAGAGTGGGAGGCACCAGATGACTACTGGAAGGCAAAAGACTTTCTGGCTTGGCTGTACAATGACAGTCCAGTAAGGGAAACAGTTGTTGCCAATGATCGCTGGGGTTCGAACACTCTGTGCAAACATGGAGGTTTTTTAACATGTGCCGACCGCTACCAGCCTGGTACGTACAAGTGGAATTCACACGCACGCATCTACATTGCAGCAGCAGTCTAATTTTGGTTTGGTTTGGTTTGGTTTTTGTTGCAGGGCAGCTGGTGACGCGAAAGTGGGAAAATGCCATGACAATAGATAAGCATTCGTGGGGCTACAGGAAGAATGCCAATATTGACGATTTCTTGACATCAAAAGAGCTGGTCAAGACGCTGGTCACGACAATCGCATTTGGAGGTAAAATATTATTCAAACTTAATGCAGATGGTAGGTAAGGCAAAGCCCACCACAGCTATGGGTGCAACCCACCACTCCATTTAAGGAGAAACAAAGAAAATCATGAAAGACCTACATGCATGTTAACTAATCTCCTGATCTTCAATATTCCATCTTCCACATGTTTGATTGGGTACTAGAGATCTCTTTAGCTGTAGGTATGTCTCTTATATTGGGATTTAACATTAAAGTGGCTGACATCTATCTTAAATTATTATTTTTAAACATTGAAAATGGGCTAATGAATGAAAGTCCATTTAACACAGTGCTAAATAAATAGGTATCTATACTTATTAATGTTTTTTGTTAGGTGTTGCCATAGTGGCAACACAGCAACTCTCTCTGAGAGTTGGGCCAATTCACCAACAACTGTGCCCTCACATTTTTTGTGATTGTCTCAAGATATAACGTTGTTACGTCATTGTCTTGATCTTACAGTTCGTTGTGTATTACGTGATTTTTTACTGTTCACAGTGAAGTTTGTGTTAATATTCTATTAGTAGAATAAAACATTCAAACAGAACAAATTTGTGGTTTTATTTGCTTTCTAGTTTGATTACATATTCATAAATAACGTGGCAGCCAACCATCGGAACAAACTCTTAAACTCACATCATGTGCTTACATCATGTGCTTATACACGCTGATAAAAACTTATTTTCCTCTTATTATAGGTTGTGCTGGATACATAGTACAGTAGAATTGCGATTAATATTACAAATAATAATATTTCTGTGATGAAATGAGAAGAAAATGGATATCAAGAATCAGACTCTAAATGCAACTCAAGCAAAGAAATATCTGATGATAACATATTTGCAAACAGTATGTTACTAGAAAATTTCCTCGTAAGTAACTTAGACAATCTGTTTACACTAGCACTATGTTCTCAAAATATTAATCGACCCAATCGTGCAGTTCCTCTGAAAAATAATCAAAATGAAATGAGATATGGATCCCCAACCTCATCGTTGTCAGAAGCTGAATTGGTCATACTGCGATTAAACAAAAAAGCTAGGAAGGGTACTGATTTTACAGTAAGGGAAATAAATGTCGAAAGTAGCGAAATATTTTGAAAAAATCCTGTACCTCATTCCTCACAAACCCCAAATGTAACATCTCCTAAATCTTTTCAGAATCCTAATTTACAATGGTGAAATTTCGCATAATTTAGTATACAAGGATACAGAAACTGTTCTGACTAGTCAGATGATATCCCAGATGTCAAACCACTGATAGAAAAACAAAAGAACAAAATCCTTAAAGAATCACAATGCTTAAGACCTATGAACAATAACATATATATTAATTCAGAAAATTGCAATGTGATCAGTCAGTTTGATCTATTTTCAAACTCGAACTCACAAATTCACCAAACAAAATTTCTCACTGCAATGAACAATAATAAAACGATACTTAATTTCCCAAAATTTATTTTTGTTCACCAGTATTGAGACAGTATAAGCGCAAATAATAAAGCTTTACAATCAGAGTGTATAGATTTCATAACAGAAATAGCAAATTGAATATAAGAAGCTCAGCTATAGGCCCCATTCTCGAAGTGGAAGTCATAATGAAGAATCAAGCTGATATTGAATTAAAACTGAAAGTAGGTATAGAGAAACTAATACATGATATCTTATCAGTTAAACTACGTAATAATAAAAGTAAATCTCCCCAGGTTCAAGGTTTTGTATAAGAAAACATAACACAAATCCGTGAATGCATAAATAGAAACGATCCAAGTTTCCAACTTGCAAATATAGTAGAAGAAATGATTCCAGAAATTAGGGAAATATCACCCGAGAACCAGTAAATGAAGCAATAAATGAAGAAATCAAGAAAGTAGCTCTAAAATTGAAAATAGAGGAGGATTGGAAAAAACTTTGCGATCACAAAATAACAATTTTATCAAACATCTTACAAAACCCAGTTTCCAAACAAAAACATATGAACCCCACAAACAATTAAGCATACATTTTGATTTCAGCAGATGGCATTGTTGTATAAAAAGTGATTTAAACTCATTCAACCTTTTCCCATGGATACAATCTGAATTAGCGAAGGGTGAAGGAATCCTTAAATACATAACAAAACACACTGACGACATCACCCAAACATTCCTGCAAAACTTAGTACCTAAATCAATCCATCTGCATTCATATTGATAAATGTACAACAGCATTTAGTATGTACAACATCCTGAAAAAAATATTTGGATCAGTAACCCCAGAAAACTTTATATACCTCCACCAGTGATTAGAGGCCTAAGAGTACAACAAACAACAATGGATTTCATAATTTATCAGGATAAACAAAGGTAAAAGATTCAATCTAAAAGAGCAAACTGGCCAAATGGAGGGAATGTTCAATGATGTCTTTTACATTTTGCGATTAATTCCAAAACTGGGTAGTGCCTTCCTTGCTGAATGTGCCATACTAGCCTCAATGGTAGGAAGTTGAAGCTGGGCAAACAAGAGCTTGACACAATCCACAAGGGAATATCAATCGACAAACTCAAGAAATTTGTCAACAAAATCAATAATACTAACCACAAAATCAAACACAATCATAAGAACATTCTAATAGCTCCAATGAACCAGCTCCCTCTTAAACAAATAAAAATGACACATCAGCTGTAACTCCCCCAGTAGCAAACCAACAAAAGCAACCCACCCACCCATAAATAACTAAGAAAATCAACAATTTGATCAGTATCAACCTGACATCAGAGACTTAGGAAACAGATGCAGACCTGTTTAATAACAATCCAAGTCCAATTTGACGTTAATGCAATGATTTCAGCTTCAATTTCCTTCTTCCAGGGAACAGCATCAGGAGCTTTCATAGCTTCAGCATACATATTAGGATTATTACTAGCAGTGGTAGACATTAGAAAATGTGAATTAGAATATTCAGTTGAGAAACAGGAATCTAAGAAACCAGAATTAGAAACACTGGAATCACAACCACAAGGATTGACTGGAAGAGGATAAACAGTGCCATCCACTTCAAGATTATCAATATTTGATTTGTTAATTTCCTTAAAAATATCATTATCTTTATTATCTGTATTATTATTAGATCTGTTGCGAGTTTCGTTGAATTCCACATCCCTTGACAAAAATATTTTACAATTTTCAGTATCAAGCAACTTCTGTCTAGAGGAAGCACACCAATGAACAACTTATGACTTTTCTGATCAAATTTATTAGAAGAATGCTCAAAATCAAGCATGTATGCATCAAACCCAAAACATCTTAATTTTGAATAATCATATTTGCTGTTGACCCATTTTTTAAATGGAATAAATTTTATAATTGTGGGGCAGTGATTTACAGTATAGGTAAAATACATTAAAGCCTCGGGCCAAAACATTTTATCAAGATTTGATTCGTAGACAAGTGTTCTGGCTCTTTCAACAAGTGTACAATTTAAATGCTCAGCCTTTCCGTTAGACTGTGGGCAGTTGCGTACTGTTGGCTCCAACTTAATACCTTTATTATTACAATACAAACAAAAAGGTTTGTAATTAAAATTACGATAATTACCACTGTTGAATCCCACAAAAGCTTTTCTCATCATCGGATTTAATTTTAGATGATCAAATGGCAATTGACGATGAAGTGGGAGATGATAGCAATTCTTTTCCATTGATCCGAAGTTCCCAACAAAATCAAGTAGCTTACTGGTTGTTGAATTCCACAAAATCAAAGTTGTGCTTTCGAGTACAGTTCTCATTGTTTGATAATGCGACATCAAACTTCGAAGTAACTGAAGAACAAACTGACAATTTCATGTTATATTTCCAAGTTCTTCAATTAGTCGACATTTCTCTCAAAATGATATGATGTAGGAACTTAGGTTGGTGTCAAATTCATGATGCATCCTGAACAGATCAGCACGGAGGTCAATTAGCTGCAAATCAGATTCACAACTATGTGTGGCTAAAAGCAAATCAAACGTATGATGCGTGGTATCATGTCCATGAATTACCTCTAGAAATCAATCTTCAACATTAACAGCGATCAAATACATCACACAATTATTTTACTTTTCCCAGTTTTCATCACAAGAATGTTTTGGCATCAGGTGTTCAACAACTGAAAAAATCTCTTCTTTACAAAACAGTAATTCAGTACAAAATTTCCAACTCTATCACTCTTTGCCATTGAGGCGCAGTATTGCCAGATTTTGAGAGTACGATAGCCATACACGAACCTTTGAAAAGCCGTATATGACTACCCAAAGCCGTACATCTTGCAGGGTTGACTTTTTCTTAACCTTTTTTTGGAGATAAGATGGGGTATGACATGACTTTAGTTGAAGATTTTATGAAAATTTGGCTAAATTTAAACGTTTTATTCTCGAAATATGAAGTTTCCCAGTTAAGTGTAGATTGAATTGATATCACCTGAATCACATAATTTTAACAGAATTTCAGCGATATATTGAGAATAAAACGTACAAATTCAACTAAATTTTCACAGAATATTCAGCTAACATACTTACATGACTCCAAAAAATTTCAGCTTTCTATGGTCAATGGTTCTCCAACAATTGCGTATGATAACTGTGATTATAAGGAATTGAATGAATAAATTTCAAATTTTTCATAATAAAATAAACTCTGCTCTGGCCTATGTTCAAGTGATATGAATAATATTTACTTTGAAAATTCTATTAGCAAAACATTTAAAAACAGTAAATAAAGTACTTAAAAATTAAATTGCGAAGAAATTAATAATATCATTAAAATTTAGAAAAACTGCAGCCATCATGACAACAAGCCAAGTTCATACTTATTACTTCTCAGAATTTCTAAGTTCATATCAATAATTAATTAATAATTTTCATCAGCTGTTTAGAGAACCATAGAGCTATGAGGCTACTTCTAAATCTCCCTTAAAACAGTTTTTTTTTTCTTATCAAGGTTTGAAAGCCGTACATTTTGCTGTATGGCCCAACCTTCGGCTGTACAGCCGTTTCACAATAAAATAGCCGTATGTTTACGGCCAAAGCCGTACATCTGACAACACTGCTGAGGCGTTCAATTACAAATTGTTGGGATTTGATTCCCTCAGGACTGCCCTCTACCTGAGATAACCTACAATAATAATAATGTATTTCTATAGATTACTAAAACTCATGTATAATATAAATATTAGACACACAACAACTGGCAACACTGACTTGTACAGATTGGATTCTAGCAATCGAATATTATATGTTGTGTTGTTGTTTTATTTGCTGAATAAATGTGGTTGATGAAAGTTAACTTTTGTTTCATCTCTTTCATTGATTTTTGTTCACTCAACACGAATTTCCTCTCTTTGTCCATTGTGACAAAAACAAGGAATCAGGCTGTAAGCCAACAAAGAAAAGTAACACGAACAAAAGAATCAGAAGTAGGTTAACATATTAACATCTTGCAGATTTTGACTTTTGAATATTGCACGTCATCTTAAGTGACTAGGCTCATAATTATTGTGAAGTTGAAGTCTTCAAATTATGATAGACAAACTGTAATTAACACCAAACGATGAAACAAAATGAAGTATCATGATTAATGACAAAGGTTAAAAAGAAAACAAATTTATACTTGACTAAAAATGTGTTGCATTAAATTAATATAACAGGTGATGATTACACCATGACATCTTGTGACCGACTAATATCAATAATAAAACTACATAAATGGTTGAACTGTGCTGTAAGGTACTCACAGATAATAAACATAGTAACATAATAATCTAATTTGTGACTAAATACAACTAAATACATCTCAATTCTATTACAAAGCCTTTCAATAATTTTTAATTCCTTCAAATTTTCTCACAATCAGAATGATTATCTGTGCGTCCTCCATGAAATAAAA
This sequence comes from Ericerus pela, assembly GCA_011428145.1. Taxonomy (NCBI): domain Eukaryota; kingdom Metazoa; phylum Arthropoda; class Insecta; order Hemiptera; family Coccidae; genus Ericerus; species Ericerus pela. The sequence goes on from WOFM01000169.1 coordinate 146,890, forward strand.
ACTTATTTGTTTTGTATTTAAAAACAAAAAAAAAGAAACTGGCGCGCTTCACATGCACCAGCCCCACCACATAGCTGAAAAGCTACAGAAAAAAAAAGTAAATAAAATAAAACAAATCAAAAGAATACATAGGATTTGAACCCACAATCTGCAACATGCTAACATACATCCTTATCCATTGTGCCACAAACCAAATTGAAAATTATTGTTATAATTTCACATATTCAACAATAAATAGACAAATCTTTGACACTCTCATTCCAACTGAACTTCAAATATGATGTCATAACATGTAAACCTGCTAGAAAAACTTCCTTCTGCAAGACACTTGTAAAAATAATGATATTATCAAAACAGTTTTGAATTCAGCCTTCATCAAACTGGGACTGACCACCCCTGTGGAACGCTAGTGTCATCATTCAGGCTTTGGTAATAGTCACAAAATTTTTGTAAAAAAAAAAATGGATGAAATATATGAGAAGAATTCTGGCTGTTGCTGGAAAAACATTTTCTATTCTACCTAAAAATTAATGGGTATGGAAAAAATTAAGTTTGTAGGTTGGTGTAAGAAACGGTAAAATCGATTATTTGAAATTATCGATAAATTGAACAATTTTCAATTAATCACACATCACTATGAGAAGCAAAAAACCTATTGCAACATCGTTTATCGATGTAGCTTGTTTTCTATTGCGGTTTTAAGCATGTGAAAAGAGCTACTTAGATTGATTACTAATAAAGAAACATAAGAGTGATTAAACTTTATCAGTTATCATGAGATTAATGGGAAACAAGTTATAAATTATTTATCAAGTAGAATTTTGGAATATATTCAGCTCAAAATTGAATGAATATAACATAAGAATTTATAGTTTTTATGTTTCAGTATGGTTACAATTGTTCTTAAATGGTCTATGAATATAAAAGGATGGCTAAAGCCACAACCAATTTGTAGAAATCTACTACCCAAAATGTTGAAATATTCTATATTCTTGGCCTTGAGGGAATACAAAAATATTTCAGTTGGCTTATTTTAAATGAATGGGTTAAAAAAGTATGTTTTATTCATTCATTTATGTTAAAATTCCCATCTCAATAAATGATGAATTGATATTCCCTAGAATTTTTTCTCTATCTTTTCAAGTTAATATATTATTTATATAATTCAAGTATTGCTATTAAAATAGCCCAATTTAATTATAGCTCTTAGTGGATTTGATTTTGCAAAAGATTTGGTCAAAAAAACTGACATTACTGTCCCAAATTTATTATCATAGGTTGAAATTTCTTTGAAAAAAGTAATTATTAAATTATACCTAATTGTGTACATGATATCCATATTGTGAGAAAATACGAACTGCCAACGGATCAAACTACACAAAAATACAACGATGAAACCTAAACTAACGAAGACATTGAGCAAAGACTAGACACATACATTACAAACACATAAATAAGACACTAAATATTCACTATTTCACAAATTTTATTCCACATAATATTAGCAGACATGTTATATCACCGACGGTTGATGAGCAACGAGAAGGCATACAAAACATATAATCACAGTTGGGTTTCAAACACAAAAATCACAGATTACAAATAATAATAAAACAGTGTTACCACAACATATGATATGCGAGAATAATAAGCCGACGTATAATATAATTTGCTATTATTCTCACACGCCTCCTCAAATTATAATTATACGATTATTTCAAATATTGGTAAAACAAATTTACTAAATTAATAACGTCATTAAAACAAAGAATGACAAAAGTCAACAATAATACAAAAAAAAATTACAACACAAAAAAATATTAACACAAATGGTAAACATATACAAAAAGTTACATTAATTTTAACAGTTTACAAAAAATATCAAATTTGGGCTTCGGGCAGCCCTTTGTGAAAACGTCCCCCAACTGTCGCGAAGTCGGTACGCACGAATACTTAAAATCTATATCTACGTGATTGCACACAAAACGGTACTTTACGTCTATATGTTTGGATCTGCGAGTATTCCACTTGCCAGAGTGCAGAAGAGCCAGACAACTCTGGTTATCTTCGTAAATCACAGCTCTGTCATTAGTCTGAATGCAAAAGTCACTTAACAGATACTTCAACCAGATCGACTCAGTGGTGGCATCGCAAATTGCAATCAACTCACTTTCAGTGCTAGATAGTGCTACTGTTGGCTGCTTCTTGCTGGACCAGGACACCAGTGATTCATAGACAAAGACACAGTAACCAGAGATAGACTGTCTTGTGGTGACACAGTTGCTCCAATCGGCATCAGAATAAGTTTTCAAAATATTGCTGTTACTATTATATTCATATGAAAAAATTAATTTCTTGTCCTTAGTGGTTACTAAATATTTGAGAACTTTTAATAGGTATTTGTAATGTTCGTCCGTGGCATAACTGGAGAATTGGCTGAAATACGATATTGCAAAGCAAATATCAGGCCGTGATCCTAGCATCAGATACATTAGGCATCCCACGAGCTGTTGATAGTTGTTACTGAGTACACTATCACACGCATTGAGATCCCTATCCAGCTGAAGTTTGAGGTCAGTAGGTGTGTAGGTTGGTGCTCAATTTTCAATGCCAAAACACCTAGCAACAAACTCAATGAGACTCCTCTGCTCAATCTCCAGTATGCCCTCTTCACGACTATGGTTAATATTCAGACCTAGGTATTTTTTAACCTTTCCAAGATCCTTACACTTAAATCTTTTTTTAATTTCTTTTTTTTTAAATGTGATTTTTGTTTTATTATTAGAACTAATGAGGACGTCGTCAACGTACGTGAGTAAATAGACTATAGTACCATCATTTTTATTTTTAAATATATAAAGACAGTCATCAGCCGTACTCTGCACAAAGCCAAGAGCAACAAGGAACTCGTTGAACAATTTGTTCCACACCTTGGGCGACTGCTTTAGACCGTAGATAGACCTATTTAATTTTAAAACATTATCGTGTCTATTAGTTTTAGTCTCTATCCCTTCAGGTATTTCGAGGTACACGTCTTCCGAGAGAGTTCCATTCAGGAAGGCACTACATATATTGATTTGTTCAATATGAAATTTCAATTTATTACTCACAGCCAAGAGGGTCCTGACAGTCGAAAGTTTCGCCACCGGCGCATACACTTCATTAAAATTGAAGCCTTTCTTCTGTTGATATCCTCTGGCAACTAATCTGGCCTTATATAAAACCTCATTATTAACATCATATTTTTTATTAAAAATCCAACGACACGTGATGGTGGGGGCATCCTTTGGACATTTGGTCACCTGCCAGGTCTGATTGGAATTCAGGGCAGATATTTCGGAAGAAATAGCCTCCCTCCACATCAGACTGTCTGGTGCAGCATTCGCCTCCTCAAATGTCAAAGGGATGCCATCCTCAGCAAGATATATATTGCCTGCTGTCTCATCACGTCCAGTCGTTTCCTCAGGAAGACAATCCAAATTCAGGTCACCATCAACTTCAATATTTTCCAAGTTTGATTCTGTAACTTCCGTAAAAATATCATCATCTTTTGTATATCTATTTGTATTTGTACTACCTATTTTACTTTTGAAAAACTCAACATCACGTGATAGATGTACCTCCTTAGTATTCACATCCAATAATTTATAACCACAGGGTGAATAACCTATCATTTTCAATTTTTCACTTTTATTTTTGAACTTATCAGAATCATGTTTGAATGACAACATATATGCGTCGCATCCAAACGTTTTCAATTTCGTATAGTCATACTGTTCGTTGAACCACCTTTCAAATGGGACAAAATCCTTATTAGTGGGGCATCTGTTTACGATATAGGCGGAGCACAATATGGCTTCCGACCAAAATATCTTACCAAGACCACTCTCAAATAACAGTGTCCTTGCCCTCTCACATAGCGTTCTGTTCATCCTTTCAGTTTTTCCATTTTGCTGAGGACAGCCACCAACAGTAGGTTCGACAATGATTCCTTTCTCAGTAAAATATGACTGGAAGGTTGTGTTCAAGTATTCTGTGCCGCGATCACATCTAAGTCTCTTTACATTATACCCAAATTTATTCGCGACCATTTCATTATATTCCCTAAATTTAGAAAACGCTTCCGTCTTACTCGTCAGGAGGTAAACACAACAAAAGTTGGAATAATCATCTATAAAGGTCATAAAATACTTTGCTCCTTTATATGCAGGAGGATTTATAGGACCACAGAGATCGGTATGCACCAATTCCAGAGGCTTACTAGTTTTTCGTTCATGCCTCAGGAACGGTTTCCGTTTCTGCTTCCACATCACACAGGGCTCGCATAATAATCTGCGGTTGGAGTCAACGTTCGGTATTAAACCTCTGTTTCACAACAACTTAACATCGTTCACATTCAGATGAGCAAGTCGTCTATGCCACACAGTCAGTGGGCTCGACTCATCCTCCAACGTCAGATTACACGATTGACTTGACATTTTAAAAAAATCAATCGTGTAGAGATCTGAATTCACACTAACACCAGTGGTCACTATTTTTCCATTGCAGCGTTGGATGACATCGACAGATTCCTCTTTAAACAAGGTATCGAAACCCGACTTGCTCATTCGTTTTACCGAAAGCAGATTCTGCGGCAGCTCTCGAGCATACCTTACATTTTTCAATTCAATTATGATTCCATTCAGCAATTTCAATTTTACCATACCAACAGACGTGACGGAAAGCGAGACTCCCTTCTTCGCAACACAGATACTATGGGGTTTAATCAAGTCTATGTAGTCACTGAAGAAGCTTATATCGTTAATTATGTGAATTGTGCATCCACTGTCTACTACAAATGTGGTTTGAGGTATCAAATTCGTATCTTCCTTCGCATTACAGGAATCATCAATTTTATTATTACTATTATTATTAACTGTGAAACTGTAATCCACTTCTGAGCAATCGTCATTATTATTAAAATTTTCGTTGCACATCTGTGCAGAGCTCCTATTATTATTATTATTATTGGTACCATGGTCATTAGAACGATTTCCATTATTATTATTACTATTACAACTATCATTATTATTATTTCGATTTTTAGCATAGCAATTTCGTGCTATATGTCCGATCTTATTACAAAAGTGACATTTAATATTTGAATGTCCATTGTCATTACCAGAACTACGACCATTTCCATTAAAATTATTAATCTTATTGCTTTGTGAGTTAGAATTGTGATTATTATTATAGTTACGACCTTTATTATTGGAAGATGAATTACAAAAATTGTTATTATTGTGATTATTGTTTCTACCTCGATTGAAACCACAATTATTATTTCGATTTTGGGACCTACCACGATTAAAACGATTATTATTACTATTATTATTACCAGAATTTCGTCCGACATTGCTGATTCCCGAAAAACACGTTCTCCTCACCAGTGACAGACACTGATGAAGGTTTTTGTAATGCAGAATTCAGAGAGTTACCTCTGACTGTCGATTTACTATCAGAAGATAGTTCACGTTGGAAGTTGTTCAGCTTCATGAACACACCATTTCAGGTGACGACTTCTGCATCCTCTATCACCACTTTGATCGGACGAAACTCTGCAGGCAGCGATCTCAGCAATACCAATATAAATTGTTTTGGGGTTGTCAGGTCTCCCAATTTGGTTAATCGTCTACAACGAGCACGAAAATCAAGCAAATACTTCTGCAAATCAGAACCAGAAACATACTGTTTTGTGTACAAATCACCTCGTAAGTCCATCAGCGTCTGGTCGTTGCCGTTGTCAATCAGATTCGTTAGCACGTTGAACATCTCCTTCGCGTTGGTGTAAGTCTGAAGCATCTCCAAGTATTCATCGGTCACGTTTGCGATCAGGAACATAGCTTTGGTGTTCTCCTTGGACCAGGCATCTCCCGTATTTCAAACAGTAGGCAAAGAATCGACAATTATATTACTTAACGACTCCTTCGCCAACAGCAGCTCCATCCTAAACATCCATGTTTGGCCATTCTGCCCATTGAACGGCTCAATCGTATTCTGCTTTCTCACGTCCATCTCGATAACAGGTAACGACGATCAGTTGCACCGCAAATCAGCAATTTCAGCAACTATCAGATACGTCGACCAATGATTCAACTCGAACGAGATCACAGGAACATCGAGAAACGAACATATTAAACAATGAAAAATGAATTAGAAGGCATGGTACTACTTGGGAGTGACGATCAGGATTTGACTGCACAACTTTGAAGACTCAGAACAATGGCAACCACGTTGACATCCAGGTAACTGGGCCCATAACCTGTGAGAAAATACGAACTGCCAACGGATCGAACTACACTAAAATACAACGATGAAACCTAAACTAACAAAGACATTGAGCAAAGACTAGACACACACATTACAAACATAAATAAGACACTAAATATTCACTATTTCACGAATTTTATTCCACATAATATTAGCGGACATGTTATATCACCGATGGTTGATGAGCGACGAGAAGGCATACAAAACATATAATCACAGTTGGGTTTCAAACACAAAAATCACAGATTACAAATAATAATAAAACAGTGTTACCACAACATATGATATGCGAGAATAATAAGCCGACGTATAATATAATTTGCTATTATTCTCACACATATTCAGCTAAAGGCTTACTTTAGCTATCTTTTTTGTCTCCTAGATCGTTGAATGTATTTCTGGTGACAGTATCTTACTGGTGAAAAATAGGAGGTATTCAACATTTCGAGGTGCTACTAACTTTTCTTGTTGAAGGAATCTTATCTCTTTTTGTTGTGTCAAATATTTAATATTGGAATGATGAAAGAAATTTTTATTCTTTTGTGGGTACTGCAGCTGGCTATTTATACCTGGATGAAGAATATGCTCGGCAAACAATTTATAGCTGTACATTTAGCTGTATTGCTAATTATACTACTAATTCACTGATAATACCAATACATGTCTAATTCACTGTAAATTATGAGAATGTGTGTAGCTGATTTATCTGTAAAATATCTGTAAGAATGATATTTTGCAACTATCTAAATGTGAGTGGAATTTCTTAAATATTTTTTCGTTTTAATTGCCCTGATTTTGTCAGTGAGGAAGCTAGCTTGCAGATAAAAATAATTTTAATGGTGAAAATGTTATTCTACACTCAGAAAATATTTAATATTAGGGGTAAGTTGGCAGTTTTGAGGCTAACATACCTATCTCTTGCATGTCTGTATTATAGTTGGGGAGAAGCTAATTTACAGACTCCTCTCCATTGTCCATTACATTTTAAAGTTCAGTTGGGTTATTCATAATTGGTCTTGACTTGGTGCATTTTCTCCTTACAGTTAGTTGTATTCCTTTATCAGATTTCATTCTGTGCTGTGAATGTGTTTCAGAATTTTATTGAATTAGTAAAGTTCAGTTATCTGATACACTTTTTCCATTGAAAATGTTTTTTGAAAGTTAAAGTACTTTATATTTATTTTTAGAAAGAGCTTATTATTTTATGAAGTTCTTTGTGTTTTTTAAACAGTTATAGTCAATCTAATTTGAATGACTTTACCCTAATTGTTTAATATTATCATCCAATAATTTTGTGCTTTAATGTGTAAGCATACCTATATTTTCATTAATTTTGAGTTTTCAATTTCCTCTATATTAAAGTTTCAAAATTAGCTCTTAGTAATCTAAAAATTAGGATGTACCCTATTTGTAGTGATTATTTTAAGGATTTTTTGGAGCTGCACAAATTGAAAATTTTTGAAGCTAGAAGCTACGTACATCTTCAAACCCTTCCCCCTCAAAAATTTCATTGTTCAAAACATTTCAATGGTAGCCGTTGACAAGTTTAGAATTGTCAACTATTTGAATTAATGGCCAAAGGACAAATATATAAATTTGAATTTCAAATTTTGGGTTTAAAAAGAAATGGAAAATGAAAACAATAACTGAAGCTAGCTTCAATTAAATTTTTTGGAGCTGCTCAATATGAGCGCAGCTGCATGTTAGAATAAACGCTGTCAATTTGTAATCACTTCATGAATTTCTCAATCCAACAAACCCGATATTCCTCAAGATTATAAAACCTAAGTAAAAAAATTATGAGGTTTATACGTACTCGCATACTGGACAAGGAAAGAAATCGTGGTGATTGGTCTTCCTCTCAGGTATAAGACCATTCTTTTGGTTTTTGAAAAATTTTCACCAGTTCTTCAACTTTTATTACAGTGTGAAAATTATAAAAAATCAACAGACTACCAACTAATTGATTCTAAGTACATATCTACCTCTAAAACATAATGCAATACCACGTAATTTACATCTCTAGTTTTTGATAAATGTGTTTTTCCAATTTTGAAAACTTTCATTTTCACACCAAAAAATAACATTTCCAAGTTGATAATTGGGAAAATTATGTTAGTCTAAAAGTAACTTTTGAGAAAAAAAGAGCATTCAGTTATACTCAAAAGCCAATTTCCCATGCTTACCCGGCTATACCTACTCTTGATAGCGATGAAAGCATCTCAAATTAATTTTAATTCTAGGCTAAGTGTGCAAAAATGTTTTTCATAAGTAGTGTAAGTTGGACATTATAATAATGACAAGTAACTATTTTCTCATTTAAGAACCATTTTATTTTCCTATTTATGGGTTATAGTTTTGATCAGAGGACATCAAACCCACCTCCTCTGAAAAAAAAGATGAGCATGGGAAGAAGTGAGTTGCGACTCCTTTAAATCCTCTTTTGCATGCCTCTTATCACAAACAATAACCAAACTTTTAGATTAAATGAAAAATAATAATATCTACTTGATCAGCAGACCAAACCAAAATATTAAATTCGGTAAGTATCTCTTCATTTGGAACCTTTCTTACAGCTTGAACACTGCTAATTCGCAGCTAACAATTTTTCACGAATATCCGTATTTTAGCAGAAAATTTATTAGCTGTAACATTCTCTTGAGCCACAATCTACGGCTAAAATACAGCCAGTTCATCACTAATTGTATCTGTAATTTAGCATAATGTTGCTCTTAAAATACGGATATCTATAAAAATTGTTAGCTGTAGAATAGCAGCGCATTAGCCGTAAAAAGTGTGTCAAATTGGGGGTTACCTACCGCTAATTTAGCATTGGTTTTTAGCTGCGAAAATAACAAAGTACCTACCTACTGCTAAAATTAGCAACGGAGACTCCTCTAATTTTTTTGCCAGTTAGCCGTGAATTAGTTTACTGGGTGAATACAACTATGATAACAGTAAATAGGTACCTAGACTTCTCTTATGGAGACATCCGAGTACCTACTTACATGTTATCTTCAGATTTTGCGAGAATAGGACTGCGATCGTGCGTTTAATTTTCGAGATATTGCTGAAATTCCGCAACTAAATTGAATTAATATCATTTGAATCGCAGTGTCCCAACAGAATTTCTAAACGTACGATTGCATCCAAATTCTCACGAAATCTTAAGATAACATACCCTGATGTCGTCTGCTCGAAACCTCAGCTCAATTTTAATGTTGAATCTCAACATGTCGCTGAAATTCTAATCGAATTGTGCGATACCTACTTGAATATTTCAACTCGTAGGTACTTACCTAACTACCTATTTCGAAAGTGTTCTATTTGTTCTTTTAAACAAAATTTCAACGAAAATTCGTTCGAATTTAATCAATTGATTTCAAAATTGCCTACTTCTTAATTCTTGCGCCCGAGTTCATTTTGTGAATAGAATCGGAACTGATTTTTAAGTTCAAGTTTAATTCATCTCCGTCATTTACTAAATTTGATTACTCAAAAATGAAAAACATAGATTTCAACCGAGGAAGGCAACAGAACTCACATTCAGAAGTGATCAATCAAATACCGAACCAAACAATAATTTCAACTTTTCCTTCGGATTTCTCAACTTCTAAGGAATCGAATGTGATATTCCTGGTCTCATTTTATTCATCGGAGTCTCTTCTTCAATTTGACGGGACGAACGTGTAGTTACTTAGGCCTAACTACCTTTTCATCCAAGAAAATTACGAATGAAATAGGCGTAGGTACTGCAATTCGCTTTAATTATACTTTTCAACGCATAAAGTGGAAATTGATAAGAATTTATTCCTCTTGTTTGAGTTTCATTGGAAATCCGCCAGACGTCAGCCACTTTGCTTAAAAATCCCAATTGGTTTTTTCGGCGATTTTTTCGGATAGGTAGTATTTTTCGATAGGAATCGTTTTACACGTCAATATATACCTACGATTTTTTGCAATAAACGATGGAAAAATAAAAACAATAGACGTACCAATCATCTTGAACTCAAGATCAACCGTAGGTAATGAGCAGAATAAAAGCTTATGTAAAAAAAGCCTAATTGAGGATTTATTTAGCATTGGGCTGGTTGGATTCGTGTCCGTTATCTTATTTTTAAAGCTTAGAAAAAAATCGGCTAGATGTCGGCCACATTGTGTGTCGTGTTCCAATGGTGTGAATAGTGAATGTTTAACTTTTCGTTTCCCTCCTGGTCCATCAGCTTATACGACGTTACGTCTTTTTCGTTAATTATCGATTTTCAACACTCGATCTGATCTGAGAGTAACATTGCGCAGTGTAGGAACCTAATGCAGTAGCCTACCTACCCACTTACCTACCCACCTACCTACCTACCCTTCGTAACACACAGAATCAGTTACTACCGAAGTTTATGATGACGTTCATCCAGGCATTGTGATTGTGGCCACCAATGCAGGTGAAAATGATTCGCGTATTGAAGACGCCAACTGTGTTAATTGGGTTGGCGAATGCGGGATATGTACTACTAGGTATGTAGCCCTACTTTCACTGCCCTGACTGGAATGTGCCAGAGTGGGACGGCAAGTATGGTTTCTGTTGTTGCAGGCATCCTCAGGCCGTTGTTCCAAATAAGAACATCAGTCGAACATTCAGAATGCAGGTTCACTACCGTTGGTACCGAGGTATATAAATATGTTGGACTCGGTGGTGTGAAAAAATAGCGTAGAACACGTTCTGCCTTATGAAAATTCTGGCTGCTTTCAAACGCACAGAATGCACTTGTGGGTGTGCACGAATTCCATATCGCATTCGGGTCGTTCAGTTTTCGGCCATTTTAGCAAAACCCGCAGAACGCGTTTATTTGAACTCGACATCTTATTTAGCCTAACTGGCCCAGCTACTTTCACGGCATTTAAAATAAACGGGACTAAAAGTGGGCTCGGCACTGAACATTAAAAAAGGCGATCGCTTACAGTGGCGAGTGGGTGTACCTACGCAGTAAGAATAACAGGAAGAAAATCCAATGCCAAGCCTCCGTGCATTTTTGCGATCGCCACAACGCCATTTTTGTGTCCTGTAGTTATACGTTTAGGCCACAGCGTAGAGTGCGTTCTGTTCGTTTGAAAACAGCCGGAACACGTTCCGCGCTATTTTTTTTTGCACAATGAGACTAACAACGCGTAGGAAGGTATACACCGTACCTACGTATACAAAGTAGGTACCTACCTAACAAAGCATGTATTTTGAGACTGACTCGACCGAGATAAAGTTTAGGCCCCAATACAGTCCCAAAATTACGTGTAGGCTAGGCAATTAGTGACGACGTACCTAATTATCCGGATTCCAAGATTTTAGATCGCCGTTTCAGTACGACTTGGTAAGAAGTTGTCAGCAGCGACGGGTATAGGTACTGTAAGCTAACAAGTATAATGTGATTACCGCCGACAGGTTATTCTATTCTGAATGGCGTCAATAGCCAGAGTAGGTTATACCGACAAGAAACGGCGCGAAGATGCGTTTATAGTATAATAACTGCGTACGTGCCACCCATTTTTTCGACTGTAAATCAAAGCCGATTGTGGGGTAGACCAGGCGACCACTTCCATAATATCTGGAGCACTTTTTTTCGTTTTAACCGGCGCGAGTATGGGTCACAAGATGGCCGCGATGCGAGAAATTCTCGTTTTAACGTTCTGGAGGGCGGAAGGGAGAGGATACGGGATGCGGGATGCGGGATGCGGGATGCGAAAAACTTTTAATGCGGAACTTTTGGCAAAAGTACGACGTAAAGGCTGCATTGCGACTACTGCCTGTACCTACTCCTTGGTACCTGCCTGAGTATAGTGTAGGTGTAGCGACCTATAGTAGGTACTGTAGCACCCAGGTGTACCTATAGGTAGGTAGGTAGGTAGGTAGGTAGGTAGGTACCTGTCATGTCGTATGTTTGTTTCGCGCAGGCAATTTGTTGATGAACGTGGGTCCAACGGCCGATGGTAAAATACCGCCCATCTACGAGCAACGTTTACGAGACGCTGGCAAATGGTTATCCGTGAATGGCGATGCGATATATGGAAGCAGTCCGTGGTCAAAATGTCAAAATGACACCGAAAATGGAAATATTTGGTGAGAATAAACGTGCGTTGCACCGCCGGGCGGGAAGAAGGTGTCAAAAATCTATAATTACCTATCGCTAGCTGCGCCTATAGGTACTTACCTAGACGACGGATGCTGCACGCTGGATCGTCGATGACGCAGCATAATCTTTAAATCCTATTCAATTGTAACGATAAAAACTCGTTTTTTAAAAGAAATTTTCACTTCACAAGATCAATACTACCTATTATACCTATTTTCATCCATTATCCTGTATTCGGCGGATTGCTATTTTCGCCACTAAAGTGCGTATCTTTTCCTCCACTTTCCAGTTAGCAGTATAGACTTGTTTATACCTACTCTATACACCCGAAGAAGTGCCTGACGGGGAAAAGAAAACGTAGGTAATGAACTAAAGATGTACATAATCGAACGAAGAAAAGCATCAAGTATCTTATACTTATATAGGCCTATATTGTTATCTTATAATCTGATATGTTAAAGCTATTTAATCTGTAACGCTATCACATGACCAGTTTTACAGATATATTCGGGTATGCTTGTAACTGAGTTCAGCTCGAAATCATTTTTTTTCTCAATAATATCGTATCAACGCATTTGGTTCGTTGATGATTTCGACACATTTGCGAAGTTGTATGAGAATTATTGCCACATAGCAGCGTTGGCTACTCTGGTTTCTTATATATAAAAATAACTTCAGTATTTTGCGATGATATCAGCCATCGCATGACCATAATTACAGATATATTTGGCTATAAGTATATTTCAATTTCAGTCTAACTCTAAATTATTCCTTTCTTCATTTTGTACGGCATTGGGTACTTACTAGTGTTATGTATAAAAGCCACTTCTGTAACACTATCACATGACTATAATTACAGATATATTTGTCTTTTCATATTTTGGAGTCAACGATGATATCGTATCAAGTCACCTGGTTAATTGTTAATTGTTAATTGTTAATTGTTAATTCCGACACATGTATGTAGGTCTGTGTGAATTATTGCTACGTAGCAGCATTGGGTACTCTCTAGACTTAAGTATAGGTGTACGTATAAAAGCCCTTCTGTAACGCTATCACATTACCATAGTTACAAATATATTTGACAACACATGTTTCAGTTTCAGTCTAACTCTCAATAATTTTTTTTCTCCATTTTGCAACCGATTAATTGATAATTTACACACATTTATGGTTTACGTAGGTCTGTGAATTATTACTGCTCGCAGCAGTTGGGTAGGTACTCGGTAGTATTATAGTATATGTCCTACAAAATTTAATCCCTGAAACAAAATGCCACCTGCAAAAACTTTGCGATTTTACTTACATTGGTTATTCACGCATTGCTGCTATAGGTATATCTTATTACCGAATCGTTAATATGTGAAAATTGAAATACAAAATTCAAAACAAATTGATATTTGGGAATCTCGATTCAAAGTGCGGGGATCATCTTTCATTGGACTGACTGTAGCGAGGTTATTTCCATAAAGTAAACAAAAAACGTAATTGTACAGATAAGTTTGATTAGGATGGTTTATGTTGTCGCTAGTGTTCTCGGATGTCGTATTTATCACTGGATGTCCCATATCTTAAACTCCAATGTAATTTTCACAGTGGGACAGTTAATGTCCCATATTTTGGACATACATCCGTGAAATATTAATATTTATTTTCAGGTACGAATAAAAAAAGAGGAGTTTATCTCAAACTTATTTGTAAGTGAATTTCTCGGAAAAATTTTCTTTTTCACTTCCATGGTTTTCTTATCTCATAAAACTCTTCTCTCTCGTGAAAATTTCTTTAACCTAAACGAAAGTAAGTATAGGAATGGAAAGAATATGAATTAAGTATAGATTAAAACTGAGTGTTTAAAAAAAAATGCTTTTATCATTTAAAAAAAAAAAAAATTTCTAAATGGACTCGAATATGGGATTATTTGGGTATGCAGACTTGTGCTTACCACAGTATCATAGGCAAGAGGAAGTCCCTTTAAGAGTATTAGCATTTTTACCTATTTTCAAATTCCTTATCAATTCCTTATGGAAGATTTACATGGGAATTTAATTTACGTGCTAGAAAGATAAAGAGCTGGATAATTTAATTTTTTCAAATACTTTAAAAATGAAAGCATTATCGAACATTTGATGAAAAAAATATAGGCATTTAAGTATTTTTCTTCTAGATACTTCACTTTGAAGATTGATAAAACTCCATATAAATGTACACACTTGAACACCGGTTACTCATTTTTAGTAGTTTAAAACTGGCCACCAGATGCCGCTCGCTTTGCTTCCTCTTGGCAGGAGTGCATTCAGAATGAACAACCAACATAACCATGGTTGTCGGGGTAGGGTTGAAACTTTACCCCAAGTTTACCCAGTTCGAAACAAATGATTTCTCAGAATGTCGGGGGGGGGGTGGTAAATAATTAAAACTCGATACATTGTTATCAAATATTTCACGTCGTTATTAAAATAATACGGCATCCACCAATCAAAATTGTTTGGATAACCTTTCACCGACTATTTACAGGGATAAAATTTACCCTACCTGGGTAAAACAACCAATTCATTGTGAATGGTTGGAGTGTTTTGGTTGTTACCAGGGTGTTAATTTTGAACGCACCCCAGTTGTGACGATTGAAGGAGAATGATGAAACTTGTGTTCAAAAAGTAGGCATATTGATAAAGCGATAACTTACTAATAAAAATGTAATCTGATTTTAGCGCCCCGGATGTTAGTACAAGAACTAGCCGCATGTTAGTTGTATTAGTAACTTCAGTTAGTAATTGCAATATAAGCGTATAATAAAGAAAGATTATTCTGAATTTTTGATAAAAAAAAGTTGGCTGAAGTGAAGATAGAAATATTAAGACCTTGAGGACTTTTTTTTTAGGTTGTAGCCCCCTCAGCGCAGGATTCTGAGTTTGTCCCGGAAAATTACATGAAATCCGGTATTTTTAGGTTGTATTGATCATTTGTCCGGTTATATCAAGAAAAACAAATGAAGCAACCTTTAAGTTAGATCACACCTTTTATGTTACCTATTGCGAATGGAGTATAATAAAAATTACATATATAATAGAAATGACGTCTGTAGATATAGGGGCTAATTCCATTAGTGAGTATAAGTTCTTCTCTCATTTAAACAGGTATACTTCAAAAAACCAAGGTACAGCAGAAGCGACTGTGTACGCCATTTTTCTGGAGTGGCCACGTTCGGGAATCATTTCGATGAAATGTGTATCATCTTTGAAACCAACAACAAAAATCAGTCTATTAGGGATCAACGCGTATCTTGAGGCAAGTATAATCAGCATTATTTTAAAAGCGACCTAAGAGTATTTTGAAAGGCTACCCGTTGACCTGTTTCTCTAAGTACCTTACCTCATCGCCAAAAAATTAGTTTTTACACGATGCGATGGTTCCTTACTTATTTTTTAAATAATTTATTCAGCGGTAATTACCAAAAAAAATGATCTGATCGTAGACAGCGTATTATTTTTTTGTAAAGTATGTAAGCCATTTACATTGCCATTCTGTTTCTTCCCTCAGGATTTACGATAGATATACAAGATTTTTATTTTATTTTATTGTTTCTCGCAGGTTCTGCTGGCATGTAGAAAAAAAAGCAAATTAGTGGCGGAAGGATCTTGTGGACGATGAGGGGGCCTTGGCCAAGGAGCGCCAAGTTATATGTCGGTGATGGCAGAGTGTCCTCCAGGAGCTAGGGCTTCACCCCAGCTGCTTTGGCACCCTGCCATTATCCATCCCAAAAGTATCATACCATGGACCAGACCCCCACATCTGCCTGGAAAATCCCACCACCTAAGTGAATCACTAATTTTGAAATTCATAGGATTAAAAAAACATAAAAAATTAAAGAACATGAGAAAAAACACCAACCCAACCACCCACATTAAATCCTTCAACAGAGTTGAAAAACAGTTTGCTCCCTTCAGGATTTCAACCCTTGTCATCTGGATGATGGGCTGATGCTTTAACACACAGCCAGGGCTGTTGACAAAAACTTGATGTTTACAACAGCTATAGTACCACAAGGAACTCGAAACAACGCATAGGTATACACCTTTCTACGAAACAGAGATATGTAGCAACCAGGTGCGTCTCATTTATCTTACAAAAAAGAATTAAGCCCTTCGACGTATACTTACGAAAGTCCAGAACAAATAAGATAAGCTATGAAGGAGATAGGCAGTATGACATACAAAGGTTTAATGGCCTATGATGACGACGTAAAAATGTTAAATAGCCAATGAGAAACAACGTTGCATTAATCCGCAGTGAACATCGGAGCGCAACTTATTTGGCTTGGACTATACATACTCTATATTATATTTAAAAGCCACTTCTGTATCACTATCGCGAGATATAATTACAGATATATTTAGCTATACGTATACTTCAGTTACAGTCTAACCAGTGGCGAATCCTCATGTTTTTGTTGGTACATCTGTAAGTATAGGTTACTATTTTTGAGGGCGGTGTTGATAAAAATATAAAAAGTATTTTTTTTTTGTTTTTTTGTGGAAATGAATCTCTTTGGATGGAGATTTTGGTTATGTTTTCCCCAAATGAAAAATTATGAATTCAGAGTAAATGCTCTATGAAAGTTTTTTAATAATAAATAAGTAATTCACCTTTTCTACTTTTTTAGTTGGTACATCTCTGCTTCCCTAGATATACAGGTGATCTGCCACTAAGTCTAACTCAATTTTTCTTCATTTTTCACCTGTGTGGAATACCTTGTCGTGAGAGATATTCACACTAGAAGGTTTTCAACAGTATTTGCGTATTCTGCCACTTCATACAATTAAGTATGGGACTGCCAAATCCTCGGCGAACACTGGCGATTTTTGAGCCAGTTCTGAGAGTTTATATACAGGATTTGGTACACGCACACAGACACACATGCATACGTACATGTACGTAATTATGTCATGCGTTACGTCGTTTCTTGCTGGCATCAAGGTGATAAGAAACGAAGCAGCGTGTTTGGTACTGGGCTATGACATCACCAAGATCGTTATCAAGTAATTGATTTTGGCCCGTGCAATGTATCTTACCTGTACGTACGTACAGGTACAAACATACAAATGCACCAGTGTATATTTGTTTAACGTCATAAAGACGATTATTGCCAGCCTTTGGGCGGCGACTGTCATCGAGGGGTGCGAGCCCCTATTACCTCATACGAGTATTGTCCCCGCAACCTGATTAATTGATAATTTTGACACAATTATGGTTCATGAAGGTCTGCCAATCAACTACAGTGTAGCAGCATTGGGTGCTCCCTAGTAAGTATAAATAACCTCAACTCCATCTAATATAAAATGATCCATGGCTTCAGTGTTATGTTGCCAATAAATACAATTTGAATGTTATTTTATACCACAGACGTACACACTATTTATAACCTAGACAAGTAACTTGCTTGATTTCACTATGTTGAGCTTGACCCTCGTGGTGTGTCATTATGTTGCCTGGATTATACCCCTGCAGGATGGAAAAAAAATTCTGTGCAATCCATTTCTTATGCATAAAAGGCAATTTCAAATAAGTGCTGTATGTTTATTAATGCGTGTTCTGATGTCATATTTGGAGTGGATGTTCTATCAGCCTTCAAAATTGAAACTAAGGTTACAGGACAAAAAAATGAATTTTCTTGTAATTTTTAATCAGATATTATGTATTTAAAATTTTTACAAGTCCCTATCAGTTCTACCTTCTACCTACTGATTACAATTCATTTACTTTGGTGCGGTAAGGAGGGCATAGGATGCTGAAAATGGGAAAGTTATATATCTAGGTTATATTTATATATAATACATTCCTCTGTGTTTTATACAGCGAGATGGATAGCATTATTTATTATTGGCAACTATGTACCAATTTAAAGCAATTTTATTGGCAGGTCAGCATTTTCTTTGATGTTTATCATGGATCATAATAATCTATTGGATGGAGTTTTGGTGGCCAACTTTGCATAAAATGCTTACATATATTTGGCAACTTCTGATCAGTGGTGGATAGGTGTGCTTCACTCACACTGGTCAATCAGTTGTGTGGCCAATTCCCACATAGGTAGAAACAAACAATCTTGCAGTACATAGGCGACTACTCCACATTAGTCATCTAATTTTAATACTGGCTAACGCCATACACATGAGGTTGATGTTTGTAGTTATACACCTGCAAATCTTACAAGTGTCAGATCTTCCACAACACTGGAGAGTGGGAGATTTTTAAGGGTTGAGGACATCTGCATACCCATCAGTATGTCCATACCTCCTCTGACTACCACAATGATCATATCATCGTCAGTGACTGCCCATTCCTCCACCACCCTGATGTTCTCTACACAACTTGGAGGCGGATGCAGAAACACTCTCTCCTGCAGGTTAACAATATCACCAGTTCTACAATGGCAATCAACATCCACCATGATGCAAACAAAGTCACTGAATATCCTGGCTGTAGCTGCTGCTCCTCCATGTATGTTGACTTCTCTGGCACAGTTCAATGTGAGGAATATGTGGCTCTGGTTATCACAGATGGCACATGCACATGGTAATATCACAGAGCCCCAAATGTACTTAGCTATCTTGGGTTTGCTCTTACCATTTGTTGCCAATGTAGTCTCCAACTTACTATATAGCACAGATCTCACCTAGAAAACCTGAAGTAGCTTCTGTTAATTGATTTTCACAGAGTTTTCACCCTCAAACAACATGCAGGTATGGCAACTTCTGGAACAGATGGTCAGCAAGCCTGGAGAAAAACCAAGCACCTTCCAGTGCAGACTGGTTCAACCAATGATGATCATGTTGATGATACCATCAACCTTGGTCTGCTCTATGGGAGCTTACCCAAAGTCATCCAACAACCTTTGTTGATGCAACATCCAGCAAGCTCAGAATTGGTTTCCATCAGTGCTGATAAAATGATTGTACTAGAGCAGCGTTTCATATTGTAGTTTTCAGACACTGTAATCAGAGTGAAAGCTACTGTAGCAGCCAGTATGGCTCCACTGGCTAGCACATCTCCTTCCACCTCAGACACTTTTTACACAAATTGAGAATCACTGTGGTCAGGGTAATCCTGCTCTTCTACCAATCCTTAATAGTCCCTGTGTCCAGCTGAGTTTTGGTGAAACAGTCTTCAATGACTTACTTGGACCCAGTTGCCTCTCATTAGCACTGTCCAATTTCCATCTACTTTATCGTGCTTCACATGACAAAACTAGGATAGGCTATCCTATATTGCCCTGTCCTCTATTCAGTACCCATACCTAGTTACTGTTTTGACTGGGGATTAGCACTGAGCCACTATCCTCAGATTATCTCACTTGACAGAGGAGTTGCTGCCAGTACCACAGCTTCCAGCATTGAACCCAATGAGTTCTGCTTAATCTTTCTCCAAACTATCATCAAACTACAAAGTTTTACTCCATCAGCATTGAATCAACCTGATTCCTCTCTAACATTGACCCCTTAGAGCTCCGCTTCCTCTCCCTCAGGTGAGACAGGTGTCGATCAACTTCTTCGTAGTTGATGATGATCACATCTACTGGAAAGAAACATCGACCCAATCATGACAAACATGATGTGCAAATCCCTTTGGCTCTCTTACTATGAAAGTCTTCTCGTCAGTACACACATTTTTATCATGTGCTTGATATGGTCTATTTCCCTCTTAGAAACATACTAGGGGAGGATAATGTGGCAACTTCTGATTGGTGGAGGATGGATATGCTGCACACTCACCTTGTTAACTATTTATAAGTATATCCGCATACAAATGAAAAACAAAGTCTGAATACCATTCCAAATGGACTTAAGCAAAGGCAAACAAAAATACCCGCAGTTATATGAACTTACAATGATTTTTTAGTATTTTCAACATCCATAAAATTTTCAGTACAGTGGATCATTTAGCAAATAAATACCACAAACAAATTAGCATCCATACAATTGCGTGTATTGTTTGTAACAATATACGAAAAGCCTTGGGTCCAAGTAGGCAATCATTTTGTACCCATTTTTAATACATTCCTTAAGTATGAGAAGTTGGCCATCTAAAAACTTTTTAAAACTAGGTACTATTAATTGGTTTGTAAACTTTGGTATCAACAAAAATACAACGTGTATGACAATGATAAACGATATCAATGGTTCCATTGCCTCTGTCCCAATTCTCAATCTCTATTGATTAATAGGTATTGATTTCATCAATTTAAATTATTAGACTACATTTTGAAAAACTTTTGGTGCTGCCAGAGATGTTCGAAGTCTTTAAGTGTCTAACATTTCCCTGTAATTAGCCAATAACCGAGTCCAATTTATGGAGCCAAAGATGTCATGCAAAACTAGGTGTTTGCGCAGTTGCAACTAAGAAGTTGACCGACCCGTTGTAGTTTTAAATACTTTAGGCCATCTAGGTTACTTGTAACTTATATGGTAATGATTGAGAAACGAAAACCAAATTTTTTTTAAAATGAAAATCATATTCTGTTACACCTAAAAGGTGGAAACCAAACGAAAATATTCTGAATTTGAAATAGAATCAGAAACAATTGACCAGTTACTTTCTAGACCAATAATGGAAATAGAACAGAAACTGAATAATCGATCATTTCCATTTATCAATTGAAAAAATATCAATATTGTGGGTTTTAGAGGTGAACCCACAAATATTTTTGGGGAAATACAAAGAAAATATTGATGTTTTTGAGAAAAATATCGAAAACATTTAACATATCGACATTTCTAGAAAAATAGAGAAAAAATATTAATATATCGATATTTGAGCAGAATTGGGAAAACTTCAGGAACAGAAAAATTTATTGAAAAAATGGAAACGAAATCAAAACCCAAAATTGAAATCAAAATTATGAAAACGGACGTTATGCTAAATTTTAGAAACTCAGCTGGCTCACGGAAACAAAAAAAGTTACCATCTTTGAATTCCTGTTATACAATATACATGTCTGGATTGGACTAACTGCAGACTGAAAATTTCTGGTTTTTATTAACCGACTTAAAAAAAGGAGAAGGTTCTACGTTCGTTGGGTATATATATTGATTTTAGGTATGTATACTCTGATTACTCAGCAAAGGCAGAACTGATTTTAATGATTCAGAATTCATTTGATAAAGAATAAGCAGTTTATAGTTTTTCCCATTAAATTTTCATCAAAATCGGGTATTAACCCTATCCGTAACACCCAAACCGGATTCGAAATTATGAACCAAAAATTTTAAATTCAACCAATTTCTGTGAAAGTTGAAAACTTTGAGTTTTTGTGGTCGCTGTTCGTGAATCCGCTGTCAGATTTTTGAAATCTAAAATTGCCGATCGAATATAGTGGATTCAAAATTCTGAATTAAATCAATTTCAGCAAAAGTCAATAGGAGACAAAATCGCTTTTTTTTCTTTTTTTTTTTTTTTCATATAGGTACAGAAAATTGAAACTAAAAATTGAAAAATAATAAAACTATTTTGCAAAAAAATAAAACCAAATTGAAAGAAAGAAAAGCCTGCCTAGATTAAAAAAATTGACTGATAAAAGCGTTGAAAAGAAAAAATAATTTCTGAGGATGTTAACAACACCATCTCTTTTTGATCGAGTATATGTTATGACACAATCTTCTTCTTTTTAGAATCAAACATTGAATTTTAAGACGCTGTCAAATTTTAAGCAACTGAGTAGGTAAGTTGATTTTTGCTTGAAATTTGATACCGTCTTGAAACGTTTTGTTTAAAAAAGAAGATGCGAAGTTACATCCTTAATCGAAAAGAGATAGGCCCAGTTTAAGGATTTTTTTTGGGGGTGTTATATCACATTTTATAATATTCGTGAATTTTTCTGATAGGGGATAACAATTTTTTACATATTTCATTGACATAAAATTTCAAAAAACTTAATTTTCTTTTAAATTTTTTTGGCACTGGAGAGATTTTACCCTAAATCCCCTCCTTAAAACCGCCTTTGAAAAGAGATGGGGTAGTAGTAAACTCGGAATTTTTTTTTCCTTTTTAGTGCTTTTTCTATTTCATTTTTTAATGTACCCGGGCTTCTTTTTTTTTTTTCAAGTCGATTTTATTTTTTTGAAAATACGTTTTATTAGGTACCTATCTATTGCAATAAGTTCATAAATAATAGTCGATACGTTTGTTGTTATTTTCACAGTGGAATTCGGACAGTGATTCAACCAGAGTGGTGTTGCCGAATAAAATCCAAGTAAAGTCGGACTGGGCTTGGACTTTGAGAATCACCAAGAAAATCGCCGGACAGAATATGACGTGAGAAAACAATAACAATGGGGGAAATACGAGCGCGGACTTGCAAACAAAGTGACCCTTCCATTAGAAACCTAATTATATGCTCGCCTTCTCCCTTAATAATGTTCCTGCGCGTAACTCACCAAATTGGAAAGATTGTGTACTATAGGATAATCGTATTTTGAACAGTTTACAAAGTAATTTCTGCTAAAGAATATTTTTTTTTTTTACATTTCAACGTATTTATTGCTTCTCTATCTTGAATTAAAATGTATAAGCTTAATTGTTAGATATTTTTTTCTCAGTACCTATGTTAATTGTTGCCTATCGCTATCACAGAGTTAGTTACCTAATGAAAAGAATCTTAAAATGAGTATTTAAGCATCAAAAATTTGGTATAAAAGAAGTCAATCAAGGACTATAACGGTGACAACCAATAAAACATTTTTGAAAGAAAATAAATCATGCAAAAAGAACAGAAGTGTTTGCAGTTTTTGTTCCAAACCATTTGAAAATACGTATGAATAATGAGTTTGTGATGACTCGACCAGAAAATCAAATTAGGTAGTAGCTGTACAGCTAGATACTGCCTTGACCAACAGAAGCACAGATGGCGTATTCATTGCACTGTCATTTTCATTTGTGTTATTGGTTGTGACGCCGTGTACACTGCATCGACTGCAGCAGTAGCCGCTTCCGTATGCTACGAAGCCTAACTGCAGTTTGCATCACACTACACGGCATAATTTTAATATCAGGTGGAATACTGTGAAATCAATTAGTGTGCCAGGTAGTGAATGCGGTATCAGTTACGACATTTTTATAAACAATAATGTACCTACGAAAAATACTCAACCAAGATTTTTAAAATTTGGTAAGGATAAGGCGTCTCATAATATCGTCTACTGATCTATACTACCGTAGGTCTTAATCTTTTAAGGGTAACGATCGCCTGGAAGGCCCAAAAATATAGTATAGGTAAAATATTAACCTCCAGACCGGCTAATCATAAACTTACCTATATTAAACTATTTTTACTGTAGTCAGATACAACAGTTCTCATATTCTACTTATTATAATTCATCAACAACAATTTTTCTTGCACATGCAGGTGTTTTATTAGTTATTTTGATTGCCTGCGACTTCCTGTGCAATGGTCCACAACCCCTCGTTTGAGAAACGATGATCCACATCACGCTTGTCACCCCTCTTGCTATTACCTCGGAGGCGTAGAGGCCCCACTAAAGGGGGTACTGGCCAACAGTTTCATCGTTGTAGAAACAACCATAGGGGAGACCTGGGCAAGAAGAGTCACTTAAGTTTGAATAAGTCTCAGAGGTAAAATATCGTTTTCACAAAAAAACCTTTTGGACCTCATAAAAAACATACAATCCTCTTTCCATTTTGCTAAAAGGATGCTTTGAGAAAAACATAAAATTCCAACACTCCTCATTTTTGAATATTTGAAAAGCACCCGGGCCAAAAAAATTACCCAACTTCATGTGCAAAAGAAATAAACTACTTAAACCTTGAATTTTATTGTAAAAATTATAATTTTTTCTTTAGAAATGAAAATTAAGACTTTTCAAAGTGAAATTACAATGTTGAAAATAAAAAATATATTGAAAAAATTGTCAAAAAAAATTGTAACGTTTAAAATGGAATATTGAATAAGATAGCTGATTTTTGAATACTAAGGTCTTTTTTCTATGGCTGTTTTTCAGTCCAAGACACTCTACTCCAGGGCCGAATTTACAGCTCAAATGCCCTGGTACAATAAAATGTTTTTATGGATTTTTATCAGGAGTTTTTACTACATTAAAAATTTATAAGTTTAATTAAATATGGAGTTTAAAAAAAAAAAAAAAGGTAAAAATGTGCCGCTCTATAAAATGTGTTGCCCGGTACAGTAGTACCCTTTGCACCCCCCTAAATCCGGCCCTGCTATACTCGCAATTGCAAACCATCTGCAAGAAAATAGCAAAATTTTATTTGATTTCTTGATAAGTGAATGTGATTCCTTTTGCCCGGTTAGATATACTTTTTTTTCCACAATATTGTGAAATCCTACGATAAATTAACCAAAAACAATTGACATGGTCCAAAAATACATAAAATTATCAACATACTTATTTTATTAATTTTACTTCGAATGATTTCACTTTGAAAAATTTTTTTTCATGAAATTTCCGCAGTTACTTTCAAACAAACTTAAATTACAGACGCAATAATGAAGATAATTTTTTTAGATTTTTGCCATGTGTTAGTATTGTTTTCTCCTTATTATAGCAGTGTTGTCAACTCTCCATTATTAAAAAGAAGAAAGATAGTTGAGTGATTCTTTTTGCCCGGGTCTCCCCAAGTTGATATCCAGATATGTGAAGCTAAAATAGCTCAGCACGGCTCCATGCACTATTTTCAACAGATGCCAGTCATTGTGAATATAGTTTTCTAAAAATATTAGTTGCCAGATGATATTAATTGAGAGGTAAAAAGTGTTTTGAAAATGACATTAATGAATATGCGACTTAGCTAATAGCAATTTTTATAAAACGCAGCCTACACACACACACACACACATATATATATATATATATATACTATAAAAGGTATGTAACATCCTGCAGTTAATAGTTAAATGCCCTACGATAATTCTACCACATCCTTTCATAAATAATAGGTATGCAGCGCACACTGCTCAACATTATGAAGTAGATAATATGTACTCAGCGACCTTTATGGTAGGATTCTGTCTTAAGTACCTATATATACCTATACTATCTTCTTATACGGAGTAACACACCCTGGGCACACCACGACGGTCCATTTAAATTTATGTGCAAATGTACTATGCAGATTGGTATCTGAAAATTTCCAAACAAATCCTTCTACGTTCTCCCGAAAAACTGAATTATTAGGTACATTAGGTAGGTACATGGGTGGTCCCAGCTTATGGCAGTGCAAGCGATTCATAAGCTGAAAACACGACAATGAGCGATGAGCGATGAGCGATGAGCTTTGAGCATCGCTATGTAAAGAGTGGCCATATATGCGCACAAAAGCCCATATAGGTACCTGCTGCGTTGCAGTCAGCACCTTCTTTTGGGCATTGAGACAACTAACATGAATGAGAATGACATTGTGTAATAAACCCACCGTGTGCTGTGCTTGAGTTGGCGAATTCAGGATATACTATGTTTATGTAGCACTCCTTTTGCCAGCTCCGTAGGCAACGGGTAGTGAACTGTGGCTGAATTCTGTCAGCCGCAGGTAGAAAAATTTATCTGCTACTTTATACCACTAGCAGTATTTCTGTGTCGGCTTTATCCGCTATGTTCAACCCCTTCGAAGAATGAATTTTGAAAAGTCCAGAAATAGATTCAGGGGCGTAGGTAACTCCATCCCCAGCCATCTCTTCTAATCTTCCAACCATTATCACCAAAACATTCACATTATTTTTCAATTTCAGATTTCTCAGATAGGTATATACAGTATATACGCCTACGTATAAATGTATATGTAAGAGTGTAAATAGGTATACATATACCTATTTAGGTAAATTTACAAATGATGAGGCGGAATTTTTTCTTAACAACCAGTAATGAGGCGTATTTTTTGCATCTGAGAAAAAAATAAAGATAATATTTTGCCCCTTGGAGGTTCATCGTATAAAATCGAATACTCATCACTTTTCAAGTTAATACTCCCCCCTTAGTGTACCAATATGTTTTAAATTATACTTCACAGTTGTTTTCCTGCTTTTCTCGCCTAAGGGTCAATCCTGCGGTAAAGTTTATTCTTAGTGAAAAATTTTCACAAACGATTTTCGACGAATTAGGTCATCTACATGTTTTTACACACAATTTTTTGAGCTGAAAGCTATCAAATATTTTATTGCACCAGGTTTTGTTTTTAGGGGGCTGTAAAAGGGGGTAGCATCAACTTGAGGTTTGAAAACGTGTATATTTCATGACGTCCATTACTCAACACACAAACTCTACGTGTAATACTTTCTTTCAAATAATTTGTTTCGAAGTTAACTACTTAGTAATATGGCAACCAAAAAGTGAAAAAGTGAACTACTCTCAATGAAAAAATATCAGCGTTAGGAAAACAGGGGCAAGATATACTCCTATTCTGACATAGCTGAGTAAATCATTATAATAAAAGCAAGTGTGACCTTGAAGACAAAAATTTCACTCCTGCTATGGGGAAACTATCATTTCACCGACAAAGTGTGCGCCCACGGGGACTCATAGAAATTTAAAAAACTTTTTTTGCTGTTATTTTAAAAAATCGCTAGGTCTGAATCACATTTTCGCTGTATAAAAAACAATAATTATTGCATATAAAATGTGAAGTTTGTTTTATTTTTTCACGTAATATTAATAAATTTGTTAATTGTGAAACTGATACGGTGATAAACGTGAGTTATGTCGATGAAATCGTACAATCCTCTACTAAACTTTCCATAGAAATCCATTTAAGCAGCACGTTTTTCGAACTCATGTTTCAATCAGTGTTGTTAGTATAAGAATTCCTTTCATGAAAAGAATTTTTTCAAACTTTGACAACGAAAACTCCACTCCTGCTGAACCTTCGATATAAATCCGTTTGTGCAGCACATTTGTCAAAATCATATGTTTTTATCATTTTTGTCTGTATAAAATTCTACATATACTTGATCGAAAACGCATTTTTAAACTCACACGTTTATTTATATTTACTTTTATAAAATGTTCTTTTTAATAAAAATTCAATACATAAAAGTTTATTTTCAGAACTTTTTAGTAATTATGAATATAATGACGCCTTTTTGTTGCTGCATCGTTTATTAACAGTTTAGTGATTAGTCCTTACAATTAATTTTGTTTCATCATTGAAAGAGATCTGTTATCACTTATGGAAGTTAAAAATGGAAGTAATCTCAGATTTTCAGTGATGGAAGTTCAATGGAGCCTAGGGGTTAGGAGTTTAGCAGTATTTTTTGCTTGCGTGACAACTGAGTTTAGTTTTCACAATTAATTTTGCTCCTCCATTATTATCAGTCATTATACTTATGAAAATTATTATAATTGTGAATAAATGTAATCTCAGATTCAGAGGGATAGATGTTCAATGGACAAATGTGACCTGGAGATTAGAACAAATTTTTGAAATTTTATTGTAATTTCACATTCTTGAGGGGGTAATGGTTAAGTGGAGCCTGGAGGTCGGGTTTAATTTTTAAAATATTATTGAATATCATTGTGTGTTTCTTCAAATTTAAGTCTGTTGTTGTAATGTCAAATTATCTGTGATAAAAGTGCAATGGAGCTTGGAGGTTAGGTTTAATTTTCTAATATTATTGAGTAATTTACCATCATATATTTTTCTTAAGGCACCAAGTTTAAGTCTACAATATATTCTTATATAGAACCACTCTTTTGGCTTTGGGGCCTCAAAAAGCCAGTTGGATCAACTTTCAATATAATACTATAGAGTATTGTATGGTTGTGTGCATTTTTTGAAGCGCTAGTATATAGGATGAACTTTTTATTTGTTACAGAGTAATATATTTCTTGAGATTTTGAGACACTCGGTTCATTTCCAATTTATGGATTGAACTCCTGTTTGGACACCTTTGAACCTGAAAATGTGAGGACTTAAATGGTTTTTATTATTAGAATAATGCGGTAGAACTTACTCTTGCTGTCATTCACCTCAGATTCAGTAGCTTTACGTCTAGGCTCATCGTATGTCCAGTTTAACCAAGATTGTCCCAGTTTGAGGCACCAGTCCCAGTGTCCTAGCTGGTTGGGCTTTATGTCCCAGTTTCCTATTTTCCACCAAATTTATAAATAAACAATAACAATAAAATGGGAGAATTATTTTTAAGTAGGTATTTTAAATGTCCAATTCATAAAAAAGAGGTAAAAAATTGATTCGTGATCATACTTGAAAATTATTTAAAATCAAAAATAATAGGTAATACAAAAATCTCTTGCGTAGAAAATTTTGAAAGGAAAATTACAGGTATATGGTTTTTTTTGTTTCCAAATCACAAATTAATATCACTTTATTGGTCGACATAATATTAACAATTAGACATATATCTACTCCCAAAATTTTTGGCAATAACTCTTTAGGTATATCTACCCAACCTCCACCTCTGTCCTAAATATGAATTTTATATTTATGGTAAGCCTATTTATCCCTAACTGAGAAACTTCAGTTCGAGCAGCCATATTTTAGATGCTGATTCTGAATTTGGTACATTCTCAAACAAATTTGTGTCACCAACATTAAACAAATTAGGAAAAATGGACACTTTTGGTCTAATTGCACCTTGTAGGACTACTTCACATTTCCTGGTAATACAATTTAGTTCTAAATTCAGATCATTGCAGTACAAATTTTTATGACAAACATTAATGAATATGACCACTTCTCATCATTGTGAGATCTCTAACAAGTTCTAATAGCACCTTATGAGACTGCTTTATATCCCTTAGCAATGAATTAAGTAATGCAAAACTTTCTTATATCAAAATTGTAAATTCACATAACCATTAAAATAATTAATTACCTACGGAATATTTTTATACTTTTGTAAAACATATTTTTAATAAATTAAAATCTAATGAAACGAATATTTGCAAACTAGATACTGTGAGTATAGACAATGAAAAAAATTCAACCACTTTACTTATTATTTTGTATGTATAAACATACAAGCCCTGAAGAACTGCTTCGCAGCATTTTGGCTCATGCCAGCCCTAAATTTTTGCTGGCAAGTTAGGTAACACTTTACATTTTGTTGTTTGGGCAGAAGCTTCGAGGATATATATATGATGGAGATGACCACAGAACAGTTTTAACATAGGGTTGGGTGTCCAGACTATAGATGCCGCATATTGGTTTACAAAGTGCCCAGACTGAACATCCCAACCAATCAGAATCAAAAATTGGTATAAAAGTTAGGTACTTTGTACACCAGTGTTTATAAACAAACACACATTGCAAGATTTTCTTTCAATCAGATATTTAGTTGGAAGTACACATGTTTATAGAAGCGCTTTCTGTAGGTAGGACACCAAAACTGCCCATGTGTCGTCTCTATCATATATACATCCTCAAAGGGCAGAAGAAAAAAATTTTTTTTTGTGTGTGTGTGCGCAGCTGTGTAGGTAGTAGTGCATGTGCATCAAATATGAGGGAATATATTGATGAAATAATATTGTGAAACAAGTTTGACGAATTAATTTTGTCAAATAATTTTGGTTGGCTTGTACATTTGTAATAGTGATAATACATAATATATATAAAATATGCATATATTTATCTACCTATGTGTATATATATTAACACATGCATTAATAATACCTACAATTACATGAGTGTACCACTGGGTATATAAACCTTCATGAGCCTCATGGGGCATTTGCTATCAAATTTCCCTCAGCATAATGATATGGATTTATTTTGGGCATGTACATTGCATTCCTCCTCACCACTAATTTCTAAAAACCACAAAAAACCAAAGGAGGCTTATTTCCCTAATTTTTAGACATAGTATACATTAATTGAATCTGTTTCTTGGCAACTGTGCACCTATGATTTCATTTACTTCTATTTTTCATGAGGAGACAAGTCCCGACATACTTTTCAAAACCCTGGCCAAGTTTATTAAACCTAAAAATTTCTTTTATGGTTTAGATATTTACTGAGAAGTAATTTTTTGAAATTGAACCTCGAAGGGAGTGAAAAGGTTAGGGGATAAAATTTAATACAAGCAGGCAATTTTGACAGGAGACAAATTGCAGATTTGGAACCCACCCTGCGTTCCAAGCCCAAATAATACATTTTTTGTGGTTAAAATATTTTTTTTTTAATTTTAATAACAAAAAATTTTCTTACTTATAAAAAATTATTGCAATATATTTTATAAGAAGATTTGTGTTCTAATGGTAATTCCTAATTTTTGTTTTATTTTTTAATACAGAAACATTTACGTTTGTATGTACTTAATTGATTAATTACAGATTGTAAGGGATATGTGGGGACTCTCCTGTATGAGGTATAGGGGCTCGGACCCCTCAACGACAGTCGCCGCCCCAAAGGGCAGGCAAATTATTCGTCTACGTGATGTAAAACACACGAAGTACGTTCGATCGTAATTACCTGCATGTACATGCAGGTAATGTACGAGTACCAAATTGTGACACAATGAGACAATGTCACAATCCGTACACAAACTGACCAGCCATCTCTTATCTCAGTAGGGGATAATGCGACCTGGCCGCCCTCACAGACGTAGGTATATTCTTACTTACATGTCTTTGTGTGCGTGTAAATAAGTCATATATAAACCACCCAAACCGGCTTTAAAATTGCCAGTGTTTGCCTGGGTTTTGGCTTACCCGTACTTGTGTACGAAGTGGCTGAACACGCTTAAATTCTGTAGAATTTCTTTCTGGTGAGAATATCTCTCACGACAAGGTATTCCACAGGATAAAATACCAGTCTTGGAAGACAGGTGTTGGACACCACCCCCAGTATTGTCGGCTACAACCACGAGTCTAGTGCACCTGGCAAGTGCAAAGGACACTTGCCTGTCAAAGAAATGTAGATGTGCATGCGACTGGGCTGAGAAAATCGCCATATTTGTTGTCACATAGATAGAGAGAAAAGGTGTGTGCCAAGTATAATATTTTACTAGACTCCAGACTCTATACATAACACTATAAGTAAGTGCAAAGATAGTGGCTTACTGTCACCAAACCATCTACTCAATGTCAATGTACGAAGCAATGTGACTCTACCTTCAACCAGATTTTCATAGAATTGATAACCATTTTTAAATATGTAAACGCTTTGTCAAATTTCTACAAGAGCAAGTTTTCAAACTTTTTATTTGTAGGTACTTAGTGTATTTTGCGATCTTCGTTATTGATCATAAATTATCCAAGTGTGCGAAATCCTTCATTTGTAGCAGCAAAATCTGATACGATACAATAGTGCCAGCAATCTGCACAGGTAGCAAAAACGTTTTGTTATTGAACAAATGATACGAATGAAGAATGCCATAACAGCGATGATTTGGTTATAGGTAGATACCCTATAGCGATTA
Source organism: Ericerus pela (assembly GCA_011428145.1). Classification (NCBI taxonomy): domain Eukaryota; kingdom Metazoa; phylum Arthropoda; class Insecta; order Hemiptera; family Coccidae; genus Ericerus; species Ericerus pela. Next base: position 178,717 of record WOFM01000169.1, read on the forward strand.
TAAATATAAGCCTACTTACAGTCAGTAAAAAAGATCGTTTCATGGAAAACAGATGGCTTCCTGAAAGCACTGTTTCGTTATACAAGACTTGTTGAATGAACAATTCGATCTAAAAATAAAAAAATAAAATATTATGTATAGGTATCGATACCTAGACTTCTACCTACCTATAACTGTACCTACCTATATTACCTACGGCACCATACATAAAGGCTACATACCTACCTACCCCTAATATATATTAAAAAGCTAAAAATAGCTACAGCATCGTGCCCTTGCTTGATGAATTACCCAGCTGGGAAAGCACTAGTATAGCTCTACGCAGTCCATATAGGCGCCTGCATTTACCAACCAAAGTACTGATGGTGCATTAATTAAGGCCAGTTCACAATTAATGGGAATGGTAACGAGAATGAAAATGATAGCAGGAACTGAAATGAGAACAGCTGCTTTGTTCACAATTAGCCCTTGATGAGAATAAGAATGGGAGAATTTTTGAGAAGAAATATATTCTGCTCATGCGCAGTAAGAAAAATCCAAGTACATAACTATGGCATAGTTACCTTACCATAAATAATTTTAATTTCTGCTGGTAACAACAATGGCTGGATGATTTCATTGAATGCACGCATATAATATGTGCGTCTGCATTTTGAGCCAGGGTGAGATAACATTTCAATTTTATTTCTGTTCACTGTAACATTACTGACCAAAAATGGTACTGTAATTGGGTACTGGTATTCAATAGGCAGATGGTTTGTTACTGATTCAAGTATTATAACTTTCAGATTTTGATTCTGTTCTAGAACTTTATTAAATGGTTCTAATTTTGTTATGTTAATTTCGTGGTATTACAAACGCGATATGCAACAAATAGCTCCAAGGAGAAAAAATATGGAAAAAACTTACTTTTTAGAATTAATAGAAACAAAATAATCTTGTTTTGTTTCTGTTATCATAACGGTATTTAAAAAAATGAAAATGGTATTAATGTTATTGATGGTACTTATAGTCTAATTTTGTTTTCGTTATTACGGTAATAACATTATTAAAATTTTCAGTAATGTTATAGTAATGTTACTTCACTATATCCAGCAGTTTGGTATTGTTTCAGTAATGTTACTACCGGTAGTTAAAATACCGTTAGGTTACATTACTTGATTTGTTTCTAGTTCCATTATCTTACCCCTGATTTTCCGAAGCATAAACTGCTAATTTACACTGCATGATCTTATTTTGAGGAGGGGACGTGGAATCTTATACAACCAATTAGACTATCAGATCCTCACCGATGAGTTGCCTGACGCAGCTAATGTAACCCCATATGCACTTTACTCATACTGTGATTAGATTTTAAAAGGGGGTTATTAGCTTCCCACCTGACGGGGTGTGCGGATTAGTTGAACACATATAATAAATAAAAATATTATGTAGGTACTCTCATTCAACCGTCTGTCAATACCTACAATAACCCTAGCAAAGTGTCTACAGGTTCAAGTGTCTAAGAAGATTATTATAAGATTTTAATTATGAATTTTTACATTTTCAGCTGGAGTAAGTCCCAATATGTTGATATTCATTTCTCCCTACATATTTTTTGCATCTTGCTCTAAATTTATTTCTCTTCTCGTATTTTTGCTCTTACAGTTCAGATTTGCCCTTAATGTAATATTCAATTTTTTTCTCTTCTCCTTACTTTTTGTTTTGCTTTGCTTTATAATATGTAGTATTTGTAAGTTGTTGCCCAGGACAGGTTTTCTTTTTCTTTTTCTTTTTCCCATTCTTTTTTATTATTTCTTTTTCCCATATTCTTTCTTCTTTTTATCCCACTAATGAAGACAAATAAAGTACGAGAAAGTGTTAGAAATCTTAATTCTCTTTTTATTTGAGGTTTGTAACAGATTTCACTTCTGTTCTGACGACACTCAGTACTGAGTTTAACACTACAAAGTCCCTCTTTCTGACTCTGACGACAGTTCTCTTCAAGTTGTAAATAAAATCCTAAACAAAGGCAATAAAATATGCTTTTGGCATTTATTTTCAGAGATTTATTTGGGTTTTAAATAATTTTAAAGGAAGACTGAAGGACTAGTAATTTTTTATTTTTTTCTATTCAAAATCAGATGAGATTTTTACAAATATTTTCGAGTTGTGAAAGATCAGTAATGATGACAAAGTGTTTATAAAAAAATTAGTCACAAGCTTGACAACTTTAATAAAACACCTGCGGGTTAAAATCATGATCCAAATTGGCAGATGAACCCCTAATCTGCAGGGAGAAGTTTATTGTGATTTGTAACAAATAGACAAACTGCCGACAAGTTATCACCGTATTTTAAGTAAGAACTTTGTTTCATTGACAAAATATTGTCAACTTTCGCGTAGTGAAATGTTCAAGTTGTCATTTGACATCATTTACATTTGCTATAATTCTGTTCTTTCATTCACTATGAAAACTATCAAATATTAAAAATCTGAAAATTCTCTGTCTTTACTTGGAACCACAATAGTTTATCTAAATTTTCAAATACTAGTTAACAATTAATCATGATAACAATAGGAAAATTCTTCCCTTATTTTGTTTGTTATCTCCCATTTTTTCAATGTGCAAACATCTTAGCGCTTGGTGTCTACATTAGGGGCTAAACAAGAATTACGATCATTAGATTCGCATAACTATAACTTTTACAATTGTAACTCTAGTTTGTGTGTGTTATATGACATGTAGGTGTGTGGTTGTGTGTGTGCACAATGCATTTTACATGCACACAACCGCACTATTTTATGTTTACACATCAATCGTTCTTGAGTATGCCCCAGCAGAACTCACACCTTTTTTTGAAAGCATCTTAGTGCTCAGTCTATGGTAGGGACTAAATAAGAATTAAAATCGTCAGAATCACATAACTGTAACTTTTACAAATGGCAACCCAGCTACCTACATGCGCGCAGTTTAAGTTACACCTACCCGACCGCTGGCTGGCTGGCACCTTCGTCGAAGGTACGGAGCGTAGGTACCGATTGATTGGCAGCCGATACGTGAGATACCTATTGGCGGTTACCTACCTCTTTGGAATACGATGCTGAAGGCACAGCATACAAGACGTTCAGAATATGTCTGCTGTTTTCGTGAACGCGAACAGTCGTGTAACACAGAGCACATGCTCTCAACGTCGAAACGACGAAGGATAAAACAGTGTGAACTTTTTCATTACTATCCGAGTAGTACCTGCGGACCAGAGAAATATAGCCTCATTACCCATAAATATACAATGATAGGACCTACCTACCGCAGCGCACCTGCGCCAGCTGGTGGTTCAAAAATATCGTTTAGCCTTAATGTGTGACTGATACACCTAACTTAATGTTATTGTTGAAAATTTCGTAATATCTGGTGGAGAATTACTTCACAATACATTTACGTAAAAAAAGGGGACAAGAGGTAGTCTGTCTCCAGGCAACAGATTTTTGGGGTCGGTAAAATTACAAATCAACCTTTACTTTTTATCCATAAAATTCGTTTTCCTTATTTTGTTTTTTGACCCGTACCCACCTAACTTTCACACAATTCTTCATCGACCTCAAAAAACACATCCACGGAGCAGGCGGGGGCGGCGCAATGCCAAGTACCCGAGTATTAAATTCCTTGATACACACTACTAGTTAAACAATGCCTGCATAATAAGAGAACGATCCTCATTTACTTACCCTATGTTACCTATTCTGAAAACGAATTGTTTACCTGCTCGTTCAATATTCTCTTATAAAATTATGCAATATAAGTTGTAGATATTACCTATAGTTATATAGTTTACACATCAAGGCGTCGATACGCTCAAGTGAAATTTGGAAAGAGAAAACATATTATGGCAAGTTTAAGAGGAGTGGTGGTCGGGTGTCCCCTTCATTGGCAAAAAATTTCCTTATTTCAGTTCAATGAGTAACTTAATATAGGTACCTAATATAACAGTAAATACTATAGCTATATGTTCGTTTGGAATGGATTCTGTGAATCTGATTCACAGAGTCCGTCTTAAACGAACAAAGATACCAATCAACTATTATTAGTTGTGGATCCAGAGCGACATTTTTTAGGAGGGAGAGGGAAATACACATCATAATTTTGACGAGTTGACACTTTTTTTTTGCTCTCCAACAAATTTGGACGTTTTAATACTATGTGTCATACACTTACACTTTTTCCTTTCATTTTTAGTCTTTTTTTCTTTTTTTTTGGCACATGAGGAAATGGTTTTTTCACTACCTTTATGGGCCACTGTCTATTACGCGTACTTGAAAAAACATCATCATAGATCCACGACCGTATGCTTGCATCCAGCATGGTCAAGGAAGAAAGTTGATAATAGAGCAAATGACATAAATTATCGTTTTTTGGTAGGGGGGAAACAGAGGAGCGCGCAGTGGCGCAGGGAGGGGGTCAGTCATTAAATTTACGAATTGTCGTTCGTTGAGCCCTTACTAAGGTAAGGAGTTGCAAATTTGTTTTTTTGGATCTGAGGGGGCACTGCGGTAGGGTGGACGAGTTTCAAGTGCCGCGACAGTGTTTCACGTCCCAGCAGCATTCAGTTTCATAGAATCTCGGAACCACTGAATTAAGATTAAAGGTTTAAAAACAATGAATGAGAAAATTGGATGGATAATTATTAGATCATACTATCGTTTCAAGATCACACTCACAGCATTCCCTGATGCATTTCAACGCAAATAATGTACAAATGAATAAGAAACGTCAAGCATAACAAATGGCACAAACAGTCATCCACCGAATACGTTAGTTCACACAATTTCGTATACTTTAAACGCAACATTTTCCATTCTATCGATGTTAAAATCTGAAAACAAAAATGGGGAAAAAAATCCAGCCTTTCTCTAGAATGTCTACATCATTATAAAGTTACACAAATATCATATTATTGTTTCTGATTACAACACAACTGTGTCATGTCATAAACTGATGCCATAAAATGCGTCATTTTTTCTAGTCACATTTGCGTCATACCTACTTTGCAGATCGGGTACATGGCGGTCTCATTATACTTACTTTTCCACGGAGAGAGAATACTTTTCGATTAAACAGTTCGAAATAATTTCCGAGAGCTAGACTAATCATAATTATAAGCTGGTCACCGAAACTGTAGATGAGGGTGGAAATTGAATTTATGTAAAGAACTGGCAGAGCACGCCACATCGTGTATGGAAAACGTTCAAAAACTTGAGGAAACATCTTCGATGAGTACTTTTTCAAAATTTTTGACGAATTCTGCGAGGTCGCAAATAATCCATAGAGTAAGTTACTAAGGTGCTCCACTGAAAGATTAAAAATATGAAACAGCTAAAAAAGAATATTGAGGCGTAGAGAAGGGTAGGTATTAATATTATTGAGAGAATTGAAGAAAAATAAGAAAGCCTGCAGTCGGTTCCATACGTACCTATAGGTAAGTAGACTACAACTGATCAAATATTAGATAGATTTAGAGAACATAGGTATAATTTTCAACGGCATAATCAACCTATTCATTTTTTCAGAACACATCTACATCAGTTGATTATAAATTAAGTTAAAAATTAATTTTTAAAAGATACGCTTTTACGTTTTACAAGAGTAAAATATCTTCAAGAAAATCAAAAACATCACATGGAAAACACGACCATCCAAAAATCAGAACCCAGTGACCGTTTTTAAACAGGATTTCCTTTCAACAATCACGTATTTTTCAACCGACTTCATTTGTGGAATTTTTCTGCTAAACAGATTCTGTTCTTCCGAGTTTGTAACAGTCGAATTATGGTGACTGGAAAACTGTCTAAAATATGATTCGAAATATCTCACTCACCCATAGGCTGCAGCTGCGAATATTGAAAAAGAGAACGAACCTTGGATCATCCAGTGCTAGAGATAGTAAATTCTCGAACACTTATTATTGGCTGGAGAATGCTGAGGAAAATGCTCACCAGTCAGCATGGCTCAAGCATTTCTATTATTTTGTCTCAAAATAAGACAGTAATTTAGAAAAAAGGCATGAGCTCTGCTGGGACTACATGGGCTCTACTCATGAACGATTGATTTGTAAACATAATAATAGTGTGGTTGTGTGCATGCATAATACGTTGGGCACAAACACAACCACACACCTACATGTCATGTAACACACAAATAAGGGTTACAATTGTAAGAGTTACAGTTACAAAAATCTGACGATCGTAATTCTCATTTAACCCCTATCATAGACCGAAGACTAAGATGTTTACACATCAAAAAGTTGAACAAGCACACCAGTATGGTCCCCAAGGAGAGGCAAAAAATGGAAAAAATATTATTTAACATTCAAAAATTATTTTGAATTGAAATCTGCAGTAAATAACACATTTTCAATTTTTCATTCTCTTTTGGGTCAGAAAGACAGAACTTTTGAAAATGCTCATATATTCTCCAGCATTTCATCAAAAATGAGCATATATGCTCAAACTGAGAATATGCTTTTAAACGTCAAGCATTTGTTTTTGAATCATTTGCTGAACAAATGCTTAAAATGCTTGAGCATGAAAAAAAAAAGCAAATGCTCATTAGCATTATTATTTTGGGCTGAATGCCCAGGTAAACACACAAATCTGTGTCAACATTAACACCTAAAGCCCTAAAATAGACGTAAGTTTCAACTGATTTCACTAGATTCACAGTAATGTATTTAGGTAGCTTTAAATTCACAGGTCCAAGAAACTGAAAACAAACAAAAAAGACCTACTGCACATGCTCAGTAAACCTTTGTCCACTTTGTGGCTTCAAAATGATGGCACATTTTGTTAAAATTGGTGAAATAGGATTACTCAATATCCATCAGTACTAACTGATCCAAGTAACAAAGCAGCGCCTATACCTAAAAAGGATTACAATAGGTAACCAACGAAACTGAAATACAACACACCTCAATGGATTAGTACTAAATTAGGTGCTTTCTAGTATTAGATAGTATTATAGTAACAGCAGTAAAAGTGTATGATAAATAATAATTAAGTAATAAATAATAACTTATACTAAAAACAAAAATATAATGTAAATGGGGAGGTAGATAAAGGGAGAACTTCTAAACAATCTAAAGGGGAAAAACATTTGAATACAAGTACTTATTGTAGGTAAGTCAAATGATTTTGTTTGAAAACAGAATGTAGAAGGATATGAATACAAGAATAGCTTAGGGCCTAAGGCAATTGGCATTAAGAGCCTCCTGGTGCCTAACAATGATTGTAAAAGGAACAATCTACAGTTTTTGCTTCACATAGTGATGCGCAGTTAATCAAAAACTTTTCGATTAATTGATTATTTCAAGTAATCAATTTCTTATTAATAATCGATTACTAAATTTAATTATTACACAATTTATTCAAGAAACTAAAATACGAAATTCGATGAATTAATTAATAAAAAAAACTGATACATACTGATAAGGATTTGAAAAATTTAATCATTTATAAAAATTTTGTGATTCTTGCCTAAGCTGAATGATACTCGATTAATCGATTAATTTTGCGAAAATAAATCAATTATAAAAAATTAATTAATTGATTAATAGGGATAATTGATTAGTCAAACTAATCAATTCGCGCACAACTCCAGCTTCACAGATTGAAAACAAGACAAAACTGGCTGAAGAAAACCAGGAATTGAGAAACACCACGTTTTTTAATTTTGTTAAATTAGCTGAGTTTCTGAAATTTACCATAATGTCAAGTTATTTTTTGTTTCTGTTTCAATAATTTTGGATTCCATTTCCTTTAAGTTTCTCGATATTACCAAAATGTTTCATTCAGTTTCCATTTCCGGTTCCATTTCCCTTACAGTTATTTTTTAAATTTTCCATTATTTACAATTTTCCAAATCTTGTTCAAATATAGATATTTTTTCCATATTTTCCTAAAAATATCAATATTTTTTCAATACTTTTTCAATATTTTTTCAATATTTTTTCAAATTTTTTCTCCCAGATCAAAAATTAATCAGGTGAGAAATGGAAACTGAAACAATTCATCATTTGGTTTTCATTATGTTTCCATTATTGGTCTTAACCGTCTCGAGACTAGTTGGTTAATTGTTTCTGATTTGGTTTCCATTTCAGAATTTTGATATTTCTGTTTATGTCGGTTTTCAGTGCAAAAAAATTATGGTTTTTATTCCCAAAAATTCGGTTTTTGCCTCCGTTTCTCAATCCCTGAAGAAAACCAATAAGGAAAAGGAAAAAATGGTGATTTTAATAGGGTTTTTGCTGTACTTCGTCCAAAAACACCAAACATTTGAGTAAAAAAAGAAAAAAAAGATGCTAGAAAGTTACATTAAAGGAAGTTTACCATACATACGAAGGGTGGGCGTGAGTTCTAACTAAGAAACAAATTGAAAAATTAACAACTATCTAGAAAATAATGCTGAGAAATAGGTACGCACCAGAGATATACAGCTAAAGAGATCTCTAATACCCGCCAAAAAATATGAAAAAGATAGAACCTTGATAAATGTTTTCAGTCAGGATATTTGTTACTGCGCATGTGCAGTAGCTTGATTGCTTGATTGATTTATTGATTGGGTGTGTGTGTGTGTTGGTATGGAGATGTCTAATTTCACAATGAAATATACGCAGAAAATACACCTCTTGATATAGTTTCAATTCCATCTTTTGTTTCTTAACCATAGAATAAATGTGGTATTGGAGATCTCTTTAGCTGTATGTGGTACCTACCTAGTTTAAATGTAAAACGTAATAAGAACCAAGAAGGAGCAATATATATAAAAAACGAAGAAATCAAAGCTTGGACGAAGGTGCGAGACATTGAATATACCACAGGAATATATCTACGCTTAAAAAACTTTAATTTAAATACCTATCCAACCAGACAAGTTGGAGATAGACATGACATAAAGCAGCGACTGACTGGACGCCATACAATGAAATTAGGAGGCAAGAGAAGACCAGCAGTATAATGGAAAGATTCGAAGGAAGCGGGTATTCAGTGGGGTCAGACAGCTCAAAATATGGAACAATGGAAACGGGTGGTGGAGGCAGGGGTACTGAAATAGGTTAAGTTAGATATGACAACGCACCAAAAGTTATATGTACGTAATAAGTATTTAGTATTTAAGTATTTAAGATTATCTCTTATTGCAGATCCAACTGAGGCTGCAGTTTAATGACAATAATGACAAATTGTGTGAGTCGGAAGAAAAATATATACTTAGGTATGTAATGTAACAAAATTTAAAATTAGGCAACTTAATTATTGGTTTATGGTATTGGAAATACGATCAAGGAACCTACTATACCTATTTCCACGAGGATTTAAAAAAATATTATATATAAAGATTATAGTCACCCGTTGAAAACACAATGATCATTGTGGCGATGAAGGCAAATATTCGTTTCAAATTTTTATGATATCCAAAATGATATTCGATTTCGGTCCACTTGGTCAGTAGTTCAGGCCACATAAATGACACTCGAATCATTAACAATTCCATTACAGCAGCGCCGCCGAAAAACAATACCGTTCCTATAAGTAAATGAATGAAAATTAGGCAATAAACTTTATTGTCGAAGATTTACAAAATCTGATACACTTACCACTTTTGAAAATACTGATCCCGCTGTGATGCAACCACAGAAGACTTAATACAGCCATGAAAATTTGGCCGATGACCAACATTAGCGATATATAGGTTCGCAAACTAATCCACTGGAGTTTTTTATGAGATAAAGGAGTTAAACATACGAACTGACCGAGAAGTATTGGGAATTTAGTAGCCTCATAGAATGAATCGTCGGACGAATGTCGGGGCGAATAAACGACAAAATCCTTTCCTAATAATTTACTACGGTCGAACGCATGCCTCAGTTTCCATTCCAGAATATCTGGTTTAATTTTCTTGCGATACACTAGAATGGGAGACAGAGCGGACACGTTGGTGTGATAAACCATTAATAAAAGAAGTTGTAGAACTGCACCTTTTTAATAGGTAGGTAACGCACGTGGCGCAATTCGCCAATTCTTTTAATACCAAACAATTATATTATCTATACTTATCATTACATACGTCCTCGGTGCCTAAAGGGTAGAGTTAAAAAGAACAATTGAATAACGTTCTTTAAGCGTAGGTGATACTTTTTTGGGAGACTATTAGGAGGCGTTTGAACCAGAAAAATCGCCTCAAAACGACATTTACTGCCAATGATTTAACTTCCATCGACTTCACAAGCTCGAGTAATATCTATTTATTAGCACTGCGTAGGTCTACAAAAGGTACCTACAGTTCAACACCAGATTTCCGAGTGTTTCCATCAAATTGGCATTCGACTGAATAACGACACACGAGACGTAAAAAATGCATAATCTTGTGCTCAAGTAAATTAATTATGCGACTTACTAATATTGTTGAGGCGAATGCGACCAAGCATGTATCAACGGCGAAATGGAGAAGTGAAAGGTTTTCGAGCACTACCATCCAAGTTGAAAACGCTACTGAAGACAGTGAAGAGCCATAATATTCCTGTAAGTTACGCCCTTCCAAAAGATTAGGACTGACAATTTTTTGACGAGGAAACGTCGATAACCTCTCGTATATTATAGGTAGGTACATTTTTAAACAGCGAATGAATAACCAATTTATTAGGTAGATATATAGGTACCGAATACATAACAGTATTCTAACAATCTGATAAGGATAATGTGAATCGAAGTAATAATATTACACCGACAAATTCGTAGAATGAAAAAATAAATAAAAATACGCCGACTACTTAACGGATCGAAGAATTTCTACGACGGTCAAAGTGAAAATGTGGATATGAAAAATTAACAAACTATCGATTCCTCGATCAGGCTGGTACACCACAAAAAAAATAAATGAAATAAAAATGAGCATTTTAACTAGGACTGGCATGAAGAAAATATTATTATTTGGAGGGAGGTAAATTTGAGGAAAAATCGTTCGTTATTTTGGTGTAGGCACAGTTGACCGCACATACCGAATAACTTCAGAACAAAAAATTGTTGTTCATACTACGTTGCTGCCCCAGTGAATTATTTTAAATAAAATAATTGTTCACACGCCGGTGAAAGAATAAATGGTTCGAGTAAATCTTTATTGTCAACTTGAGAGGACCAATCCCGTCGGAACTTGATGACACACGCGGCTAAAAATCTTCACCTCCGTCGAAATAGTCCAATTATGGTTTAATTTTTCCAAGTAAACCAACTTCGTACACGTATGCAGCCATTACTTTCGTCTACAAATATGAATATAATTAGTAATTCGACGAAGAAAAATTAATTCTCTAACGAAACAACGCAATTATAAATTACTCACTCCTTCAATATAGTTTGAAATATCCAATTTCTCATTTTGCGAATGAGCTCCATCGTCAGAACGACCCATGGGTAGTAGAAGCACATTTTTTCCGATGATATCCTAAAATGATGTCAAGTGGTATGAGCTGAGTAGACACAATTTTTTGGAATTAACTTATTTGGAAATAATAATTTTCAATCTATCAGAGGACTGCTACTCATTGAATTTTACCCTTATAACTTTTCAAAGAAATTTTTAAAAATCCCTTTCGCACACTTGGCTTCTCTCGTACACCAAACTGAATACATGTACAAAAAAATGTATTTTTTTGTTTTTTTCAACTTCACTCATTAAATAATATTGTTTTCCGCAAATCACGTGAAGTTATCATGTTTGATCAAACTTGTGCATTCTTTCAAACACAATAAAAAAATGCATACGCATTTTCAAGACCTTTGAAAAACAACCAAAATAACAGAAAATCAAAAAAAAAAAAATTTTTTTTATTGAAATTTGAGGTATTCATACGATAAAATGGAACCTATTTGTAGAGCAACAATTTTTGAAATTTTCAAATTTCTAGCCAGTCCTCATTCCCTGACAATTCAAAACTAATATTTACTTTTCAGGAAATCTACATATATTTGATGCAGTAACAGTATCCGTCATACTCACTTACGTACATTAAAATAAAATAGTTAAAAATGTCTGTCTTTGTACGCTTTCAGTGTTGCCGGATTTTGACACTGAAAAGCGCCAAAACTGTATCCAAAAATCGACTATATCACCTAACTGTATTTAATTCTAAAAATAACCGAGGCCAACTATTATACCTTTACGATATAATTATAAAGTACAATGAATTTCTTTTTTGCTCGCCTTCACGCACAGATATGAAGTAACATAAATATAAATTTAAAACCTTATCATTATCATGTTCTTCGATATGTTTCATCATCAACTGTCGATACTGTGTTAACAAATACATGGATTTCCACATAACTGTTTTATCAATGTTGAATGAAATATCGATATTTTGATGTGTCATGAGAAAGCTATGTAGTTTGTATCTATATATTATCGATAATTGGTGGAAAATTTAACTAGAAAAATGTTGGTTATGTTGAGTTGAAATGCAATGGAATTGAGGTAAAACACAAGAAAAATGAGAAGTTTACTTAGACCAATCTTTATTAGGTCTTTTCATGATGGACTTGAAATTTGAACAATAAGAATAAACTATCATCACTGATTATCACATAAAAAGAGCTGTAAATAACGAGGTTCCGAGAACAGAGAACCAAACACAAATAAAACAGATTCTACACTTAGAGATGGGCAAGTTTGATCTAATCAACACTTCCCCCCAAACTTGCAATTAATAAATTATTTCAAAAACATAAAAAACATATCACAGAATAAAAAAAAATTGACAGACATATTAAAATTTGCATCAATTGGTAGGAACATTAAAATTTCAAAAGACTACAAAAAGTTACATAAATGGTAACTACAAAACAGTTAAAACATATAAAACATAATCAGTGTGAAAATAAAAACAATGGTAATTTCAGTCTGGATCCAACAAACAGACAATATACATAAATAAACATAACTAACATAAATATGCTGACAGGACATACAGAACAGATAACACAAGAAGACTTGGAGCTGAGGGTTTTTCCCAAAAGGATTGAAATAACGATCTCCAAAAAGCAAAGTCTAAAAACTGCTGAATTTTGCGCGTCCAAGTCCCTTCGTGAAAACATCAGCAATTTGATCGCCTGTAGCAATACTTTTTAAACAAATTAAATTATCAGATACATAGTCTCGCACAAAATGGTATTTAACATCAAGATGCTTCTTCAACATAGCACTTTTGGCAAACTTGACACAATTTTCATTGTTCTCAAAAATTGGACACGGAGACATATTATTAACATTTAAATCACAAAATAAATTGCGCAACGATAAGGTATCTAGGGTGCAGTAACACAGAGCGACTATTTTTGCATCTGTGGTGGACAAGGTCACCAATGACTGTTTCTTACTTCTCCAGAGTACCAGAGCATCATAAACAAATATACAGTAACCACTGATAGATCAACGAGAGATTGAACAATTAGCCCAATCCGCATCAAGCAAAACTGAGGCTAGGTCTAATTTTTGCTTTTAACAAGAATCATTAATTTAGAGAATATCGGATAGGTATGAAAATAACTGAAAAAATTTTTACATTCTCTTTATTAACATTTTATAGTTAAAATCAATTTTAAAGATCTAATTAGTTTTCTTAATATTTGATTAAAAGATTGAAATTTACTCATTGACCAATTCTAAAATTTATAAAAAAATTCGAAGTTCCCTAAAAACAATAGGCTAGAAATGAAATTTGCTGCTACATAAATATTGCAACATGACCAAGCACCTGTAACTTGAATTTTTTGTATTAGGTATTTCATCATTATCAGAAACTATGAAGGTAAAGACGAATCGTGGAGGATTGAAGTGATGAGAGAAACATGGGCAGATATTAAAGATTCGCACTAAAAAATATTTGCAGCAGAAAAATCGAGATAATTAAATTTTTGAAAAAAAAATGAAACCGACAGCGTTTAGGAACATAAAACATAGAACTAAAATGTTGAAAACAAGTTTTCTAGGTTTTGTAATAGTAATTTTTTATAAAATTGATTTACAACTAACGCAGTCGCTGGCACAAATATCTTTCAAATTACATACATACATACATACATACATATATACATACATACATACATACATATATACATACATACATACATACATACATACATACATACATACATACATACATACATACATACATACATACATACATACATACATAACATACATACATACATATGTGTGTACATATATAAAATGCAAAATTTTTAAATGAAGCAATAAGATTTCATTTTATTACATATTTCTCTGATGCAATTTGTGGTAAATTTAACACAGATTTGACAATATTCTAGTACACAGTATTATTATTGGGGAACCAATTGTTAAGAATGTTTAAATTACTTATATACCTAATGTGTTGAAAACTCTCTACTCACCTATTTTTTTCAATTCAGTATTGATCTTCATATTAATATCAAAAGCTATTTGTGCCAGCGACTGTGTTAGTTGTAAATAAATTTTATAAAAAATTATTATTACAAAACCTAGAAAACTTGTTTTCAACATTTTAGTTCTATGTTTTATGTTCCTAAACTCTGTCGGTTTCATTTTTTTTTCTTCAAAAATTTAATTATTAAATATAATCTTTCTTCTATAGAGGTATAAACCGGGTCACAACCTTTTACTTTAAACTTTTCTATTTTATTCATTAACTGTTTTTGAAGTAATTTTGGTACTTTTTTTCTTTATTATAATCTATTTGTAACTCTAAATAGGATTTTACAGTGTCCAAATTGTGGGTCTCAAAGGTGGTGTTTAATTGTGTTTTTAATTCATTAATCAACTCGACATTTTCTCCACAAATTATCATATCATCAACGTAAACCAGAATGTACACCAAGCCTTTTTCACTTTTCTTATAGTAGAGGCACTCATCATGCTTACTATTTTTAGAAGACAAAATTTCTTCATTTCTCATACCAAGCCTTAGGGGCTTGCTTGAGACCGTATAACAATTTATTTAATTTTAATACTTTATTTTTAAGATTTACTTTACTATATATACCATCTGGGATCTCCAGACAGATATCATCGTGGAGTATCCCATTCAAAAATACATTTTTTATATCTATTGGTGAAATATACCCTCTCTGATTACAAATAACTAATAGAGTTCTTAACGTACTCATTTTTGCCCCTGAAGCATACTATTCCTTAAAATCAAAACTTTTGTCAACTTCGAATCCCTGAGCGACCAATCTGGCTTTATATAATTTATTGCCTTCTTCATCTTCTTTAATTTTGAATAGCCAGCGAGATGAAATAGGCTTCTTACTTTGAAATTTATCTTTTCTTTTCTCTTTTCAGATTAAGGCATATCCACAACAACCAAAAACTTTTACATTACTTAAAGTAATATCTTTACCATACCATATTTTTGCTGGTTGCTCATTTTGATAGTTGACAGTTCTATTATATAAATACATGGCACACAGCACAGCTTCAGACCAATACTTGATTTCTAAACCTGAATGTATCAACATAGTACACACTTTTTTGATCAACGTTTGATTTAATCGCTCGGCGTGTCTGTTCATCTGAAGATGGAATGGTACAGTGTTCCCAATCGCAATATCTAATAATCTATATTGGGTTCTAAAACGAGCATTAATATACTCAGTACCATTATCACATCGAATTTTGCTGATTCGCCTGCCAAAATTATTCTTAACACGAACTTCATGATCCAAAAACTTCTCATAAACTTGATCCTTCAATTCAAGTACATAAACAGTAACAAATGAAGTAAAATCATATAAAAAAGTTAGCATATATCTTTTATTATTATATGCCATTGTCTACATCGGCCCACAGACATCTGTGTGAACAAGTTCTAGCAGACGAGTGGATTTCCTATTAACAGAACGATGAGGAAGCTTCAATTGCTTACCCTTGTGACATCTGATTATCCGTAGCCTTCCCCCTCACGTCACCATCGAATGTATATTACTATTATGACAGGGAACGGCTCTCGAATTTTAAGATTATATTACAGATAAGCTGAATGGGAAATACGCCGATTCAACAGAAATATTCGTTGCACCAGAATCAAATTTAAATTCGATATTTATGCTTATTTCTGCGACTAGAACTTGACTGGCAGAACTTATGAATGAGCAGGATTCATTATCCTTCGATTTATTATTTGGAGTGTGATCGATGTTTGCACTTTGCGATAAATTTGCCTTCGGGTTCCTACAAAATTTCGCAACATGACCGAGTTTTTGACAGTTATAGCATTTCATTTTATTCGACGTATTATTATACGTATTATTTTGCATATTATTAAACGTATTATTAGACATAGTGGAGCTACTGATATTTTTAAAGCGACAATTACGACGAATATGCCAGATTTTTCCACATCCAAAACATTTAATTATTCTCGACGAATTTTTATTATTGATATTGCCTCGATCGGATTGATTGGCAACTAACGCGGATTCGCATTCTGCTTTAACGGCGGTGAACGAAATACCTTTTTGTTTTGCGAATTCATTTAACAATTTTAATTTTGCCTGCTCTAAATCTGGATCAAATTCATTTTTGAGAATCAATACCACAACATTGTAGGTTGGCGGCAAAGACATTAGAAGCTGCTCTAAAATGTCTTGTTGCGTGAGAGATACGTCCGCAGCTTTCAATTTAACAACTAATTCTTCAAAACCGTGAAAATGCTCCTCCATGTTCCCATTATCTTTCAAACGCATATCTATCCACTGCTTTTTCAGCATCATTCTGCTTGCCATTCCAGATTTCAGATACACTCGATCAAGCTTCTCAATGATCTTAAAAGGTTCCACCACATCTTGTGCATATGACAAATGGGAGTCTGCTAAAAAACAAACAATCGTAGCACTACACTTATCTGCTTTTCTTCTGTAGTCTTTTCCAATTTCATGAGCCATTTCACATCTGAGTAATTGAGCAAAGCATTCGCCACAAATTGTCATGAACAAACAAAATCACCATCCATCATAATTGGCCAACACCACCACTACATTCTAGCGCATCCAGCTTCTGAAAAAAAAGCTGGGACTCTTCCATATTTCAGAAAAGCTTCACAATAGAACACCAAAAATCATAAAACGAACATGAAAAACTTAGGTGTGCTCAAACAAAAGATCACCAGCTTTGCACAAACATGAAACGTTCTCTTTGAAGCATTTGCCAAGAGGAGAACACAAATTAATAAAAAAATATGAATAAATACTAGAACAAATACATTTTACACGAACATATGACTGGGCCCATAACCTGTTGGTTATGTTGAGTTGAAATGCAATGGAATCGAGGTAAAACACAAGAAAACCGAGAAATTTACTTAGACCAATCTTTATTAGGTCTGTCCATGATGGACTTGAAATTTGAACAATAAGAATAAACTATCATCACTGATTATCACATAAAAAGAGCTGTAAATAATGAGGTTCTGAGAACTGAGAACTGAACACAAATAAAACAGGTTCTACGCTTAGATATGGGCTAGTTTGATCAAATCAACAAAAAAATGACATCAAATGCTTCTAGTGGCGTCGCTTGAATTGTTAAAAATTATCTAGGTAAGAGCCTACTCGCCCTTGGTTATTTTTAGGCGCCATACGGGTTGCCAAAATCGGTCATTTGGAAATTTATTGCCTAACCTGCCAACACTACGCTTTTGTTGCAGATACTAATGCAACAAAATATAACATAATTATTGTATTATCCACCACATTGCGCTGCTATTAGGTTTTGGTTGTGGTTTTTTTTTTCAACTCTGCTTCAACTTTTCAATGAAATAACTGAGATGTAGTATGACATCATGTTAGAGATAAAGACTCTCACACCGATAGTTAAGACTTTTAATACCAGGTATGCGCAAGAAGGTGATAAAGAGATGAACCACCATTTCGAGTTTTTGGAAAAACCCGCAATTTCAAAACAAATATCAAATATAAATCTGTGGATTCATCCTGATTTTTGAATGTAAATAAACAAATTTAAAATGGAGGATCAGCAGCAAGAAGCCTTACTAAAGAACGTGATCAAACCCCACAATTGGCAAAGTTTTTTTTTGCTTTATTTTTTTTTTTTTTTTTAATTACTAATCTTAAAATATAATGGGATTTTTGACTTTTGCAGGAAATGTTTTACACATATAAAACCGTATTTTAAAATTCATTTTTATATGCTTTTACTTAATTCCGTTTGAGAACAGAATTTGAACTTTATTTTTGATTCTTATAAGGATAGACCTGTGAATAGTTACAGAGTTTGCTGCAAGAGCAATACCAAAGCACTAGGGTCACAATTGCAAGTTAAGTTACATGTTTCTGCTGAGATCTCTAGAAACTCACAGTCTTCACATTTACACATTACCATACCTTTTCATTGTTGTCTACTCGAATAATGTTAGCTATATGTAGGGAAATGGCTCATGAGATATAAAATTGTTATAATATTTTGGTAAAAGATAGATACTTGTTACAATCAATTCCATACACAAAAATTTTCCCAGTTCTACATAAGATAGGGATACTATAAACCAATGATTTTTTAATTGTATATGAAATTGTAATGTGTTAGTCTTTACCTGCTCAACGATGAAATCAACGATGTTTTTCTCTTACCTATACTTTGACTGTTCTCACTTTTTTTTTCGAGTTAACAGTCAGTCTCATTATCGATGTTAGAAAATCCACTTGCTGTGAATCTTTATTGTTTGTGGCTAATAAAGTTCCATTTCTTTTCAACCTCAAGTCATATGTAAATCTTAGTTAATAATTTTCGATTGGACATGATGAAATCACACGAACTTAACCAGAATAGCTGAAATCTTTTCCATAAGAATGATCGTAAATTGATCCATTTCGAGTAGTTACTGAGAATCAGGATTCGTTGGTTTTCCATGAATAATGAATTGACCACATGGTAGGAGAAGATGTCAATAAATAGAATAAACTACACAAATCAAATTTTAATGGTTCTTACTTATGTGAGTGAACACTGCTAAATATGTGTCTGTAAAAATGAGTCAGTTCGCTTCTGTTTTCTCACTTTTACTAAAGTAATAGTGGGACAAGTATCAAGTATGGCTGATCACTGTTTTGGTAGGCTGACTATTTATGTCTATTTTGGCTGATCTGTTTTCTCTCTCAACTCTTATTGGTGTTTGTTTTGTGTCTACCTCAATCAGTCAATGTTTTCAATATATCTTATATGTATACTACTCGTGATGTTTGTTTTCATTTTCCGGCGCCAAACTGTGTGAGTCCAAAAAAGAGTTTTCTAGGTTTCACTTCACACGTTTCACACTGTCTTTTATAAGATAATATGTTTAAAAATTCATTTTTAACATATTATTATCACTTGACTTATTTCATTCTTATCATTTTTTTTTTTTTTTTGGCTATGTTAGTGACAAAGAAAGAAATAAGTACAAGATTTTTGAACAGTCCAACTTTGAGTTTGACGAGGCATGACGTATAATAAGTATTAAAATAGCTAGTTGACGCTCTGTAAGTATTTATACTTTTTTAATATTACACAATTTTGTTATATTTATCTGCAATTTTTGCAACATTCAAAATATTTTGATTTTGAAAAAAATCTGCTACTTTCTCACTTCTGGATATCTTAGCTGCTATTTGAACTACAAAGCTGGAACTGGTACAATTGGAAAGAGGACAAAATTTGCTCAAATTCTGTATAAAAACTTGTTTTTTTATCGTCATTAGTTTTTCAGAAACAAGCCATAAAAAAACTGTAAATTAATGGAGAAATTTGCTGTATTTTAAATTGATGTCGGCTTTCCAAAGTAACCTTAGTCCATTTTTTTGTTTTTTTCAATTTGAAGCACAATCTGTTAGCATAAAGGATGTACTATAAATATACACTACAACCACATGCATACCATCTCTTTATTTTCAGACTTTATGGGTTTAAAAATTTGTAATTGAAATAACATGTGAAATACCATGTTGTGAAAAGATATTCTCACCAGAAGGTAATCTATAGATTTTATGTTTTCAACCACTTCATATGTAAACATATGGGTAAGCCAAAACCTGGGTGAACACTGGCAATTTTAGAGCTGGTTCAGATGGTTTACATATGAACTTATTTAGTGTCATTTCTTGTAGTGATAAGAAATAATGGGCTGGTCTGTGTACGGAATTGTTACATCATCATATTGTTAAGACTGGTCACAATTCAGTACTCGTACATTACTTGCATTTATGAGCAAGTAATTACGATCAAATGTAATTCGTTATTATAATTTAACGTATTGAGACAAATATTTGCCAGCCTTGCGACAAAACTGTTGTCGAGGTCTGAGCCCCCTAACCTCATACAAGATGAGTCCCTACATATCAATTTCCCAAAGAGATCTTGGTCCAATTATTTCATTAATGGTTCAGCTTTTGTTAATTAATTTGAAAATTGTGATCGTTTTCTTTTATTTAAAATAAAAAAGTAAGAAATAATTTTTAGGTAAACACTTTTATTCAAGTTAAGTGCCCAAAAAAGAGAAAATAAAATAATTTTATTTTGCTTGTATCATCTAGAAATGGCATCAAATACAATACCCAAATATAATGAATTCAAATTTATCCGTGCCATTCCATACCAATTCAATTCAAACTCGGAGGAGGACATAATTACAAGCCTCTGAGGAGTCGATATAATTTTGATGTGTATCAGAATGGGCCATATTCCTAGACAATCTTCAGCTTTCAAATAAAATACCACTTCAGTGATATTTGATCTGTGGTTTCAGTACTTAAGTACCTATAAGGGAAAGGTTACTTAAGGGCTCTCCTTGAGGTAAAAAACTGACTAAGAATATGGCCCTGTATCAGTCATCTCTCTTCACTACCATCAATATAAGCTATATTGAAACAATAGCATCACACTACTGACATTAAATTCCTATACTAATTTGCCATTATGTCCGCCCTACACTTATATTTGATGCCATTTCTTGATGATATAAACAAAATAAAAAAATTTTATTTTCTCCTTTTTAGGGCGCTTAACTTAAATAAAAGCGTTTACCTAAAAATTATTTTTTTATTTTTAATTTTTTATTTTTTAGTTTAAGGGAATTTTTGATTTTATTACATACCATGTCAGTGATACACATATGAAAGAGTGAGGATAATTACTGTTGTATTATTAGCAGTATAGAGAGACTCTGATACAAAATAAAGAAAAAAATTTAGGAGCTAAAATAATATAATTACAGCTCTAAGTCGGAGAAAAGCCACAGGGATAAGAGAAGTAAAAATGCGCAAATTAAACACTCCAGGGGCAAATTTGATAACTCTTTTATACTCCATCCGCATACAAGCGATAAACAAAGTCTAAATTCTGTTCCCAATCGGACTAGAATAAAAGCGTTTAAAAATAATAAACTTCAGATTTGGTATCAATATTAATGTTTTTCATTTGGAAAATTAATTTATATTCAAAAAATTAAAGAATAAAAAAATAAAAATGTAGCGGAGGCAATTTTGAAGTTTGAATTTTTTGTTATTTTTCCTATTTTCAGTGATACTGACTGGTACCATTCATTGCTTCATCGATGAATTAGAATGATTAATCATAATGAGAACCCCCACTAAAGAATTCTCAGGAAAATTATATTGATTCTCAGCCCGATAAAAAAGTATGGTTTTCTTCATCAGGAATAAAAATTTATCTAATGTTCCACCTAATATCCTTCCGTCATCGCATATTTATTCAATTTTTTGAGTCAATTACAAATGATATTGGGCCAAAAATGTTATACAGATACAATCAAATACTGTTTTCTATAAATTTCATCATCATTGATATAATATTCTCAGGAAAAATTTATTGCGAAAACTAACAGCTGCAATTACAGCCACTGATTTTGGGGCTACAGGGTGGTTGTTTTACAACATCTCTCTTAAAGAGGCCAGTCACACGGCTTTTAACAATGACGCAGTAAGGGGGTGCGCATTATTGTGCAGTAACATGGGTTTTACTCTATTTTCCTGGCTACCAGTTTTAAACATAAGTATGCAAACATATGAGAAAGTTGCAATATCTGCCAATATTAATGTTTTCACCACACTACAATCACCTAGGACCTGGGTCGTTCTAGGTTTGGAGGACTACTTATTTCAGTAAAAAAAACTGATTATCTTCAGGGGTGGTAGTTGCAACTGGGTGGCGATTGGCAACTTTTAAACTATTTTCTAGTATGTTCGTAAAACCAGAAACAGTTATATTGTAACCCATAAATAATATTAATGAAATTCGAAACTTTTCTCGAATAATACTTCACGCAGATGTTCATAATTCGCTCGTCATACTGACACAATTTTGTTGCACCTCTCGATTGACGGTACCAAAACTAGTATTTTGCCATTTAATGAAGGTCGGTATGGTTTTTCAATCCGGAGTTACGGAGTAGGAATCTAACTTTTTGATCTCACTAAGAAATTCTATGATAGAGAAACTCGTAGAAAAATAGCTTGGTTCAGACAAAAATCAGAATTACAGTTTATTTGAAATGGTGTGAATAAGGCCTCTTAGCTATTGGCGGACATTTGAATTTCACAAAAAACTACAATAAATTCATTGCCTAAAATCGCCATAAATGATAGATACGTTACTGAGAACCACAAAACTAACCTGAAAAGTTAGTGTAACCGGAATTGAACCACCTTCTCGAGTGAAGTCGGGCACAACTTTGTGAACGTACTGAACAGCTTTCGACGCTGCCACGTAATGAGGATGACTGGGGTCACATTTCCAAGCTGCTGCGCCACCAGGTAACATCGTAAACTGATGTAAAAAGACGAAGAAAATTAAGAAAAAATTTAAAAACTGTAAGTTAACGATTAACATTACTTGGAATGTCCTCACGAAGGTCGGCAGGTACTTATCCTTACCTTAAAAGGATTTGCACTTCCTCTCATCTTCCACTGTTTTTCAATATGATCTCGCACTAGTTTTTCAACAGTCTCCGGTTTCTGATTGGGAACCAAGCGAATGGAAAACTTTCCAATAACCGATTTGGGAATCACAGTTTTAGAACCAGGATCACTGAAGGCGCCCTCGATACCATGGATAGACAAACTAGGATATCGCCAGCGCGCCATCAGAAGTTCTTCCTACACAAAAATAACGAGAAAAATAGAACAACAAAAAAATGAATACCTGAGAGGTAGGTACGCCAATAACCGATCAACGACGTCCGAATTTGATTCGAAATAGTTTATAGGAAGCTACAGGTACCATAGGTAGGTACGTTACTTTTTTGCCGTGCAATAACTGAGCATTATCGAGCTCGCGATTGAATTCTTCGACGCTGAAATCGATATTCGCGTATAAAACTTGTTCCTCGGCAGTTACAGGTTCCACTTCGTCGTATATTTCCGGTACCAAGATTTTTCCATCTTTATCGACTAACGTGTTTAGAATGGCGATCAAGTCGGTCATAGCTTCGTTTCTAGTGAATGAGAATAAAATGACAACTTGAAGCAACTGCCGTAACCAATAACTGCATTAAATCAATACGCTCCACTCCTCTCATAAATGAGTTTTGGTCCGAATGACAAGTACAATTTTCGGTGCCACGACTCTGCCTCAAAATTAACCGATTCGGGGACACAATTGGAGGCGTAGATGAGATTAGGGGCGATTCCTGCGAGTCTGGACTCCTTTTAAGCACGAAAAAAAACAAAAAAACAAAAAAAAAAAACAAAAAACAAAACTAACGCAGCAGCAGATCCGTTAAAAAAAATAGGTTTTCAAAAAATGTAAAATTAGGCAGTCACTAAAAAGTTATTAACAGATCGTAATGAATATTTATTCCGAATTACGTTCCCGTTGATCCAAAATTAAGCATTTTATAGGCGAAATAAAAACGAAAATAGTGATACCGAAGTACCGGGCGACCTATCTGCACCAAAATTTCAAGCAATTTATAATATTTGTTACAAATTTCGTAGCTATTGGTCAAAAATTGATAATTTTATGGCCAAAATAAAAACGAAAATAGCCATATCGGAGGTACCGTACGGCCGATCCGCAACAAAATCAATAGGTCAACTCCTTGGCTTAGTACTAATGTTCATTCCAAATTTCGTAGCTATCGGATAAAAATTACGACCTGTACCGTGGTAACAAGAAATTGGATTATTTATATAGTTATATAAATATGAATATGAATTTGAGTTATTAGTAACAAAATTTTCCTTGAGTTATGAAACGAAAAAAGTACCTACCCCACCCCGAAGTCGTTCCATGACATCAAGATTAGTAAATAGATTTTTCAATAGAAAACCGATTTAAAAAGAATGAAAGAAAAAGAAAGAATTGACGTCTGAAAATAGTGTCTGTTCGACGGTAATGGTGTTGTGGCGGAGAGGGGCGTTGTCACGTGGACACCCTTCACCAAAAAACAAAGCTATCTGCCCTCTCGGATAGTTTGAAACGCCATTTTTCAAGAAGATAGAGACAATGGAAGTAGCCCGTTAAAGCGACCATACAGTTAATTAATCTAATAGAACATGGTCAATAATTTGATCAACAATGTATTGTTAAGATTTTTGGGCAAAGAAAATAATTACGAATGTTAAAAAGGATAAAAATCTGTTTACCAGAAGTACGGCCCGTTCGATCCGCACCGAAATTGGTAGCGTACTACAATAAATTATGATAAATAATTGTTCGAAATTTCGTTGTTATTGATGCAAAATTGATCATTTTATAGCCAAAATAAAAACAAAAATGGTGGTACAGGAAGAACCATCCGGCCGATCCGCACCAAAATCTATAGGTCTGGTCTTTGGTTTATTAAAAATATTCATAACAAATTTCGTGATTATCCGATAAATTGCGACCTGTACAGTGGGAACAAGAGATGAACTTATATCTATCTACCTATCTATCTGTCTATCCAGTTATATATTATATATATATTTGAGTTATTGGTGCCTAAATTTTCTCGAGATCATGAAACGAAAAACGCACCCACCCCAAACCCTGGGGGCTAAAACCGCACCAAGCGTAATAAGTAGATTTTCTAAAGAAAACTTACTTGAAAGTATGGAATTTCGAGTTTATTATGCAAATTTGATAAGTTGTAAACAGAATGTTGGTCAAGGAGAATTAAGATATGCTTACATGGTTCCGCCGAATAAGCCGCTGTGAAGATCTTTCGGAGCGCAAGACACTTCCAGAAAAAAATAGCACACTCCTCGCAAGCCATAAGTGATGCAAGGTTTTTTCGTACCCAGCCAATAGTTGTCAGAAATACAAACGTAATCGACGTCTTTGAAAAATGTTTCTTTTTTTGCAATTAATAGTTCGTCTAATCCTTCGCTGCCACTCTCTTCCATACCTTCGAAACAGAACTGTCAAGTAGAACAAAAAAATATACTTATCACGAATCAATATTGGAAATATGAATGGCTCAAAACTAAAAAACAAATCATGCAAATTTGATAAAATCAATGAACTTGATGTATAAAGAATAGTCGATAATTTAAAATGGTCAATAATATTTGTGGAAAACATTGTCGTGAAAAGATATTCTCACCAGAAGGTAATCTACATACTCTGAGTGTTCAACTTCTTCATATGTAAACGGGTAAGCCAAAACTTGGGCAAACACTGGCAATTTTAGAGCTAGTTTGGATGGTTTATATACAGGTTTATTTAAACGCACACCAACACACATACGTAGTGATTACATATGTTCGTGTGAACAGCCTGGTGCATCATTTATTATAGTGATAAGAAATGAAGGGCCAGTTTGTGTATGGAATCATGACATCATCGTATTGTTGGGATTGGTCACAATTTGGTACTCGTACATTACTTGCATGAATATACAAGTAATTACAATCAAAAGTAATTTGTGCATTTGGTTTGGCGTCATTGAGACGAGTATTTGCCAGCCTTATATCAGCAACTGTCATTGGGGGGCTGAGCCCCTTTACCTCATACAATGTGAGTCCCCACAGCTACTCCCCTCAGTTTTTGTGCCGCAAAAATGATGAAATATGTGCTGGACTTGGGGACTTACGAGTCTTAACGCCATTTTTGGTCAGCCTCCCATTTTTCCAGTGCACTGCCAACCACAGCCCCGATGCACTCGTTAATTTGTTTAACGTAATAAAGAAGAATAATAAGCCAACCTTTTGGCAGTGACTGTCATCAAGAGGTACAAGCTCCCATACTTCATACAAGTTGGTAATGCCCATATAGTGAATTATTCATGAAATTATTATTTCTTCTTTACTTTGAATGTTCAACACTTTATGAAATCAGTACTACCCATATGGCATTATACAATCAATATCCCTCACCATAAATTTTTATACATATTAAGAGAATATTACAAGAAAATTCTTAAAATTATAGATGTTTCTGAGGTGCGGATTTGCAGAAGTGGATGGAATTTTGTCTACTGCAGAGTAGCTATAGTCTCGGCTGTTGTAATCATTGTTTTGCCCACTGAATTTAAAAGACTTTCCATTTCTGAGTGCTTGTTTTATGCAAATTTATTCATGATTGTTTGCTGCATATACCATTTTTGATATGATTTATGCACTTATAGATTGTTTGAATGTTCAATAATAAGACATTCTCCATTGTTTCGCTTTTCACAGGCATTCAATAGCCTGGCTACTTTTAAATTGTCTTCAGTCACATTTCATTGACAGATAAAACACTTTGCATTACCAATTGTGAATTCAGGAATAAACGTTTTCAAATGTAGAAACTGAGTAAGAAAATAAAATATTTTAATGTCCAAAAAACATTTGCTGGATTGGAAAAATACAAACATTCTTAAGAAAATACAAATACTCCAAATTCAGCATTATTTCTCTTTTTTTTATAAATTTACTGAAAAAATTTTTCAGTTTATTTTTGTAAAACAGAATTTTGTGTTTATTGGGTACTTTTGATTTCTATCTGTTCCGTCCCGTTTTTGCAGACGATTCAGTTCGTCTACAAAAACGTGTCGAACAAATTGTAGACAACTATTATTCCTAATTCTCGGAATAATAGCTGTCTATATTTCACCTAACTTCTCATGATCAGACACCACCAGATATGCTGACAATGATGTGTCATCATATTTGGCGGATGTTCTGTATCACGCCACCTTTTAGGTCGGCCATATTTGATTGAAACAAGGGAAACCAAAGTAATGTAATATCTTCATTTCGAAGACATGATCATTCCTAAACCTACAGTCGAGTAGAGACATTAGGGTCCATACTAGTTGTTATGGACATTAGGTTTCATTAGTATTAAGAAATAGTAATAAGTATAATTCTAAAGTGTTGTAATAATTGAAGTGAAATATTAATAAAAGATAATATTCAGAAATTATCTTATTTGTTGAGGTAATTTAAAAGTATTGAATTACACTCGCAACAAATTGGCGCCCAAACAAAAAAACCTTCGGAAGTAAAAAACTTTTTTTTAAATAATAATTCAATTTAAATAAAATTTAAACTTTTCGTAAGAACGTTTTCCAGTCGTGTGAAAAATATTTTTTAAATAGCTCGCAAATAATTGATTGAATTTTGCTGGAGCAAATTATTTTCGTATAATTATTAAGTAAATCGTGGCTAAAATAATTCAAATAATCAAAGAAAAATTAAACAAACGTCTACGAAATCAAATCTTTATTGCAGAAGACTGCAACCATTTGATAAAGACAAATAAAAATAAAAAACTTAAAAATAAATTAATAACAAAAAACAAATCTAAAAATAAACTTAAAAACAGATCGAAAATCCAGATCTGGTTCCTGAAATCAAAAATAAACAAAGTCAGCCCAAGCAGTATCCAAAATAACAGTGCAGAGAACGAGAAGTCACTCACCAACAGTGTCAATCCGAACAAACCTTCCGATAAATTAGAGAATACTATAGAAAATTATCCGTCATCAAACTGTAAGCAAATTATAAATTTATCTTCCATTAATTCGGAAAAATTCTAAACTGTTATCGATATCGTAAATAATATTGTAAAATGTAAAATCTCCCAACCCTCGCGAATGTCTGAGAAAAATGAAAGTACGAGTGCATCACTCCCGGATATTTTAGATTCGAAAGCCGAAGACAATATTTTAGAATCCGAAAACAATCCTAAAAATTTATATGAGAATTTGTCTGAAGAAGAAAATTACCCACTCCTTGATAATCATTGGGGAACTGGAGTGACCGCTTCTTTCCTCTATCGTGTGCTAAAAGCAGCTAAAGTAAAAAGGATAGAAGGTAGAACACATATCGAACTTCAGAAAAAACTATACAAAGGTAGACATTCTAAACATTGGTTGTTAAATATATTATACTCAAACCCCAACACCGAGAAATTCGAAAGAACAAGTAATTTTGATAAATTAATCGAGGAAAGTAAAAGTTATCGTAGGATAACAAGAAGTATAAAAAATAAAGACCCCAACGAAGCAGAAGAAATCTTCTCCGATACAGAAGAAGAAGATCTAGAAACTAAAGGAAAAAAGTTGGAAATAGAAAAAAAGAAAAAAGAAGAGACAGAAAGAAGATTAGAGAGACGAAGTCTTAGTTCCAGTTTTGAAAAACTCCTGTCTAAAGTTTCACACCACGTGTCACCTAAAAAGTTGATTTCGGTTACATCTGATTTCTCTCTTCCAAACGACAAAGACGAAATCTTCCTCGGAGAGCAATCAATACTAAACCAAACTTTTGTCGACAGACCCTCACAGTCTAGTGCTGATTTGTCGCCACTAGTCCCTCAAGGACAGGGAAAGTCCTCACAAACCGAAATTCAACATTCAGTCCAAATTCACATACAAAGCCCAGAGAATATAGAAAAAACTAAAAATAAAATTCCAGAATCATCTGCAGAAAATTTTTTTGACCCTATCAATTTATTACCCCCAGAGATACGCGTGGAATTTCTCGATCAAAAAGAACCCGCATACGTAAATATAATAAATATTGAAAATAAAAACAACCCTTTTTTAAAGTCAGAAATTAATATGACCCCAGAAGACATCGCTGAAAGTAACGCACGCTTGCTTTTGCAACAACAACAACAAGCAAGATACGTGGCAGCAAATGACGCTTACACGCAACATAATCTAGCGATGAATAATTTTTGGAAAAGATCAGAAAGATGGACTCCGAGCCATTTTTCAAATGGCCCCAACGAAGATATTCTTGAATTCCTCTTCAAATACGAAACTCAGGCGAAAACTTTCGAAGCAACCGAATATGAAATGATAAGAAATCTAAATATAGCCCTCCGTAGTACAGCTCTCGAACTATTCGCAGCTGAAAATGAAATAACCCCAGAAACCTCATGGTTAGAGGTAAAGAAAATTTCAACTCGTATCTTTAAAAAGGATAAAGATACGGTCAAAAAACGTATCAAATCATTGAAATTTGACGATACATATTTCAGTACAAATGTACCAAAATTTTTCCGACTCTACAAACAAGTGGATGCTACAATAAGTGAGAAGAAAATCTGTGACCTCTTACTCCCCAGACTAACAGGAGAAATGAGGAAATTATTTGCATCCAAAAATCTGCAGACACAGAGTGAAATTTCAAAAATATTTACAGATTGGAAAGAATTTAAAGAAAAAGCTTTAGACTTAACCGATGTACAGAAAACGGAAGAGATGTTGAACAAAGCTACATAAACTATCGCCAAATTAACAAAACAGATGGAGGAGATGACGAAGGGCAAAGCTCCCGAGAAAAAAGAGCCAGTGAAACCAGTCACCCCACCTATATCTCCAACAGACCCTGTTATTGTGGCATTGGTAGAGGCAGGATGGAAACTCTCGAATGCAAATAAACGAAATCGGAACCAAAACAGAAATCAGACAATAGAAAATGAAAATGTAGAAAATAGACCTCGTAGTGAGAGAAACCTAAATAATAATAATAACGAAATTAATGATAATAATCCAAGAAGAAGACAGTCTAGAGAAAGAGAACCTAATCGTTCGCAGAATAATCAAAATTCTTATAGACAACAAACGAGAGAATCTTATCGTCCTCAGAATAACGATAGATATCCTCCAAGGGAAGTAAATTGCTTCAATTGCGGAAGAAGGGGACATCTTTCTAGAGATTGTAGACTACGTAATCGTGCTACACCTCCATTCCCGCAAAGGAATTTTAGACCACCACGATTTAATGATAATAACTTCACATCAAATTTTGGTCAACCGTTTAACATTTATGGAACACCACAACAAAATGGTTATGCACAAGCATATAATGCCCCAATCCTAAATCCACAACCATGGGCAAATGCGACAAATTATGCATTACCTTCGTACAACTTGCAAACTCCAGATGTAGTCCCAAGCATTCAACAACAAAACTTCACCCAACAGCCAAAAAACTTGCAGTAGAGCCCGTTTGCTCTCTACCAGTTAATGGCAATGACTTTCGGGCTTGTAATGGCAACGTCCATCATCCAGACTGCGCTGCTCTCCTAGTGTTAGATCCACACGCGCCGCATAATTGGAAAATTCATATCCGTAGTGCATCGATGAAATTAGTCAGGGCGAGACGTAAATTAATCGTCCCCTGCAACATTGTGAGCCGTGAAGAGTATGAAACACAGGGAACAGTTGACAGTGGCTCTGAAGTGACGCTTGTACAACATGACCTTGTAAAGGATAATGTGATCAGACCTGCAAGAGTATGTATGGTAGCGGCTAACGACAGCGCAATAATCGTCATAGGAGTCGTAGAAATCACCATAAAAATGGGTGACCTCCTCCTTGATGTGGAAGCATACGTAACCTCTGAGGTGATAATGCCGATATTTTATTTAGTAAGAAATTATTTAGAATAGGACCGCCATGGAAGCGTGAAACATTTAGTATAATTAAATTTAAGGAAGAAAATTGCGAAGGTTTTATTAGAGCAGACAAAGATTTCTGCAGAGAAGTAAATAAGGAATATTGTGTAAACCTGGATCCAGAGATGGGAAAAGCAGATCCAGATGAGTGGTTTTTAACAAGTTATGGTTTAGAAGGCGAATTTATTGTCGATGATTTAGGATGGCCAGCCTTCAGATTCTACAGTCCGCACTTCGACACCCAGATCACACAAGGGACAGTTTTAGGACACTATAGGCTTCAACAGCCAACTATGTGGGACCGTCAGACCAATTCTGTCCGCCGTGGCCAACCCATCATCCAACGCATTACGTCGGGGGATACTGCGGGTAACCAGGGTGAGGAGGTTGATATGCTAAAACTTGTCCGTATAACCCGATCTGATGACAGCGTTATCCACGACAATGAAGGAACAAAAGTAAATATTAATAAGAATTTAACGAAGGAAGAAAAACAGGCAGTAGTAAGCGTTCTAAAAAAATATATCCATATATTTACGGAAGAACCTGCCAAGGTAAAACCTACAAAATTGAAACTGGCACATGTCTACTTGAAAACAGATGAGCCAATTCAACGTAGAAATTACCATATGGGAATTTTTGAAAAAAGAGAAATTAGAAAGAAAATTAAAGAATTTGAAGAATGTGGTATTATTAAGAGAGCAAGCTCTAGATATGAGAGCCCAGTATTTGTTAAGAAGAAATCAAACGGAATTTATAGATTATTAGTAGATTATAGAGGTGTAAATGAAATAGTAAAAAAGGATACGAGCAGAGTACCTCGTCTCCCTGAAATTTGGGACGCATTACGAGATAAAAAATACTTTGTAACAATCGACCTTAATCAGGGATATTACCAAATTCCCCTTGATGAAGAATTAAAAGCGGTAACAGGAATAAATGTTGGAGGAGTAAGCTACATATTTAACTCCATTCCGATGGGATTAAGCACGAGCCCCAGCATTTTTCAAAAAACCATGACAGATTTATTTAACCATATCCTAGAAGACAAAGTTTTGGTCTATCTAGATGATATTTGTGTTTTTGGCAAAACATTTGAAGAAACACTAGAAAATTTAGAAGAAGTCCTTAAAGTACTAGTCGAAGCAGGTTTACTAATTAAAACCAGTAAAAGTAGCTTCTTCAATAAAAGTATCGAATATTTAGGACATAAAATTTCATATAATAAATTAGAACCGTTAGATAAAAACATCAAACCGATTTGTGAAGCTCAACCACCGAAAACGTTACGTAAACTACGAAGATTTATTGGTTTAGCGAATTATTATTGGAAAATAATAAAGAACTTTTCGCAAATTACAGCACCATTAACAGACTTAACAAGAAAAGAAAATGTTAAAGCAAATAATAAAATAGCATGGAATGACGAAGCACAAAAAGCCTTCGACAAAATAAAAGAATTGATTACATCAGATCCAACTCTTACAATCTACGATCCTGATGCTGAAACATACGTTGAAGTCGACGCATCAAAAACAGCCATAGGAGCAGTAATAATGCAAGTAGACAGAAAAACAAAAGAACCACACCCTATAGGATATTTCTCGAAGAAAATTCCTAAGAATCAACAACATTTATGTTGTTTTGATTTAGAGATGTTGGCTATCACTGAAACTTGCGAATATTTCAGAGAATTTTTAGTCTACAAAGAATTTAATATTTTTACGGATCATGAACCTTTAACATACCAAAGTCGAATGAAAAAACCAAACGCAAGATTAAATAGGTTAATTTTGAAATTAGGAGAATTCACATTTAAAATCAGACACATTAAAGGCGAAAATAATAAAATTGCTGACTATCTATCCCATCTAGAAGAAGAAGAAGAGGACAATTATGCAGAATTCCGAAACTGTCAATTCATAATACCAGAAGGAACACCTGATCCTCCAAATATTATCAAACAAGAGAAAAAAATTAAAGCAATAACGCGTAGTATGAAAAAGAAAGAAAAAGAAGCAGATGTGGAAAGTGACAATTTGGAAGACGATCGAAGTTCCATCCTATCCGATATTTCGGAAAGATCTGGAAACTCCGATGCGTCTACAAATTCTCAACTTTCCGAACTGTCAGAAAATTCAGAAATAGAAAACCCAATTAATATAACAGATCAAGAAATCCAAAATTTATGGGATTTACAACGTGAAGATAAATATTGGGGTATTATAATAAAAATTTTAGAAGGCGGCAACGAAAAAAGAGTAAAGAAAAAATTTAAAAATCAGAAGATCACACAACCTAAATCCATTTTTCCTTGATGAAAATGGAATTTTATGGAAAAATAATAATCACTCTGTATATCACTATGCCGTACCAGTAATTCCTGACTCCCTCATACCTCAGGTACTAAATATATGTCATGAGAGTCAAAGCGGGGGAGGACATTTTGGAATTGGTAAAACTCTTGCCAAAACACGTGCTCGATACTACTTTACACAAATGCCTAAAATAGTCTCGAAGCATGTACGTTCGTGCCATCAGTGCCAAATTAATAAGAACATTAACGAAAAATATGGATACTTAAAACCAATTAATCCTGAAGAATGCATACCACTTGCACATATCCAAATTGATTTCATTGGAAAATTTAACACAAATAACAAAAAGAAATTTGTGATAGTGGGAATAGACAAAGCAACAAAATACTGTTGGACTAAAGCAGTAACTCAACCAAACGCGCATTCAGTAATTAAATTTTTGAAAGAAATCGTACGTCATTATGGAAAACCAACGAAGATCACGTGTGATAACGGAACTCATTTTTCAAACGAACACGTGCAAAATTATTGTAAAAATAACGGTATTAAAATATTCTACTCTACATCATATTCACCGCAAACTCAAGGACAAGTGGAGAAAATGAACGGAATGATAAAAAAAATGTTAGCAAAATACGAAAGTACCGATAGCGAAGAATGGCCAGACCACGTGCATAAGGTAGCCTTGACCTATAATCTGACACCTATCGAAGGATTAAATAATCACGATCCATTTTATCTAATGCACGGTTATAAAGGAGAACCCCCTATAAATCTAATTATTCCATCACCACTTATCAGCAAAACCAGAGAAGAACGGATAAGTGAAGCAAATAAAATTCGAAAAACAATCCCGAGTTTTGATAAAGAGAATGCAATTAAATATTCAGAACGCTATAATAAAGGAAGAAAAGAAATCTCTTATGAAACTAATGATTTAGTTCTCTTGAAAGCACCGATAAATTACGGAAAAGGCAAACCAAAATTTCTAGGACCATATAGAATAGTAAGAAAAGTTTCAGATTTAAACTATATTGTTCGCATAACCTCTGATGATGGAAATAGTACAGATGACACAGTGCATATAAGAAGACTTACACCTTATAATGCCCGTTGTAATGCTAAATTACCATCAAATATTGAAGACACTACATCTGACAATTCAGAACCTAAAGAAAATATTACTAATCCAAAAAGAAAGAGAGGTAGACCAAAGAAGGAAAAGAGCTCTGAAGGAAATGAATCAGAGGACGAAATTAAAATCATTGTCAAACGTCCGAGAGAAAGACCACGAAAAGGAATATTAAAGAAATCTGGTAATAAAAATAAAAACAGTAAAAAAGTGACATTTACTGACGAAGCCTTATTGAAAGGAAAGGATTGTTCAAAATGGAGAAAGAAATTCGAATTAAAAGACCCAGAAAAGATAAGGATAACCTGACAAAAGATTCAATCGATTACCCAAAAACAACGTTTGGAAGAAATCAAATTGTTCAATAGGTGTGATGAGGGAAAAAATATAACACAACCTTTGTCTCTACCTACTCAACCTTTTCCCCAAGATATTAGGAAACCGAGTGAGTCAAGTTTGGAGGAATATGTAAAGAGAAACTCAGAACCACCACCAGAACCATTGTATTATAACACTTGTGATTTAATTCGTAATAACTATAGATAAGATATGTTGTAAGGACCATTTACGTATATATTTTCTCCCATCAAAAGGTATAAATTTTTTTTTTAAAAACTCACCAACTACCAATCCTCCTGCGCATCTTGAGTGAAGGTCTATCCAGCCTCTGGCTTGACCTTGCCTTGCTCCGTTGCCTCAGGATGGTTGGCCGGTTCGACTTCTGGAGAAGCTGAACGACGTCTGAATCGTTGGTGTCGGGGAACTAAAAACATGCGCCGATTGGAAACGATCATTTTACACGGTCTGGCACTAGGTTCACTCCTTGGATCGGCTCCTCGTAGGACACGGCGATTGTGAGAGATGGTCAGTTTCTCTGATGGTTCCAACACACGAACTACCTCAATGAAATAAGGCTTGTCATTGATTATGATTTTTCATCGATAAAAACGAACGAGATAATCAACGAGATACTGAAATTGAGACCTGTCCATGATCGTGTTGGCATAAGCCGTGTTAGTAATCGCGAAACGAACTTTTGCGCCAAAATTTAGAGGCTGCATCGCCATTATAACGGCAGTCAGAAGATTCAAACCGACGGTATACCCAGTGATGTCGGACAGATTCACATCGAGCGTTGAAAAGCAAACCACAGTACCTTCCCACCTCTATAGGCTTGCCTCTGGGAAGAGGAAGCTGAACTGTGAAGCAAGCTGGACCATTGATTGCAAACAGCACTCACACAGACTCTGAGGCATCACGTGCCTCCATGACCCAAAAGACGTATTCAAAGAGTCGCCAGGGAAATTCTTCCGATACGCATCTACTCCGATTGGACCATAATCAGCTGATAGAAATGAGTGTAAGGCTTTGAAAATTTTCCAAAGACCAACCACTCCAGTGAAGAGACACAGACAGCACGGAGACCAGCAACGTAAATAAGGGAGAGACACTTGCGTAAGTATGAAACTCTCGGAAGTCTCAACCATTCCATTATCCGGAACCATGAATTTAGGCAGCGCACGCAACTCAGACGGAGTTGGATACATCGGGACATCTTGAAGATCGTCCTCACTGGCGTGATCTGTACCCAAACACATTATTTTGTTGAATTTGTAAAATAATTCTTCATTAAGTTTCATAAAAAAAACAAAAAAAAACGAAGAAACTAATATTAAAACTTAAATTTAAAAAAATTACGAATAATAGGAACTCAAATATATAAATCTAAAAACGGACGAGGACGGAGAAAATCAAGACAAACCAAAAGATCGAATACACCGAGAAGACTGCGATACCTTCATATATATCCGAGTTGTAAAGCAAGATGAATTCTTGCTGAACAATCGAAATATACTGGAGTCCGCCATCTCCCAAGACCTACCCTTGATGGTAGTAGTGCAAACTGAATTCCAGAGTCCCACACTAACACAGATGTAGTAATTTCCGCACATATGTATATTTTTATGAGAAAGAAATAAAAATCAAGAAAATATTGTGCATCGATATACATTTTTTGCACTTTACCTTTTTTTCCCTCGCGTCAAATGATAACAACTAAATAATGTACCGACAAATGTAATACTGCGTCTAACAGCAAAATTTCATGTGATTTGTAATGATTTCAGACCATAAGATGATAAATCACGCCGTTATCGTTTTTATCATAATTACCATACTTGCAATTGAAACGAAGAACACAAGCTTAAAAACGAAAATTAGTGCATCGTCAGGAGCTTATTTCGAGCTTAACAAATTCAGCAAGGCCTATGAGAAAACAATTCCCATATTGTATAGTCTGAAAATTCCAAGAAGACAGAACATAGAAACACCAGAATGGCTAGAAGAAATTAATAAACTGCAAAGTTGCACATCCAGAGAAAATACATGGTGCATACAGAGATCGAAAAATATACTACAAATCCTAGATTAATTATGGAAATTCAGTGAATTAACGAAGCAATAATCAAAGAATTTGACAGAGAACCTTCAAAATGAGTCAAACATGGACTACAACTTCTTGGTGACTTTGACACATGGTGTTGCAATGTCATGACACTCTCTCAAGGCAACAATTTCATAGAAAATGAGAAAAATTTAAAATCTCAATATGAAAAACTACGAGAATCCGTGATAGAAAACCATGCAGAATTATTAAATATCACAAAAGATATCAAAAATTTCGAAAAAGTAAAATTTGACAATTCCAAAATTTTAAAAGAAAACGTTCAGGCATTAAAAGACGCAATCCAAAATCAAAATAATGAAATAATCATTGAAGCCAGAAGAGAACTCATCTTTGACACAGCTAGAACTCTTCATGCTAGTTTAGTCACCGAAAATGCTAAACTTAGCCATTTGTCCCTCTCCTGTAAAAACAACCATCTACCAGCAGCAATTGTTAACGAAACAACTTTAAAAGAAGACTTACTGAAAATCAAGAAAATAGCAGAAAAATCAGGTTTTGCAGTAGTTCTAGATAAGAAATCAATCCAGTCCTATTACCAAACAAAATTAGTAAATTGTTATGTAACAGGAAATGAAATAGAGATAGAAATAAAGATTCCACTTCAAAATCTTCACGCTAAATACGACCTTTACAACTTTATTCCATTGGCATTTCGAACGCATGATAACAAAATTTAATCATCGATCTTATCCCACAACAAATTCGACGGGTCAATAAGAATTATAACAGGAACAGACATCAACCTTTGTGGCAAACATAGCTTGTTATGTTTTCTTCCACAAGACCACACAACTAATAATAAAAGCAATTGTGCAAGAGCATTATTTCAAAGGAATGAAATATGAGGAAATAATAAAGAAATGCATATTTAAATGCGAGATAAATCATGATGAAATCGTAGTCAAACAAATTGAAATGAACCAATTTGCAATTACAAATGCTAGAAATCCATTAATATCAGTCAACATGGTAACAAAAACAAGCACCAGTATAACTATCAATGACTCATGGCCTGGGGCAACTCTACTAACAGTTCCGTGTATAGTAGAAATCCAACAGCTACAAGGAGAAAACAACGCAGAAACAATCATCCCAGCAGGATTCCCTTGTATAAATAATCCAGAAAAAGAAATCCTCATTGAACATCACCTACCGTTAGTTTGGACAAAATACCAATTTATGGAACTTGATTTTGGCCTACATCAATCGTTCAAATTCCCTAATATGTCGATTACTTATAATAATAAATGGCATGACAACATACCTTATATTTCACCAATAACTCCAATTCATAAGTTCGAAGAAAGACTGAAATCAGCAGAACTGAAAATTCCTGATTTAGGATACCAGGATACAATAAACACTGTACACCTACTGTTAATCGGCTGGTGTGGTTTATTAACACTCGTAGTAGCCATATTGGTCTACGTGAACCTAAAAATAAATTGTGTTGCTATCAATGCACACAATCAAATAAACGAGTTGGCATTGGGAGCAATACATCGTTAATGGTCCATAATTTTAAGTCTATTCGTGTACAAAATCTTATTAATTAACATTAAAAAAAGCATAATAAATTTGGTTATGCCAAATTATATCCATAAAATTAATTTGCAAAAATAAATTTCTATGCTCAAATGAAAAATATTATATTTTTAGGCGATGATCAATTCCGCAACGTAAAAATTAAGAGATATTTGTGAAAAGATAATATTGTTAAATGGTTAGAATTCAAAGATATAATAGATTACAATGATAAACTTTCAGGAACACAAAATTTAACGAAGCAGGAGCTTCGGGCTTTCTTTCACCCAGGGACCTTTGTTCTGTCCCGTTTTTGCAGACGATTCAGTTTGTCTACAAAAACGTGTCGAACAAATTATAGACAACTATTATTCCTAATTCTCGGAATAATAGCTGTCTATATTTCACCTAGCTTCTCACGATCAGACACCACCAGATATGCTGACAATGATGTGTCATCATATTTGGCGGATGTTCTGTATCACGCCACCTTTTTGGTTGGCCATATTTGATTGAAACAAGGGAAACAAAAGTAATGTAATATCTTCATTTCGAAGACATGATCATTCCTAAACCTACAGTCAAGTAGAGACGTTAGGGTCCATACTAGTTGTTATGGACATTAGGTTTCATTAGTATTAAGAAATAGTAATAAGTATAATTCTAAAGTGCTGTAATAATTGAAGTGAAATATTAATAAAAGATAATATTCAGAAATTATCTTATTTGTTGAGGTAATTTAAAAGTATTGGATTACACTCGCAACACTATCATTATTTTAAAATTTTTGTCATATTTTCTTCAAAATTAACTAGAAATATAAAAATGAAGTTAACAATGATTAAAAATTCTAAAAATACTCAAAAAAGCTTAATATTGCTCAGTAATGCTCTACAAGGTTGAAAGTGTCAAAACATGGCTAAAAAAAATAGCTTATATAGCTCATGTGGGGACTCAACTCGTACGAGGAAAAGGGGCTCAGACCCTTTGACAAAAGTGGCCGCCGCAAGGCTGGCAAATATTTGTCTCCATGATATAAAACAAAAACACGTAGATTACATTTGATCGTAGTTACTTGCACGTACATGCAAGTAATGTACAGGTACCAAACCATGACCAATCTCAACAATACAATGAAGTCACAATTCCATACATGAACCAGCTCATCATTTCTTATCACTACAAGAAATGACACACCGGGTCACTCACACAAACATACGTAATCACTACATATGTGTGTTGGTGTGTGTGTAAATAAACCCGTATATAAACCATCCAAACTGGCTCTAAAATTGCCAGTGTTTGCCCAGGTTTGGCTTACTTGTATGTTTACATATGAAGTGGTTGAACACACAAAATCTGTAGATTACCTTCTGGTGAGAATATCTTTTCACAACAAGGTATTCCACAGCTCATTTTCCCAGAAATTTTCCAATCTGAAAAACTATATACT
Organism: Ericerus pela; assembly: GCA_011428145.1. Taxonomy (NCBI): domain Eukaryota; kingdom Metazoa; phylum Arthropoda; class Insecta; order Hemiptera; family Coccidae; genus Ericerus; species Ericerus pela. Next base: position 218,524 of record WOFM01000169.1, read on the forward strand.
CCAGTCTTCATTCTTAAAAGGCTGTGTTAGGGAAAAAAGTATGAGAGTATCAAATTCACAACTCCAATCATGGAGCATGATGAGAGTTGTAGCTCACTCACTTACCACATAGAAGGCATTTAAGCGTAAAAAAAGTAATTATCGTTTTACACATGTTCATCAGCGTAATGGTTTGTTCACTGTAAACAGTGATAAGAACTTTTTTCGTAATAAATTTAATTCAAAATTTATACAAAACCATTTTTATATAGGTGCCAAATTCATGATGAAGGGGAAAACAAAAACCGGTAGTGAGTCAAATAAAAGCATATAAAAATCTTTAAATCTGATTGAAATATAAAGTGTTTGCAGCATAGTACTCCTGAACTATAGTAGGTACCTGGCATGCTACATATATGGTACTTCTTATGTAAGAAAACAGGTATTTTCCATTAAGAAAAATCAAAATTACAATATATTTTGACATCACTGGTAGATACATATTTATGATATGCTGTTTTTATTTTCATATCTCAATACAGTGAAAATGCAATAGAAAACTTACTTTCAAATTCACTGGTAAATCGAAGGTAGCGGCTTTATATGCCTCGACCACATGTAACCAAGATATAGCGGGCCCTTTGTCATCAGAAGTACCACGACCATACATTTTATCATCTTTTATTTCCATTTTGAATGGATCGGTTGCCCAACCATCTGAAATATCCGCTGGTTGTACATCCAAATGGCCGTAAACGCAGAGAGTGGGTTTCTTCCGATCATTTTCCAAGGAAGCCAGAATAACTGGAGGTAGCTTTAATGCAGTTCCATCTGATAATTTCTTAAAAACAAACGAAGAAAATTTACTAGTTAGTTAAACGAGTTTATTCGTTCAGTAAAAATTTTAAAAAGTACAAAAATTTTATTGCAATATATATATACAGGGGCGGTGCCACTGAGGTGTGAGACTGGGCTGCCACACCACTGGAAAATTAGTTCACCCCAGTCTAAACCCCATCAAGAAAATTGAAACAAAAATCAAAAAATAAAAAACTATAAGATAATAAAATGTCTATGAACATAAAAGTTGATGAACTAAATAATTTTCCTAGATATCTGATTTAAAATTAAAACTGACTTTTAAAATGTTTTTTTAGTCAAAATGTGTAATAATATATTTCTTCTCATATAATTCGTCAATATATCGTCACATTCCGTATGAACAACCACCTTGTATATCAGTACTGAGAGTAGATTTTATCATCTATCAATTCTCTGTCTCAATTCATGGTACACTTTTGATAAAACCATATTTCATCAGCCAGTTCACTGGCCACTACACTCTATCTACTTTCTCATCTCAAGATCACTTATGAAATCACCCTCTCTTGTCAACACCTGCAAAGAACAATACATTTCTAATAATTGGTGTATACTCCTAAATCCCAAGACAGAACTATTTTCATTGCATCAGCATGTCACCTCATTTACATGCATTTGTGTAGGACCACATCAGTCGTTTGATTTGTGTATTAATCTGCTTGTTAATTCGATAGTGATTTCATGAATCTCCAAACTGAGACAAATCAGTCCTACTATAACCACAATATATTAAGATAAGATTTTTCATTAGCAGGTATGCACATGAGGGTGATAAGAGATGAGCTACCATCTTGTGTTATTCATTCTTTCAGGAATTTTGCAATGTTTACTATTACTACATATTGTAACGGCCAAAAGAGGTGGTAATGTATCTAATTAAGACCACTTTCGGGAGTACACCATACACAAAATATCACGTACTTAAAAAGCAGTAATACTTCTAAAATAATTTCAAGTTTATCATCCACACACTATCGTGGACCTTAACATTAATTAGAGACTCAATAATATTTTAAACACATGAGTGAGTGTACACATTTAATAAAATAATAATTTGTACATCACAGTACATACATATACGTTAATATTTATACATATACAATCACAATTCAACAAGCAAGACTATCTGTTCACCAGAGACTTCTACAAGAGAGGTTCCAGGTACTTAGAAGTAGCTGTCGGAGAACTGATTAACTATACTACTGAATCGAGGGATTATATACTCGTTCAGGGTATGAAAACATACGTGTTGGATAGGTAAAGTGAAGTAGGGTGTTGTTATTATAGGGTTGTGCTGACTCGTCGAGTACTCGAGGGACAGGTACAACTAGGTCATAAATATACAGAAAGTATATCTGTATACATAAAATTAAATACGGGTAATTTAGTGGTTGTTTACAAAGAGTTATAGGATGATAATTGTTGATAAATATCTACGTTTTTGGTATTCAAAAATGAGTGAACGAATATGTTCGTCATTTCTAAAAATAGACGAAAATATACGTTACACATATATATGTATAACACAAAATGGTAGTTCATCTCTTATCAACCTCATCAACATACCTGCTAGTAAAGAGCCTTAATTAATGGTCTCAATAGCCGAGTCAGAAATGTACACCTAATTTTTTTTTTATAGTCTCCAAATATCGTCAACCAAATTTGCCATCACAAAATGTAATTGAAAATAAATTTATTTCCAAATAAAAAAAATTGAATTTTTTCTAATTATGAAAATTTTTGGGTGTATGAAGCTGCATTAAGACCCAAGAAGAAAAATATTTACCGGACTTCATCCCATCAAAAAACTGTTCAAGCACCACTGAAATATTTATTGCAAATTACATATTACGTTGTACAGAATTCAAAATGAGAAGGTAAATTTACCACTGGCAACACACAAAAAAACCCAGCATAATTCACACATTTAAGCCTTGTGTACACTATGATGGTCTATCAGTTTAGTTGATGTCATGTTAGGCCTCAACCACACAGACTAGTGTTAAGCGATGATCAGCGTCAATACTCAGAAATAAAATACAATTTGAACCTGAGCATTTAATGCGATACTGCTCATATACCAAAATACTTGTTTGTGCGTGACCTTAGCTTTAGTAAGTTATCACTGTGTAGTCAATCACTAACACTAAAGTACTTCACACCATCACACAGACATATGATAGCTAGGGCTTATAACCACAATAGCCAGTATTCATAGATGAGACTTATGGTCCACTTCCCCAAGGGTTTATTTTTAAATTAATATAATGCTGCAAAGATAATAGTTTAGTTGAAAATAGTGAGAAACGTAGCTTCCTTGAGATAAATTATAGTAAAGCTATGAAAAAAAAGTTTTGTTGAGAAATATAGCAGAGAAATGCAGGTTTTAAATTTACCCTGAGGTAAGTGAACCCTTGGTATCATCATCTATGAATATCTACCTATAACAATAAAAATAAACACAAAACTCCTATACTAATTTACTACATTCATTAAGGAATGGATAACCAAAATAAAAATATTTCACATAACCAATAATACCAATAACTAATTTCTACAAATTTCTGAAACCATTAACCTGAACAATAACCAGAAAGAATTGGTTTTTATCAGTTTTTCCAAAATATCAATATTATTGATTATTTTCATAGAAATTACCGATTATTTCCTGAAAAATTATCGATTACTGATCATTTGACCAGAGGAAAATGTTTTTATTATCCATATGTTCCACATGAATGTTTTCTCAACCAATAACAAAGAAAATTATTTTGGTTAGTAAGAACAATAATCAGTAACTGTGGGGACTCATCGGTATGAGGTGTAGGGGCTCGGACCCCCGACGACAGTCGCCGCCCCATAGGGCAGGCAACTTATCGTCCTTGCGACGTTAAACGAACACACAAAATTACGTTCGATCGTAATTACCTGCGAATACGTGCAGATAATATACGAGTACGAATTGTGACGTCATCCATCAATCAATGTCACGATTCGTACACGAACCGGCCAGCCGCCACCTACGATAGTAGGGGATGATGCGACCTGGCCGTACTTAAACAACGTACGTATTTTATTACGTACGTGTGTTTGTGTGCACCAGCCAAAACCGGTATAAAAACTCTCAGAACCGGCTCTAAAATCGCCAGTGTTCGGTTTGGTTTTGGCTTGCCCATACTTTCGTATGAAGTGGCTGAACACGCTTAAATTCTGTAGAATTTCCTTCTGGTGAGAATATCTCTCACGACAAGGTATTCCACAGTGGTGACCCCGACGTGATTTCGGCCACGTCGTGAGGAGTCTTAGGCGCTTCGGCGCTAATTCAACTTGGCGCAGTAGCGCTGGCGAGATTCTCGCTTGCTCGGCAAATTAAAAATATTTTTTTACCCAGACTAAGACACCTTTTGGTCGTCGAAGTAAGAGTCTGCTGAAGTGGGAATTTATACCCCTCTCTTTAAAATAAATAAATAAAGAGAAACAAGACAGTAGACCTGGAGGAAGAAGGTTGGACTCATCCCCCAACTCCCCCGACTTCGACTCGACACTCCTTGAATTTGGCAAATATAGAAGAAGGCCCTCAACACCCAGAATTAGCACGACTGGGAACTGCAATAAATAAAGAAGATCTTGCAGTTAAAACGTTGAGAAGTGGTCGGACCTTAAGCCAAAGCTCCGACCCAAAAACACCTGTCCTACAAACACAGGAGCCAGTGTTTTCGACCAGTAAGGAAGGCAGAAGTACTGTGGAATACGCTTGTCAACAAAAAGACACAGCAATGGTTCCACCACCAACTGAAAACCCGCAACCATCACAGGGAGGCAGTAGTCAGCCGCAGCTGACACCCGAAGTCCTGGCCCAAATCTTGCAACTTTTACAAATGCAACCAGGACAGAACCCTAATCTCTATAGACGAAGGATAGACATCCCGGAATTTCTACCGAATGAGGTAGAATTATGGTTGACTCTATTAGAAGGCAGGTTCAGAACAGAGAACATAACTCTGAACCAGCGGTATACACATATCTGTGGAGGCATGCCCCCACAGATAATCCGCCACATTCCGGACGTTATGGAATGCCCTTCGACAGAAGAGGACAAGTATGCCTGGTTCGTCAAGAAAATTAAAAAAGTATTTGGGAAAACGAAAAATGAAATAATAGACGATGTGATGGGTGGTATGAAGATGGGGGACGACAAACCCTCAATCTTCATGGCGAAGTTACGACAGAAGGCGGACAATATCGTAGCCCCTTCTGTCATAGGCAATCAGTTCTGTAAGCAACTACCACAAAGTGTTGTGCAGTGCCTAGCCGCCGTTGGTTCCACGGTAATCAATACATCCGCGGATCTGGACTTCCTTGCGAAATCCGCAGACAATGCGCTCGAATACACAAGGTCAAAGCCGGTGGTCAGCGCAGTACCTGCAGAGACTGGGGAACTCGCTCAACTTCGAGCACAAATAGCTCAGTTGACCGAGGAAGTAAAGAGGAACAAAAGCCAAAGCTCGATGAAGCCCAATAGTAGCTGGCGACAAAGATCGAAAAGTAGAGGCAACAACAATAATAATAGCAGCAGAGGACGTCAGTCCCGGTCAAGAGACCGCAGATCTAGTTCCGGAAACAGGGGTCAGAGTTCAACTCCCCCTAGAACATCATCTCCCAAAACCCAGTCTCGAAATTGGGATGATAAGAGTTGCTTTTTCCATAATAGGTTTGGCGCTGAGGCCACCAAATGTAACAACAGGTGCAGATGGTGGGGCAAAACCTTTAACAAGGAAGCGTCAAACTAGAACGAGGGGCCATCTGTGCGGCCGAAGACCCCTCGGAAAAATACTCACGCCGCCTGTTCATCAAGGACAGGACAAACAGGAGACGTTACTTAATAGACTCGGGAGCAGACCTGAGCATATTGCCAGTAAATAGAACCCAAAAAGTACTTCCTCCGAAATACTATCTCCGTACTGTGAATGGTCAAAACCTTCCAGCATACGGACTTGAGACAAGCAAAGTAGACATCGGACTCAGCAAAAATATGACGTGGTCCTTCACGGTTGCAGATGTTCCAAACCCGATCCTGGGTGCAGATTTTCTTGCACACTATGGCCTGATCATCGACCTCAAACACGGTAAACTGATCAATAGTGAAAATAAAAGTGTGGAAGGCAAAACGCTAGCATACAGACTGGACACAAACATATCCAGCTGTACTAAAGTCGACGGACAACTCTTACGGATCCTGTCAGACTATCCTGGAGTCACACAACCCTCAATTCGCAGGCATCCTACGTACAAACACGACACGGTTCACTACATAGAAACCAAAGGACAGCCTTGCCATGCTAGAGCACGACGGTTATTACCCGACAAACTCAAAGCGGCACGAGAGTACTTCAATCGCATCGTTGAGGAGGGCGTATGTCGCCCCTCAAAAAGCTCATGGAGCTCTCCTATCCACATGACAAAGAAAGCAAGTGGAGAGTGGCGAATTGTCGGCGACTACAGGGCCTTAAACGCCATAACAGTTCCTGATCGCTACCCAGTCCCCAATATAATGGACTTCAACGCGAATATGAAGGGTAAAACGATGTTCACAAAAATAGACATCAACTGGGCATTCCACCAAATTCCTATGGCCGACCAGGACGTTCCAAAGACAGCGGTTATAACCCCCTTTGGACTATTCGAATACCTTCGAATGCCGTTTGGACTACGCAACTCAGCACAAACTTTCCAACGATTTATCAATGGACTGTTTAGGGAATTGCCGTTTGCATATGCATACCTGGATGATATCTGCATTTGCTCAGAAGGCGGTGAGCATCAGCACGAGGAGAATGTGAGAGCCGTGGTACAGCGTATACACGCAGCCGGACTCACTATCAACGTAGGCAAAAGCTAATATGCACAGACCGAAATTGACTTCCTCGGCTACAAAGTCTCGACCGAAGGCATTTCCCCCTTGAAGACCAAGGTAGAGCCAATATTGAACTTCCCAAAGCCCTCAAATGTCGCAGAACTTAGGCGTTTCTTGGGGATGGTGAATTTCTACAGACGTTGCATGAAGAATGCAGCAGCCGAACAAAGTAAGCTGTTTGCACTAATAAAGACAAGTAAAAAGAAAGATAAAACTCCACTCGAATGGAATGAAGAAGCCGAACAGGCCTTTGAAAATATCAAAGAAACACTGGCAAATGCAACTCTGTTGGCTCATCCAGACGAAAGTCTGCCGTTATGCGTAAGTACCGATGCATCAGACTTTGCTATTGGTGCAACATTGTACCAACTGGGCACTAACAACATCAAATTACCGCTAGCTTTCTTCTCGAGGAAGCTCTCAAAAACAGAAAAGAATTACAGCACATACGATAGGGAATTGCTCGGAATTTTTGCTGCGTTGAAGCATTTCAGGCACCAGTTAGAGGGTAGATGTTTTTCTGTGTATACTGACCATAAACCCCTAACATATGCCTTCACACAAAAAGCAGAACCGGCATCTCCGAGAAGAGCACGACAGTTGGACTATATTGGCCAACTGACTACAGACATTCAGTATATAAGTGGAGAACTTAACACTCCAGCTGATGCCTTGAGTAGAATCGAAGCTATCTCGGTTCCTGTCCAATTGCCTTATGCTGAAATAGCTAAAGCACAGCTTAAGGATGCAGAATTGCAGGGGCTGTTATCGAACGATGATACTACCCTCAAATTGAGACAGCGAAAAATTCCCGGTACTGATGTTTTATTAACATGTGACATCAGTACAGGTAAGAATAGGCCATTTCTACCGGTAAAATATCGCAGGTTGGCTTTCAACAGTGTACATAACCTGTCACATGCTGGGCCAAAATGTAGTGCTAAACTAATTTCAGAAAGATTTGTATGGCCACGAATGAAGTCTGACTGCAACAAATGGGCTCGCAGTTGCCTGAACTGTCAAGAATCCAAAGTAGGAAGACACACTCGCTCGCCCCTCAAATCATTCAAGCAAACACAGCGGTTTAAAACGGTTCATATGGATCTGGTAGGCCCATTGCCACCATCCCAAGGACACAGATACCTGTTGACGATAATAGACAGGGCAACACGATGGCCGGAAGCAATCCCTCTTCATGAGATGTCAGCTCCAACAGTAGCTGCAAGGTTGTACGATACCTGGATTGCGAGGTATGGCGTACCGGAAGTCATAGTCATGGACCAAGGTCGCCAATTCGAGAGCTCGCTCTTTAAAGAGCTGGCAAATAAGCTTGGTGTTCAACATAGTCATACCACAGCTTACCATCCTCAAGCCAATGGCAAGATAGAGAGATGGCATAGAGCTCTCAAAGCCTCCATCATGTCACATGATACAAAGAGATGGGTAGAAGTACTCCCTACCATCCTCTTAGGCCTTCGATCCGCCCTACAAACTGATACAGGTCACTCTGCAGCGCAATTAGCGTTCGGCGAAGAGCTACGCCTTCCAGGGGACTTCTTCACAAAATCGAAAGAAGTTAGCCCCGAAATAATGGTACAAAATATAAGAAATGATGCCAACAACTTCCTAAATCAGGCAGCTCGTCATGGCCAGCCCAAGATTTACGTCTCGAAACACTTGGCCAATACGTCACACGTATTTGTTAGAGACGAAAAAAATGAGATCTGCGCTGGAGAAACCATACGCCGGTCCTTATAAAGTAGTATCACGAGATGAGAAAAACTTTGTGATACTCATCGCAGGCGAACCAAGAACAATTTCAATCGACAGATTGAAGCCTGCGTACTTGGTAAGTGACGATAAAAGAATTAGAAGGGTACAAAAGGAGAACCCCGAAAATACACAGACGAATTCCGAAACAAAAACGGAAGAATTCGTCGAAAAAAGTGAGAAAAACACCTCACATAAAGAAAAACTCAAGAAAACAGTGAGATTTTCGGACGATGTGATCACCAAAACATTTGATCCTGAGGCCCCCTTACAACCACGTAAAAGAGGTAGACCTCCAGGCACGAAAAAATGCAAAAATTCACATCCTTCTCGCACGTCCGAGAGGTTAATGCGACAAAAATAAAATTTACTCCCGAAAAGTAATATCCGTAGAAAAATCGAAACCCGCTAAAAACATACGGGAAATATCGGAACTCCGCGAGACAAAGAAACTCCGGAGATAAGCAAACGAGGAATGCCAACAAAAGAAGAAGACAAGAATAAACAAATCCACGTGCAATACGGAAACAAAACATTGCAACGTGCGAGTACCGTTAACCGCAAAGATAATCTCTACGACGTGACGTCACAAACGGAGATTCCTTTGTACTTAGAATTCGAAAAATAATATTCACTGAGTTTATTTCAGGCATAACTCTGCTTAACCCGATCAGATCTTAACCGGAAAACTTATATACGGCCGAGAATTTTAAGCGCTATCCCCTCTACGTGTAGATAAGAAGATCCGAAAATAAAGAAAAATAACTGTAAAGGTAAATCGAAAAATGAGGTAAAAACAGCAGTTCTCGAACCTCTGATTTACTTGGTCGTCTCTTGAGCTCTATTTTTGGTGCCTTCTCCTAACAAATAACCCATTCTAATCATGTCACGCATACCTATCCCGACGTCCGCCAGCTTCCACTTCGCTAAGACATCCGCTGAGAAGTCAAAGACTCAGCAGATGACGAAAACGAAAACGGAGCTGGATAGGATAGAGGAGGAGCTGTTGATGGACACAGCTCCTCCGGTTGCTGATGTACTGGCGGAGATGACCACTCCACTGCCGCCAGTCATCTCTCCTCCTCGATCTCCGGAGGAGACGACTCCGACTTCGGAACCCCCGAAGCCGGAGCCGAAACCCGAAGAGAAAAAGGAAGCGATGGGCTTCCTGTTCACGGCAGAGAGGGCCGCGAACGAACGAGCAAGGATGGCTGCATGGACATCGGGGAACACCAACTCCCCGATGCACCGAAAGCCAGAGTTCAAACGTCCGCTGCCCCCTCACTCCCGCCATCATCCCTACGCCCACGCAAAACATGCGAAGTCGAGGCACAGGGGTGAAACTAGCCGGAGCAACTACCTGGCCCGAGCAAACGCCCGTAGGGAATCCTACGAGTGCGTCGGGGCCGCAGTGGGCAGCGCTCTGGCCAAATGGGAGGCCGATCAAAAACGTAAGTAAACCCGCACGTCCCCCAGGCCTTGCGCAATTTTGGTCGTTTTTGTGGCGCAAAAACTGGGGGGGAGTAGCTGTGGGGACTCATCGGTATGAGGTGTAGGGGCTCTGACCCCCGACGACAGTCGCCGCCCCATAGGGCAGGCAACTTATCGTCCTTGCGACGTTAAACGAACACACAAAATTACGTTCGATCGTAATTACCTGCGAATACGTGCAGATAATATACGAGTACGAATCGTGACGTCATCCATCAATCAATGTCACGATTCGTACACGAACCGGCCAGCCGCCACCTACGATAGTAGGGGATGATGCGACCTGGCCGTACTTAAACAACGTACGTATTTTATTACGTACGTGTGTTTGTGTGCACCAGCCAAAACCGGTATAAAAACTCTCAGAACCGGCTCTAAAATCGCCAGTGTTCGGTTTGGTTTTGGCTTGCCCATACTTTCGTATGAAGTGGCTGAACACGCTTAAATTCTGTAGAATTTCCTTCTGGTGAGAATATCTCTCACGACAAGGTATTCCACAGTAACCAAATAAGTACATTTTTAACCAATAACCATTAACCAGTAACTAATATAGCTCTCTATTGGTTCCCAGAAACCAATAACCTTGAAAAGTTTTGGTTACAAGCCATTATGATAGCTAGCCACACTATCACGATAGTACTATCATAGTATCCACAAGGCTAAGCAAGAGCAAGCCATGTATTTTTCAAAATTAATGAGAGAAATCTGTGCTACATTCTGTTGCTGTGGGTGATTATCCTATGGCCTGTGTTAAAATAATTTACCTTCCTATTTTAATGGAAAATAGAATTGTATCACAGTGTATTCGTTGATCAACTAAGAACAAGAACCTAGGATATAAAGAAGGAAAACTTAGTTAAATAGAATAGAGAGCAGAACCAACAGAATAAATATCAATAAGTTATATAATACCATGTCGATATATTATAATATGTGACTTTCAAAAGACGCACTCAGACATGTTACTGAGGAAGGTTAAAGCTCCACACCACATGACCAGATTTACCATGCTTGATAAACACAATCTGAACGGGTTTAAGCAGATTTCATCTTAGTACTTAGAAGGATTGCAAAGAGTCATGAAAAAATTTGAAAAATTTAGTAACAAATGATTTAAAAATATCAAAACATGGAAATTACTCTAAAATATTTGTGATAAAATGATTTCGATCAAAAATGTAATTAATGTTTACAAATTATTATGAATGTTACATAGGAAAATTATTTTCTTCAGTCTCCAGAGTTGAGGAAAAAATTACTCTTTCTAGTACAAAAAAACATGTTTCTGAACAGTTTACTCGGGGAAAAAATCACTATCCTGAGTACAAAATTACCTTTCTGAATGGATTGGGTGAATATGCGTTTAAACTTAATGAACATTTGCTGTTCATTAGATCTTCTCCTATATTCACAAGTATATAGGATGTTTTTTGTTGTTCACTCAGGTAACAATTTTGTTCATTCTAAGGAGACTGGAAAAAAACAGGTTTACTCGTCTGTTATTAAGTGACGTTAATTCTCTATAAATCATGATACTATCTGGCTTTGTTCCAACATTGAGGTCATTGAAAAAAACCCTAGATAAATATCACATAATGGTAGATCAGTATACCAGTTTTTGATTCCAGTCTCCCTAGTTCATTCTTATTGATTTATTCAATGGTAGTTTACACCAAATCAAATGATAAAAAAAAATCCTTTTTGATTATTTGATGTAAGTGAAGCTCAACACTTTTCCCTCTGGAGTAACATTTTTCAATTAGCCCTTGAATGTTCTAGGAAGAACCATTAATGATTTACAACTGTTGAAAAAGCCATCTTAGTTCTTACTTCTTTTCAATTCAGCAGTGATAATAATAAATAAAAAAATCAACATTGATAAAATTATACATAATTTTTTAAATGTATCGATAATTATTGATACTTGGTAGCTATACCATTTTCTAAAGAATTTTTCTTCATCTTATGGAATTTTTTAATTTCCCTATGAAACTTCAATTTCCCTGAGAAATTTTTATTTTTAATGAAATTTTTCATTGTTTTCTCCATATTTCTCATATCAAAACCTTTGAGTATAATTATATGTAACGGATTTCTTTTAGTTCCATTCATTGACTTCGATATCGAGAAAAAATATGTTTATTGGATACCCTATACTGATATCATATCGGTCAAAAAATATCAATATTGCAAATATCAGTATTTACTTTTCCCATTTTGTTTATGATGTCCAGTCCAGAATTCTTCTATGCACTTTCGTGGAATCTAAATTCATTTTTTCAAATTTTCACTTTTCACTGTTGAAACTTAAAATCAAATATATCTGGAGAAACATGATTTCACTCAGAAGACTCCTTATCAGCATAATTTTCGTGTCATGCAGGAACAAACTGTTCAGTCTGGGCATTAGAAAGAAATGTTAGTCATCCAAGTGGAGGTTCATTCAATTCCAACTCAAGCTCTGCAGGAGCAATGATGTGTAACCCTAAAACATAAGTATAGAAATATGATTCTGGCCCAATAAAGAGTGTCAGTTCCACCAGCCTCTCACATCAACCCACTCAAAGAAAACTGAGATGATGAAGTAGAGCAGGAACAACTTCAATGAGAACATCCAGATTGTACTGTAGCTGAAGCAATTGATCATTAGCTCAATGATACAACTGACCATATGTCTGAAGCCTTCCAAACATAACAAGTTGACAACTGTTTTTGTGATATCTATAATGCAGAACAATGAAATCAAGAATATATAGCAGAATAGTGTAAATCCGCAGAACAACAAGCCTGTAAAGAAGTAGAAGAGAAAAAATGTTATGAGATGGAAGAGAAAGCTTGCCAAAATGTGGAGGATAACACAAAATGGTTAAAAGAACTAGAAGAACTCTGAGAATGTGTATTCAGAGATGCAGCTGAATGAGATCATTTGGCAAAAGAAAAGAACAGTCATTTGCCAGTCCAACATAGAGGCAAAAACCTTGGTTTTCAAGGTTCAAACAATGCATTGGGTAAGGAAAACTGAAATTATATTTTTTCCACTAAAGTACAAATTACTCCCAGTAGGCTAATGGAAGATACGAGCAGCTAATTATGGTCTAACCAATTTAGTATGTATATTTTTCATTTTGAATTTAAAAATGTGTTCGATATTAACAATCCTATTAAGCTAGATGAAAATCAAATTCAATTAAAAATTGACATGAGATCCACACTTTATGAATGGTTTGACAAAACTAATTGTAATTAATTTTTGGTGAAAATCATCCTACATTATTTTCCCTAAAAATTAGACATCAGAAAGAACTTCATGGTTGCATGTACGACACTCATATTTCATTAATTTATTGTCATGATTTTAATTCTAAAAATAAATATCAGAAAGTATGGTTAAAACAATTTGAGGAAATGTCTCAAAAATTATCAATCACATATGGTAGTTAATCAGAAAAACTGAAACTTGAGTGTTTCCTTCATCATATGATAATTCCATTTTCAAGGTATTTCTCTTAAAAAAGAACTATTCCAAAGGAATGTAATAATAAATATAAGTTAGATCACACAACGGTTAAATTGGTTATTCCCACTTGAAATAATTTTAAAAGAAAATGTCTTAGTGGCAATTTTAAATGCAAATTTCATTTTGCAGGAGGTGGAATTTGACTACATAAATGTTACTAATGTAACCATCGATGCCATCTAGCTCTACCTAGTCAGAACCAATCGAGGAAAGAACAAATGGTCAATTCCAGCAGCAACAGAAAAGAAGTGGTCAGTCCAGCAAATGAGGAAGGAAACAAGAATAGAGACACAAGTTTCACAAGAAATCAAATCATCGATATCATCACAAAAAGTGACATGTTGCTCTTTCAATGAAAAGAAGCTCATGCAGTTTGTCCTACACAACATCGAGTTTGTCTCACAGCGAATCAAAGAGCCAGTCTCCATCCCGAAAAGGTAAAATTCTAGTTCTGAAAACTAAGTTTAAATTTCCAAAATATTTGTACATTATGGAAAATACAAGAAATGAAATTTGTTTTCTAAGTGATAATTGAGCAATTAATCACTTCGTGTCTGATCTAAAATTTATGAAAAATACCCAGAAACTTAAGAAACTGAAAATTTCTTGTGCAAATAAGAATGAGATCGCAAACATTCAAATAACACACAAAGTTCCAATTTTTGTGAAAAATGTCAATGGTAGTCCAATTGAATTAAAAAATATAAACTATTCAAAATGAACAATAATGTGTTCTTTTTACATAAAATGATTAAATTAGGTTTTAATGCAATTTTCACAAATTTTGATTGTAAAATAACGGATAAGAAAACTGGTGAAATTATTCTTTAGGGCAATAAACACCAAATTTATTGGATTCTTGATTTAAAACTATGAGACAAAAATTCTGTTTATGTTTATGTTGCTAAATGAAAACAAATTCACCCTGTTTGTCAGAAAACTATGAGAAGTGATAATTTGAATACTCATACTCATGATTTTTGGTCTGAATCTGAAGAAGAAGTTGTTTATCCAGAAGAACACAATTATGTCAAAGAAGGTTATCCCAATATTCAAAAATTAGATGAAGATGGTGTAGCTGAATATTTAGATTTATGTGAAAATATTACAGTTGAAGAACTTATCAATATAGAAGGTTTTAAAAACGAAAGTATTTGAAAAAGGTTAGGTTTTCTATATCATGTAAGACTTGGTCATATGTCAGTCACATATTTAAAAAAATCATACCTTTAAGTTTCTTGAGAATATATATTTTACTGGAGAAATTAAAGACTGGTAAGCTTGCAACTTAGCTAAAATTACAAACCGTCCACATAATGTAGTGCATGAAGTTGCACCAAACCATTAACTAGAGTTCATTCAGATTTAATTGGTCTTATAAGACCGGTGGGTATCTAGAAGAAAATTTTCACATAATTACATTTACAGATGATTATTCCAGATACACTGTTACATTAAGTATTAATGATAAAACCTGTGGGGAAGAAGCTTTCACTGAATATCTTAAAGTTGTGAGAAGTAATATGGGTGATAGTACTGCTAAAGTTATAAATTTAACAATTGATGGTGGTAGAGAGTACGTGAGTATTGTAATTAGAAAGATTATTCTTGAAGAAAGAATAATAGTTGAAACATGTCCTCTAGATACTCCACAATTTAACGGTGTGTCCTAATGTGTAAATTGAACTTTATTAATGAAAATTTAAATAATGTTAACAGATAGTTGTCTTCCTTTACAATTTTGAAAACTTGCATTAATCCAAGTTGCCCATATTCACAATCATCTTCCTCTTAAGAAGTTATGTTTCAAAATCTTTTATGAATTATTATGGAATAAAGTTCCATCAATTAAATACATTCATAGATTTGGCTGGGTGGCATGTAGAAAAATACCATGCAAGAAACAAAATGTTAAAAAGTTAGAAGGAAGAGGAGAATTGTGTATTCTAATTGATTGTAATGCTGCTGATTCACGGAAACTTTTAAATCCTAAAAGTGGAAAACTACATAAATGTACTGATACTGAATTTTCTCAGTCTGTTCTTTTTAAAAATAAATTTCCCTTGGACTATTTTCAAAACAATGGTTTTCCAAATTTTGATACAACTACTTGGCAAGAAAATCCTGAAACTCCTGAAGTCAACTTTGCAGGAGAATTTCTGACACCTATCTAAACAATACTCCAAGTACAAGTAAACATCCTTTAGAAGAAATTATCTACTTGGCAAAAAGTAAGAAAGTCAAATTCAATAAAACTTCAATTAGTAAGCCTAAACTTGAAATAAATTTGAATAAAATTAATCCAAAAGTAAAAACTGATAAAATTGAAAAGAAGTATTTCTCAGTGATGTGTAAATTAAATGAAGAAACAGAAAACTTGAAGGATGTAATGAAAAGTAGAGAAAAATCTCAGTGGTTAGATGCTATAAGTAAAGAATTAAAATCATTAGACGAAAGCAAAACTAGGATTTACGCTAAAAGACCAAAGCATAACAAAAAAATTGATTCGAGGGGGATATTTGGGAAGAAAATAGAAATGAATGGAAATACTTTGTACAAAGCACGCTTAGTCAGTCAGTCAGTCGAGGCTATAAAGATAAAAATGTTTACAACTATTCTGAAATATATATATGCTCCAACATTAGAAATTGCTGAAGAGCAATCTTAACAATCTTAAATAAATTAAGCTGGAATGTAATTCAAACTGATGTGATGTAGCCTTTCTAAATGATGAATTAGAAATAGATATTTACATGGAAATTCTAGATGGTATAAATAAACCTGAAGAATTTAAAAGAAATAATGTGGATCACCTTGAAAAGTCTTTTTATGGCTTATGAGTAAGTCCCAAAAGATGGCATGTTTGGTTCAAGAAAGCTATGGCTGACATGATAAAGGTCAAGCAAACATTTAATAATGGGAAAAGAATTTTACCTTTATGATCATAGTTGCCGATGTTGATGATATTTTAATTATAAGTAACAATACATATAAAATTCTAGGAACACAAAAACAATTACATATGGAATTCAAACTCAAAATCTAAGTGAACCTAAAAAGTATTTGAAAATTAAAATTAATTGAAATAAAGAGAAAAGAGAAATTTTTTGCCACAAACAAAAGTTTGAAGTATCCATAAGAATTTTGAAACGTGATAATTTATTACATTCTTCTCTGAAGAATGGAGAGTTATTATCTGGCGTTTTTTCCCCATATCATTTTCCATTTCTGCTCGTAGCTTGTTTCTTTGTTCGACAGAAATGGAACTTGATATAGTGATTTCTCCTTCTCTTGCGAACTTTTGGGCTAGCTCTAAATTTTCGAGATTAGAAGAAATTACTCTGTTTGGTACCTTCATTTTAGTAAGACCTACGAATGTTTTTTATAGTAAAACTGTATAACAATTTATAAAATTCACTTTGATGAAACCTCGTTGTAACTTCATCTTATTTTTCTTATTTTGTTGAAATTTTGTCCGTCTCGTAATACTTTGTTCGATTCAACAACATGGATGTTACTGTCTTTTGAAGACAAGGTATGTCTTTTCTTTTTCTGAATAAACCCGTATTTTTTGTTTCTACTTGTGATTATTTTGATTAACAACATGTCTGGCTAACGAGGTCACTTATGGTAGGGAAATTCAGTGGTTGACGGTGTAGGTTTTGAAAAATGGGGTAAAAGTTTCGAGAAAACAAGGGAATATTGAGGAAAAGAGAATGGTTTAATTTTCAATCTTTTTAGATTTCTTAAAATGAAATAACACACAAGTTCAGTGAGAACAAACCCTGGGTCTTTCCCTTCCAGTTTTTCTCTCCCCCAGTGAATTTTGGAATTTCTCACTGTGGGGTAATATTACTTTAATATTCAAAATTTCTGATTTGTTTTTACCTTAACATTTTTATTTTGACAATTCTTTGATTTCACTCTCACTCTCTCACGAGTAAATTCATCGATGTTTTCGTCTTTAGATACCATGTGTATGGTATCTTGTTACGTACTTTAAAAATCAATTCAGGTAAGTGATTGACTGAAAATTTGAAGAGGTCAATAAAAAACCAAAGTTCGTGTAACAGGTAAAAACCAATTTGGCATACCACAAGTTTATTGAATCATTATCATTGAAGTATGGTTTCAAAAATTATAAAGAATGAGAAATTCCAATGTTAATGAACCAAGCTGATCAAAAAGCAAAATATGAATCAAAAATAGAAACTACTTTAAATTTGAAAACCAAAATTCTCTGTAATAAAGTGGTTGGTGCTTTATTATATTCAACTATGTGTACTAGATCTGATATTTTGTATTGTGTAAATGTTCATACTCAAAAATGTAGTAATTACAATATAAATGATTGGATTACAGTTGAACATGTACTTAAATAGCTCTGTTTGATAGGATTACACTAACTTACACCAACCTACACCAGTGGGGATATTCCACAAATATTCAAGTAAAACTAGGAGCAAAGACATATAGTATTCCTACATTTGTGGAATCGCCCTCCTGGTATAGGTTGGTGTAAGTTGGTGTAGTCCTATCAAACAGAGCTAATATCTCAAACGAACTAAAGAACTTGCATTCATTTTGATGGAAAACATCAAGATTTCATTGATTTTAATGATGTATCTTTAGGTATGTCTGATAATGATGGTTTGTCCACTTCTGATTTTGTAATCCAAACATTCGGTGACTCAATAGCTTGGGGAACAAAAAGATAAAAATGTGTCACAACTTCATTAATGGAAGCTGAATACATAGCGTTGAATCAAGCATGTAAAGATTTAATTTATCTTTCAGATCTTTCTAGTAAAATTCTAAAATAAAAGGTTAGTCCTATATTATTTGAAGATAATCAAGTAAAAATTGAAGCTGTAAAGTTTGGTCTGTCTAAAGCACTTAAACATCTTGTTAAATTGAAATATAAATACCTGTGTGGTGTATATGCAAAAAACAAGTTGAAAAAAAGTGGATACCAACAAAAGAACAATTAGCTGACATATTCACGAAAGCTTTACCTCGACCATTATCGAAAATTTTTGTGATATAATAACGAACTGTGTGTAAATAATCAAAATGTATTTTGATGTGTTCAAATTACAGCATTCAGAACTGGAAATAAAGGGAGTCTTAGGTCGTAACGTAGAGGTGAATAAATCTACGAAGACTGAAATAATTTTCTCTTAATGTTAATTTTTCATTTCCATAAAAATTGAATAATAAATTTCATGAAATATGCACATACAGAACTACACATACCTACTTCGCGCATTAGGAGAACGTACCTTTCCTAGCGGACACGCTCATTATACACGCTGTCATTGACTTATAGACGCACGCTTACAATTTTGGAACCTCCTTTTTTCCAATTTCTCTCCGCTTCCACTCATGCAGTCTTCAATTTAGCAGAGGCTGCTACAACCAACGTATTTCTAGTAAAAATTCAACATTACATTTTTTTTTTTTTTATATTTCCCTCGTAAGACAGTCAACCATTATATGGCAGCACAGTACTGGTGGAGGGATCTTTTGGACGGTGCGGGGACTTTGGCCAATGCACGCCATTTTATATGCTGGCCATGGCGGAGTGTCTTTCAGCCCCCACCATTGTCGTCCCAAAATGGCATACAATGGACCAGCATCCCCACATCTGTCCAATAGATCCCACCACCTATGCAATAAGTGAACCAGTGATCTAAAGTGAACGACATTCATCAACTGTATCGTAACTACAAGAAATAATAATCCGAAGTCCTAAAAATTAGAAATAAAAGAAGGAAAAATAAATTACTTTTTTCATGTCGTTATTTAAAAAAAAAGTACGATAATTAAGAAAAGCAATAAAACGAGGCAACGATTCAACGTCGTAGTACAGTGAGCCATCGTGGAACTTGAAAATTAACTTAATGAAAACCATATAAAATATCAATTTTCGGGCTAGTAAGACAATCACAAACCCTGTTCGGAGGTATCTGCGAGGCAATTAATGTTGCTTTTCCTATCATGCGTATATTTCATATTAAGATTATCATTGTGGTAACAAGTCATTTCTATCTCTAACGTTGTGAAAATAAATATCTTCATTTATAACCACGAACTTTATCAGGCTAGACCTGCTAAGACACAGGCAGAGTAACTCAAATCTCGAATCATAACATTCTATCTTTGACGTATTTTCTTATCGGGAATTGGAGATCTCTCTAGCTGTATGTCTCTGTTCTGACTAGACAATGTACATATCTTCCATCTTGTACCAAATCCATTCACAGTCACTTCTACAACAAATAGCATTTTAATATCTAGGAACGATATTGCTACTGAGTGAAATGGATTAAACCGGGGATAGAATATGACATTTTTACATGCACGAGTAGTTGACGACTGTGAGCAAGGTCGTTGCCAAGGAGGGGACAACAGGGGCGACTGCCTCCATAACTATGTCTTTTTGTACTTTTCAAAATTTGGAAAAATTTTTAGTAATAAATATGCGACAGCGATCAGCGGGTTTCATAGATGCTAAACTTCTCGAATTTTCTGAATTTTCGAGTGGAGTTAAAAGAAAAAAAGAAAGAAAAATAAGTTTACATATTAAAAACGAATTTTTAAAAGATAAGTGTGGAATACCTTGTCGTGAGAGATATTCTCACCAGAAGGAAATTCAACAGAATTTAAGCGTGTTCAGCTACTTCATACAAGCGTATGGGTAAGCCAGAACCAAACCGAACACTGGCGATTTTAGAGCCAGTTCTGAGAGTTTTTATACAGGTTCTGGCGCACACACACAGACACACGTACATAATATAATACGTACGTTGATAAGGGCGGCCAGGTCGCATCATCCCCTACTATCGTAGGTAACGGCTGGCCGGTTTGTGTACGAATCGTGACATTGATTGATGGATGACGTCACGATTCGGTACTCGTACATTACCTGCACGTATTCGCAGGTAATTACGATCGAACGTAATTGTGTGTTCGTTTAACGTTACAAGGACGATAAGTTAGCCTGCCCTTTGGGGCGGCGACTGTTGTCGAGGGGTCCAAGCCCCTAACCTCATACCGTAGAGTCCCCACAATAAGCTTTAATTTTTTTTTTTTTTGGCCTCAGCTTCATGCGAAATAAATATTATTTTGTTGCGGAAGGTTGGCTGCAGTATTAGCATATTTTAAAATCGCAGTCGGCAGTAGTGAATGAATAGAATAAAAGCTTATAATAATATAAAAGTCATAATCAAATAACTTTTTTACCCTCCTTGAAGAAATTCTGACTACGCCCCCCCCCCCGACTGTGAGCTGTGACCGGCTGAGACTAGACACAGCCTAATAATATCACTTTTGCTGAATCGATATCCGACTCTCAGACTGAGTTGACGGCTCAACCTCAAGTTTGAGAGATTGAACATAAATATGACTCATGCGCATTATGAGCCCATCAGTCGATTTTCCGACTCGTTGATAAAATGCACGCGACTACCCGAGCATTACGATTTACGACTCACGAAAGTTTTCCTACAATGATCAGCGAGTCAATCGATAATGAACAGATGTCGTGTTTCGGAACTCTGAAACTGAATTTAAGGCTAAATACATCAAAGGTAAAGCCATTGCATTACACAGCAATATTGGCAACAGGCAAAATTGATAAACGATAATCTTCTGCAAAAATAGTTGTGCTTCGCTTTTGATATATAAAGTAGCGTCGAATATGGGCAAAAAGTGAAACATATTATGGAAGAAAGATATCGATAATTTAGGTTTCAACGAATTAATTGAGTTAATATGAAGCGATTGAATTACAATTGTTCATCTTACTTGCATTCCGATGTCACATATCTGTACGGCTGCACCTAACACAGTCAATCGATCAGCAACCCAATTGACCATTTTTACGACCTCATTCCGGCGATTTGGATCAGTAGAAACAGAGGGAATGGACACAGCTTGCCTTAAATTATCGATAAAACGAGTTCTGTTCTCTTCGATAAAACTGTAAATGTTCAAATCGTTTTGAAAAATAAATAGTTGGCTTTCCCTGAAATTGATTTTTGGTCCAATAATCAAAATCTGCAGATCAATAACTTACTTGAAGACTGGTTTAAGTTTCGATGGGAATTCGGCAACCATAATCGCAAGGACGATATTATAGGTGTGAAATGTATGCAGTTAACAGTGTTGAAGGTTAATTTGTTGTAGTGTTCAGCCGTAAAAATTAAATAATGAGATGCTGTTGACATCAGCAACGATTCACTTAAAATAATCAACCTATAAAAATGCTATTTGTGAAAATTACGTTGATACGCAGATACAGGCGAGTTACAGATAAGTCTGCAGAAAGTGTCACTGAAAGCTATCCGAAGAGGCAACGAAATCGCATATTCGCTCTTTCAAACAAAAATTAGAATAGCGAAATAGCGACGCTGATTGTACTTCACCGAAGTCGAACTGTGCGACAGATAACAGGTAAGCGGTCATGGCACTCACCACTCAATGACGTTGAACGACAAAGGTAATCGCGTATTCGCTTCCATTTCTACTATTCAGATAAAAGTCACCACCCACCACTCCGTGAAGTACCACGTTTGACGTTTTACAGTGTGATAAAGTCGTACTTTCATTTAGAATGAAGAACAGCTAACACCACCCCTTACGATTCCGTTCCAAGCTTCGATGATATATATATATCCTCAAAGATTCCGAGGCTATTTTAGGATCATGTACAAAGTTGAGCTTATTGATGCATTTGGTGAACGGCGTAGCCGTAGTTCGTTCACGAGTTAGTACTTTTGAACGAATCCTAGAAGTGAACTAATCAATTATTTAGTTCACTTCTAAATGAACTAGTTCATTAGTTTTTCTTTTATAGTTCCCAGTTCTTATCAGTCTACTTTACTCATCCGTTGATCAAACTTAAGTTGAAGTAAGTAGCAGTCGATGAGTGAATCAAATAATTAACCAATAATTCTAGCATGAATTTATGAATACGAGAGTCGATCATAATATCATATAATAAATCAGTTGATTTAAATGATATGAGCCAATCATGAATCAGCTGATTGAAGTGATCGAGTTGAAAAATTTGTTGTGGTGGTAGTCATGCAACCTCGCTCACATCGTCACCTAACAACATGGTAACACTGAATCATTCTTTTCCCACTTTTTATCAAACAAACTAGAAAGTGATTATTCATATTAGTTTCTTGCTTTTTATTCCGTTTAGTCACGATCTCAGTTAAAGTCCAATACTTCATTTTGTTGAATAATTTTATATTGTTGTTATGTTGTTGAAGTTTGTGTAATAAAACAAATTCTTTTCCATGTTATATATTTTTGTTCGTTAATTCGTTTTCTTCAAAGTTCATTTGAAAAACTGATTCGCATCCTCGGCCAAGAAAACTTTATCATCAGATAGGTCTGAGATTAAAGCTTTTCACTTCATGGTAGCATCGCTTTGTGATCATTTTTTTCGTTCTTCGTGAGCTATAATTGTGTAAATTGGGATAATTTACAAAGAACTGGGATAGTTCTTCATCTGCCAAGTTTTGTTTTTGTGCAGAAAACTGAAGAAATCACTGAAAAATGACGATAAGTATTGGTCATCTGGTTATCAAAAATTGTAAAATAATTTCTCAAAACTGAGTTCAACGTCCAAAACGGGAATCAACGGAGTCATTGGTATGTCAAAACGTCTTTTATGGTGGTAAAATGATAATGGTCATCGAGTTCAACCAGTAAATTCAGCCCAAAATCATCAAAATTAAATCATCATCAGGTCAAAACTTTGCTGAAAATTGCCAGTATTCCAGTGATTTGCAACAACTTGTTCAACATTGTAATCGGTAATCGTAATTCTATTCAGATAACAAAAATATCATGAACATTTAATATCGTTTTCTATTGTTCTGTTGTGCCAACTATTTCAAAGTATTACTAAAATTTTCTGAAAATTTTTGCTGCAATCTTGAAAGTGACTAAATACATTTGAGAATATTCGTTTAATTCTTGAATATACATCGAATAGTATCGAAATTTAATTAAAACAGATCAAAATTATTTATTTTTTTGAAATTATTTTATTATTTTTGAAATTTTATTTGATAATTTAATTCCATTTTCGTTTTATCGGAGTTATGAATTGATTTTATCGAAATAATCCTACCGAAACTTTAATTTTTATCCTACTAATAAATGATATTACAAAAAGGTCAAACTATTTTGAGCAAAAAAGATTTAAAAAGATTAAGAAAAGCAACTGAAGAAAAGGAAAAAATAACTGATTTTAGAATAATTTGGGGTGAATATTTAGACAAACAAATTGGTTTCTATTCCACAATTTAATACGAATCCTATAAATTGGACATTTTAGGAAAAAT
This sequence comes from Ericerus pela, assembly GCA_011428145.1. Lineage (NCBI taxonomy): Eukaryota > Metazoa > Arthropoda > Insecta > Hemiptera > Coccidae > Ericerus > Ericerus pela. The sequence goes on from WOFM01000169.1 coordinate 242,444, forward strand.
AGTTGAGCACAACAATCATATTTTTATTTCAGATTTTTATAGTATAACTAAACAAATTGATGGTTTTATGTGTATAAATAATAATTGCTGGCACAAATATTTAGCATATAGGGCAACTGGAATTGGTATTCAACAATTCTGAAAGTGTTATTAGAATAATAATTTCATTTTGATTCCACAAAACATAACTATGAATAATTTCAATTTATAATTTACAATTGAGTACCAGGAATGAATAATTTCAATTTATAATTTACAATTGGGTACCTGGAATAATTTCAGAGAATTTAGTGTTCAGATTTGGATTTTTTTTTTAAAAAACAAAAAAAAAACTACTATTTATTTAGTTACCAAAATAAGGTAAACTGGATCGAATTGAACTGCCATTTGATAAAAATAATGAAAATTTAGCATTCCTTGATGATTTAATTCAAAAAGAAAATAAAGGTTTTGAAATAGCAATAAGTATTAGAAGAGGAATTATTGAAATTAGAAAAACTAAATCCAGTCAAAGAGAATCAGAAAAATTTACACTGGCTCCAACTACACCTAAAGCTACGAAAACTTCTGATAAAAGTAAAAATAAACCAATTAGAGCTGAAGCTGATTCACCAAATAAAAGTACAATTTCAGATAAAACTAAAAAAACTCCTGTAAGAAAAGAACTTTTTGTGAGTAGTAATCAAGATAGTAAGGATTTACAAACAAAACTAAGTCAATCAGATAGTCTGTTAGAAAGTGATATAGAAAATATTGACAATCCTTACAAACTTTTTTTCGGAAGAAAACCCAATATTCAAAATTTAAAAGTATTTGGATGTGTTGCTTACCATCACATCCCTGTAGAAGTTCGCAAACAAACAGCAACAAAAGCTTTAAAAAGAAAAATTTTAAAAATAGATCCTAAATTGGCTCCTTGTGCCGAAAAAAATTTATTAGAAGGGTACACTAATACAGGATATGCTTTAAGAAATTCTTACACAACTGACACACATAATGCTTGTGATGTCAAATTTGATGAAGGAAAAAATATTATGCACCTTAAAAAAGAAAAACTAATTATTAAACCAGCAGAATATGTCGAAAATCTGAATATAACAGAAAACGAAAATTTAGTTGTAAATGTAATAAGCCAAAATAAAATTTATTTTTTAGAAGATCATATACCCAAAAACTTCTATGATATAAAAAACAATCCCTTTAAAAATGAATGGCTGGAAGCCATAAAGGACGAATTTGAATCTATGGATGAATTGAACGTCTGGAAAATTGTACCAAAAGAAAATGATGTAAGCATAGTAAATGCAAGATGGATCTTCACTTGTAAAAATGATGAAAATGGTGATATGAAAGCCAAAGCGAGATTGGTTGCTCGTGGCTTTAAAGATAGAAATGAATATAATCTAAATCAAACTTTTGCACCTGTAATTCCTATTTGGTTAATAAGATGGTTGTTGTCCACTGCTAACAAATATGATTTGAAACTCCGTCAATTTGATGTAAAAACAGCTTTTTTGAACTCACCCATCATCAAACCTGTATACATTAGAATTCCAGAAGGTTGTCCTGCGAATAAAGAAAAACATCTTCTAAAATTAAATAAATCAATTTATGGTCTAAAAACTTCATCAAGAAGTTGGTTTGACTTATTAGATGGTACTTGTAAAGAAATAGGTTTAGCACAATCAAAAATTGATAGATGTTTATATTGCAAAAATAATGAAAAAGGAAATTATTTATTCTTTATTATTTATGTAGATGATATTCTCGTGGCATCCAACTCTGATCAGATGCTCGATGAAATAACACAAAAACTTCAAAACTCATTCACATTAAAAATAACCGAAAACCCAAAATTCTTTGTGGGTTTTGAAATAAATAGGGATTTAAATAAGAAAACCATTTCATTGAATCAATCAAAATATATTGATAAAATATTAAAAAAATCTAATTTAAATAAGTCCAAACCACATTATACTCCAATGGAGATAAACTTAAAAATTTCCAAACCTGAAAATGGCCTAGATGATACCAAATTTAGGTCTATGATAGGTGCACTCCTATATCTTGCACGAATAACAAGACCTGACATTTTATTTGCCGTAAATTTTCTATCAAGATATCAAACATGCTCAAATGAGCAAATTAAAAATTATGCAAGAAGAATATTTAAATATGTTAAAAATACCCGAAATTACGTTTTAAAATTTAATTCAGATGAAAAGGGAATACATTCATATATCGATGCTTCATATGCTCCAGATATAGACAACACAAAAAATATTGAAATTAATGATTTAAATAAAGGCAAAAGCATTACTGGATACCTCATATATAATAATGGAAACTTATTAAACTGGAATGTTCATAAACAAAGTATTATAGCCACATCATCTACAGCAGCAGAAACAATAGCAGTTTTTGATGCTCTAGAAGATTTAAAAGTTATGTGGTATCTTGAAAAATTTATTTTCGGACTTAGTGAACCAGTAACAATTTTTGAAGACAATATTAGCGCTTTGAGAATTTGCTCGGGAGGTGGCCAAAAAAGGGCAAGAGCATTGATGATTAAGTGCTATTCTATTTTAGAAGCCATAAATGAAAAAATTATAGAAATCAAATTTGTCAGATCAAAGGATCAATTAGCTGATATGACCAAAGCTCTTGATAAAACTAGTTATTTAAATTTAATCAATCAAATTCTAGATACTTCTATTTTCTGAAATTATTCAAGGAAAGGAAATTGTGCTTAATTAAACCCATAGGGGGGTTAGTACCCAACAAAATGTGCTAAATATTTACTCAGTACATAATCATCTCATAATTATTATTGTGAGAAACATAATTTTATTTTTTATTTTATATTATTTATTACACTAGAATTAAGATAATATAAAGGTGAAATAAACCTAAATCTCATTTTTTTTATTTTCATACTTGTTTTCTATTGTATTTTATACGTCACTCGAATGTGATAGAAGAAAACCAAATATGTTAGTATTAGTAAATTTTAAGAATTTTAGCCTTTTCTATTTCATTGTTAACTTTTTATAAGTTTTAAAACCTTTATGTTAACAATAATATGATAACACTTTCACAAATCATACTAGAAGTTACATATATTCCATTTAATTTCATTTTACTTTATCTCATAATTAAACCAAATTCATGCTCATAAATTGTCAATTATTGAAAATATAGATAGGATAAGAACAAAAAATACTTGTCAGAATTAATAAAAATAAACCTTTCAATCTGATAATTACTTCAGATATTTCCATGTTTTGGAACAAAACTGGTAAAATTCGGTTGAATTATCCATTCTTCCTTCTATTTGACCAGTACCTGAAAAATGAATAAATCCTTTCTATAACAAAAAAATATACACTATGTAAAGATAAATACTTTGGAAATTAACCTGTTTGATTTTGCTTCATATTCCTTGGAGAATAAATCCTTCACTTAGTTATTGTTATCTGAAACAGAAAAATAAAATAAAATATTAATTAAATTGCATGAATTTGGAAAAATACACTAAAATATTTGATAAAATTTTTTCACTTACTTGCGTTTGAAACAAAACAAAAATAAAATTTCATCGTATTCAATAATCATCCATTTGAATGATGAAAAATCGAAGACTTATTTTATTTATTTTACACAATTACTATTTTATATTGTTACTTATTTTCATTTTATTGTAATAATTTGAGTAATCTCAATAATAACTAACAAATGTCCTTAAGGAATATCAAAAATGGGAGATATCATGTTTTCTTTTAGTAATAAATATTTACCTTTTATTTTCAAAAACACATATATAAATAAAACTAGATAGGGCATTCTAGAAAATGGGAACTTAGTCTCAATGCGATCTTTGGATGCCAGACTATAGGGGGGTGTTGTGGTGGTAGTCATGCAACCTCACTCACATCGTCACCTAACAACATGGTAACTCTGAATCATTCTTTTCCCACTTTTTATCAAACAAACTAGAAAGAGATTATTCATATTAGTTTCTTGCTTTTTATTCCGTTTAGTCACGATCTCAGTTAAAGTCCAATACTTCATTTTGTTGAATAATTTTATATTGTTGTTATGTTGTTAAAGTTTGTGTAATAAAACAAATTCTTTTCCATGTTATATATTTTTGTTTGTTAATTCGTTTTCTTCAAAGTTCGTTTGAAAAACTGATTCGCATCCTCAGCCAAGAAAACTTAATCATCAGATAGGTCTGAGATTAAAGCTTTTCACTTCAAAATTTACTGAACTACTGAACTAATTGAACTAGTTCACTTTGGTGAAGTAGACTCAATGAGCTAAATTTGCAAAATGAACTAAAATTTCCATTTTTATCATGAACTAAATTGATAATTGAAGTGAGGTTGAAATCCAAGGAAAGGAACAAGTTAGTTAGAGATACTTTAATGCAATGATTGAAGATACAAATTACAAGTTTGAGGAAGATGAACGATCTCCCTCCATTACGAGATTACAGTTTGAGTGGAAAATGAGTTTCAGTGTTCTCGGGTGAACAAATGAAAAAAGTCGTGTTTGTTCGTACAACCTGAATAGTGTTAGTTTATGTTATCGAAAGTAGTTGCGCTAAGTGTTAGTAAGCGAGTGCAGGTGGAGTGTAGAACAACAATAATTGTTGATGTGAGGTTGATGGTAAGAGGACCAAAACTTTCGATAACGCCAACTAACACTATTCAGGTTGTGCGAACAAACACAACTTTTTTCATTCGTTCACCCGAGAACGCTGAAACTCATTTCCCACTCAAACTTTAATCTCGTAATGGAGGGAGATCGTTCATCTTCCTCAAACTTGTAATTTGTACTTTAAATCATTGCATTACAGTATCTCTAACTAACTTGTTTCTTTCCTTGGATTTCAACCTCACTTCAAAAATAACACAAGACATCAGTTTGAAATGAATATAATATGCAGACTATAACTTCATGCAAGAAATAAAATATAATATGGTACATAATGGCGAAGCGCAGCGCTAGTGATAATCGTAAGTAGGGATAGTTATTTGTGAGAGAAGTGGAATGTATGACATATATATATATATATTTAGTGTGGTGATAATGATGAAGAATGAGATGGGGTGGGATTTCTGTTACAACACCCCCTGAAATTTTACCATAAACAAATTGTTCAACATCGACGATTGCTGAAAGTAAATGGAATTAAAATAAAATAAAATACGATAATGCCTTTATATTTAAATCCGATATCAATTACGAACAACTGAGTTCGGTTTAAATATGCATTTACTTGATTTACTTTATAAATAAACTTGAAAGAACTATGAAATTAAACTTAATTTATTAAAAGAAAAACGAAACATAATTAATATATTATCGCCATATCGATTAAACAAAGAGGAATGAGCGTCACCTCACGATCAGAAAACAACTTATGATGTGATAGCACAGATAAAAACGACGAGAACTTGACTGTTGTATATCTTGATTCCAGTAGTACCAACTACTGGTATCTAACACCCCCTTCCAGGCAAATGTCGAGCCGTTTTTATTGACACATCTTGATGGAGAATTTTCTTGAATTAACACAGGAACTTGAGAAATCACAGCAGCTTAAGGAATCACAGGAACTTGAGTTTACTTAATTTTAACAAAATATAACAAGTAAGATGCTCCAAAAACAAAACAAACTTAAATTTTTAAACTTTGGTCATAGTAATAAACAAAATTGAGCAAAATAAAATCACAAAAATTAATTGACCAGAAAGAAAAATGTCATAATAAACAAACAAAATGAGAATCATAAAATTAATACTATGTAACGAGTCACCTGCAAACAAATTAATATTAGTATTTTCAAATAAAAATGATACTTAAAAATAATAAGTCTTCCTGAAAATAAAAGAACATATGATTAAACAGGAATGAAAACAAATATAAAAGTATAAAAGTATCTGAAAAAGAAAAGAAAATACAATTATTAATATTATTCTTGATTGAATGTTTGAATTCATCTTGATGGAATACATCTGGAACAATAAACAGATATATTAGTATTTCATCAAATTAATAGTAAACTCATTAAAAAATAAATTTCCAGAATTCCCTATAGGAACATTATGAACTGATAATGCAAAAGAATACACGGATATTAGGATGTTAAATTTTTGTCAGGAACAGGGAATTACTTTAGAAACTACAGTCCCTTATTCACCTGAACTTAATGGTATTGCTGAGAGACAGAATCAAACTACAATGAGAAGAATTAGAACAATATGATTTTCAACAGTAATTTAGATTTTCAATTTTGGACTTATGCAGCTACAACAGCAGCTTATCTGATAAATAGATCTCCAACTAAATCCAATCCAGATTATAAAACACCTTTCAAAATGTTTTTTAATTGTAAACCAAATTTAAATTATATCAAGACTTTAGGTTCATTAGCTTTCAAGAATATACCTATAGAAATTAGACAACGAAATGCAACCACACAAATAAAAAAGAAGCAAAAGAAAATAGATCCAAAATTCTCAAATAGATCAGAAAAAAATATTTTAATGGGCTATACCACTACAGGATACTGTTTAAGGGATCCCTTTTCTACAAAATATCATATAGCATGCGATGTCAAATTTAATGAAAATAAAAATATTTCACATTTTAAAGATTTTCATAACTTAATTATAAAATCCTCAGAATATATTAGGGATTCAAACATTATTCCACCTATAGTTTGCAATATAGCAAAACATTACAATACTAAACATATAGAGGATTGTATTCCTGAAACTATTTACAATATATATAATAATCCCTTTAAAAACAAATGGAAAATGGCTATACAGGATGAATTGAAATATTTAAAGGAAATGGATGTTTGGGAGGAAGTTCTTTATGGAAAACAATCAAATTTAATAGATACAAGATGGGTATTTGAAACTAAACCCGATGAAAAAGGCTACCATAAGCTAAAGGCAAGATTAGTAGCTCATGAATTCAAGGATAGAACCGAATATAAATTAGGAGAAACCTTTGCACCAGTTGCACCAGCCTGGCTAATTAGATGGATACTTTCAATAGCAAATAAATTTGATCTTAATATTACACAATACGATGTTAAAACAGCCTATTTAAATTCCCCAATAAATTTTCCACTATATTTAAAACCACCTTTAGGTATGAACATAGATTCTAATAAAATTCTAAAATTTAAGAGAGCAATGTACAGACTGAAAATAGCTTCAAAGTCTTGGTATAAATTATTGGACAACAAAATACTACAAATGGGTTTTGATAGATCTAAAGTCGATCCTTGTCTACATATTTGTCAAGATAAAAATAATAATAAAGCATTTCTATTAACATATGTAGATGATATACTTCTCATTAGGAAAAATGAAAATATAATTGATGAAATTAATAGGAAGTTTGAACAATTCTTTACAATGAAGATAATAAGTGAATCAAACTTCTTTATAGGTATTGAAATAAAAAGAGATAGACCTAATAAAATAATTAAATTATCTCAAAATATGTATATTAATAAAATATTAAACGAATTCAATCTTAGTGAAGCAAAATATTCCACTACACCAATGAAAACAAACCTGAGAATTAATACTAACAATAATGAAAATATAACAAATGTTATCGAATATAAGGCAATGATAGGGGCTTTATTATACCTTTCAAGGTTAACACATCCTGATATAGCCTTTGCAGTTAATTATCTATCGAAATTTCAACATCTCACCATACAAATTAAAAAAATATGTCAAAAGAATTTTAAAATATATCAATAATACACAACACCATTTTTTAACATAGAAATCTTTAGGAGAACATATAGAGGCATTTTTAGATGCATCATATGCACCTGATGTTAATGATAAAGTCATACATCCAAATAATCTTTCCAAAGGCCAATCTGTATCTGGGTATCTTATATTCTGTAATAGTGATCTCATAAATTGGTCTGTTCATAGACAATCAATTATGGCAAGCTCTTTTACAGCTGCTGAAATCATAGAAATATATGACTCATTAGACGACTTAAAAATAATTTGGTTCCTAATGAAAGAAATATATCAACAAACTACAACTATACAAATAAATGAGGATAATATCTTTACACAAAAAATTTGTTCAGATGGTACACAAAAACGTAGCGCTAATGATAAAATGCTACAAAATTTTAGAAGAATCTGAAAATAAAATTATAGAATTTAAAACAGTAAATTCACAAAACCAATTAGTAGACTTATCAATAAAAGCACTGGAAAAATCAAAATTTCAATATTTAGTTGAACAAATCCTTGAAACTTTAAACATATTTGCTATTTCTTAATAATATCATCATAAATACACTCTCTGAGTTAATTCACAATTCATAATTATACACAATTAAATAAATATTTAAAATTGTTACATCTATACCATCAGATAACTGACATTCTTGAACCTTATTTTAGAATAAATAATATAATAATTAATTCAAAAGACGGAATTGTACTTAGCTTTTATACGGCATTTTCTAATTAACACTAGTTATTTTATATATATATATATATGTATATATATAAATACATTTGAAGAAATCACAAATTATTTTAGTTACCAATTATAAACTTGTCAATTTATGTTACCTTATTAACACAATTTTGAAATAAATGTTCCTTTTATATATTATTTTTTATTTATTTATTTTTTTTATATATAAACGTATTATACTCAAAATTTTTTTGTACTCGATTTATAAGAGTTCAGGAGGGGTGTTGGACAGAGTCCATATCACTCTCATACATCTCACACTATCTGGCAACACTGAACTCATAATACATAACTTTTGTAATCTTATTCTTACACACACTGTTACATCATAGTGGGGAATTTGTCGTTTCTCTATCCACACCTTCAACTGTAATTTTTACTGTTCTTTAATCATTCATTAAATGTTGTTGCTGTAAACTTGTTTCTTCAATTTACTTGAAAACACGATCCACAGTTAATTATTATTCTCACAGAATCAAGTAAAATGTTTTGAGTGTGGCAAAATGGGTCACAACAAACTGTTGATTGAATTGTTCATTAAGTTCAGCCGGTTCTGGTAACATTCCCCTTCAAGTTGACTGATTTTCATAAAATTCTGAACTCCCACTTAATAGTTCTTGGGAAGTTTCACCTTAGCTTCTCTTTTGAAAGAGCTGTTAAGCTCAAAGCACTCCATTTTTTTCTTTAGTGGAAAGGCTGAAAAAACAATTATTTAAGCTTAAAACAAGTTACCAGACGATAATTTATGTTTATGAATTTCAAAATACCAAATACCCAATTTTGAGCTTCTTACCTATTTTCATTGCCAAATGTTTTCGCAGCTTGATAGTATAATTATATTCAAAAATTTGATTCACATTCAAAAAGTTATTTTTAAGTACGTTTCCTATTGAAAATCTACTAATTAATCTTGGTGTCATAAAATGATCTGGGGGTGGGAGTAGGTATGTTTTTGTTTCATAACTCAAGGAAAATTTTGGCACTAATAACTCGAATTCATATATATTATATTATACATACAAGCCGATTTTCTGTTACCATGGTATAGGTTGCAATTTTTATCCAACAGGCACAAAAATTGGAACAAACATTAGTACCGAACCAAGAAGTTGACCTATTGATTTTGTTGTGGATTGGCCATATGGTACTTCCAGTATGGGTACTTTCGTGATTTTTTGGCTATAAAATTTTCAATTTTTGACCAATAGCTACAAAATTATAAAAAAATACTCACTATAATATATTATAACTTGCTATAAATTTTGGTGTGGATTGGCCATACCGTTCTTCCGGTAAAGCTATTTTTGTTTTTCTTTTGGCTATGAAAAGCCTTCTTGGACCAATAACTACGAAATTTGAAATAAATAATCACTATGATATATTATAATTTGCTATAAATTTTGGTGAGGATTGGCTATAAGGTACTTTAGCTATTTTTGTTTTTGTTTTGGATATAGAATGCCTTTTTGGACCGATAGCTACGAAATTTGAAATAAATATTCACTTCGATATATTATAATTTGCTATAAATTTTGGTGAGGATTGGCCATATAGTACTTCCGGTATGGTTATTTTCATTTTTGTTTTGGCTATAAAATGCTTAATTTTGGACAAGTAAGAACGTAATTTGGAACAAACATTTATTACAATCTGTTAATAACTTTTTAATGACTACCTGTGGGGACATTACTCGTATGAGGTTTTAGGGGCTCGCACCCCTTGACGACAGTCACCGCCCAAAGGCTGGCAGTAATCGTCTCTATGACGTTAAACCAATATACACTGGTGCGTTTGTATGTTCGTACCTGTACGTATGTACAGGTAAGATACATCGTACGAGTCGAGATCAATTACCTGATAACGATCTCGGTAATGTCACAACTCGGTACCAAACGCACTGCGTCGTTTCTTATCACCTCAACGAAGACAAGAAACGACGTAACGCATGACATAATTACGTATACATACGTATGCATGTGTGTCTGTGTGCGTGTGCCAAATTCGGTATATAAACTCTCAGAACCGGCTCAAAAATTGCCAGTGTTCCCCGAGGATTTGGCTCTCCCATACTTAATCGTATGAAGTGGCAGAACACGCAAATACTGTTGAAGACCTTCTAGTGTGAATATCTCTCACGACAAGGTATTCCACAGTGGTGAACCCGACGTGATTTTTTGGCTACGTCGTGGGTGTCTAGAGGCGCGTTGCGCTATTTCTAAAAAGAGGAGCGGTGCGCTGGCGAGTTACTCGCTTGTAATACAAATATTTTTACAAGACCTGGACACCTTTGGCTGTCGAAGCAGAGGTCTTACTTTGAAAGTGGGAAATTAAACCCCCCCTTCCAAATATATTTGCCGGAAGGGAACCAAGAGAAGTAGACCTGGAGGAACAAAGTTGCCCTCATCCGCCAACTCCTCCAGCTTCGACCAGAGACTCTGAAGTCTTTGAGACTCCTGAGAAACAAAAACAAATCCGGAGGCCAGAAGCCTTGCGTTTGGGAGCTGTAGTAAATCCGAACGAAACGACAGCTCGCACCCTAAGAAGTGGTCGTCTTTTGAGCCAAGACTCCGACCCTTCAACCCCAGACCGACAACCGACGGCGTCTGGTGGACTCTTTGCAGAAAATACTACAAATAGAGAAGTTCAGCACACAATAATGCCCAACGGAAACACAAACCCATCATCAAATCAACCAGGAGCAGGTGGAAGTGGTCAGCCACAGCTGACCCCCGAAGTACTTGCACAGCTTCTACAGCTGTTGCAGATGCAAACATTGCAGAACCCTGTGATCCAAAGACGGAGGATAGAGATTCCAGAGTTCCTACCAAATGAAGTGGAATTATGGTTAACTCTCCTCGAGGGTCGTTTTAAAACAGAGAATTTGCAAAACGACCAAAAATATTCACACATTTGTAGCGGCATGCCCGCAGAGATAATACGCCGCATTCCGGATATCATGGAATGCCCTCCGGCGGAAGCAGATAAATACAGTTGGTTCTGCAAGAAAATTAGAAATGTGTTTGGTAAAACTCAAAACCAAATCATAGATGATGTAATGGGCGGAATGAAGATTGGAGATGACAAACCCTCCACCTTCATGGCCAAACTAAGACAAAAGGCCGATAACATAGTGTCACCGTCAGTTATTGGAAACCAGTTCTGCAAACAACTACCCCAACATGTTGTGCAGTGTCTGGCAGCTATAGGTACCACGGTGATCAACAACTCCGAGGACCTAGACTTCCTAGCAAAGAGTGCAGATAGTGCACTGGAACACTCGAGATCAGCATCCTCGATCAGTGCAGTATCAACAGAGACCGGAGAACTAGCTCAGCTTAGAGCCCAGATAGCTCAGCTGACTAGTGAAATAAAGAAAAAGAATAACAATAATAGTCCAAGAAGGTAGAGACGAGACAACAACTCCCGGCGGATGAGGTGCGCATTCCACGCCCTCCCCCCGCCGCTAGCCTGACCTACAAGCCATCGGGAAGCTCAAACTCCCCGATGCATCGAAGGCCAAGGCCCATAACACTCACCGATCCCCGCCTGTCCAACCGTTCCCATCCATATAACCGCCTGGCTCCACAACAACGACTGCCGAGAAGAAGGGGACACAATAGCAGGGACGCCTACCAGGCCCGACTCGACGCCCGGAAACAATCCTACGAGTGCGTCGGGGCCGCGGTGGGCTCAGCCCTCGCAAAGTGGGAACGAGACCAGCGACAGTAGACTTGATAAGTCCCCCCAGGCACGCGACTTATCATTTTCGCAGCGCAAAAACTGGGGGGGAGTAGCTGTGGGGACATTACTCATATGAGGTTTTAGGGGCTCGCACCCTTCGACGACAGTCGCCGCCCAAAAGCTGGCAGTAATCGTCTCTATGACGTTAAACCAATATACACTGGTGCGTTTGTATGTTCGTACCTGTACGTACGTACAGGTAAGATACATCGTACGAGTCGAGATCAATTACCTGATAACGATCTCGGTAATGTCACGACTCGGTACCAAACGCACTGCGTCGTTTCTTATCACCTCAACGGAGACAAGAAACGACGTAACGCATGACATAATTACGTATACATACGTATGCATGTGTGTCTGTGTGCGTGTGCCAAATTCGGTATATAAACTCTCAGAACCGGCTCAAAAATCGCCAGTGTTCGCCGAGGATTTGGCTCTCCCATACTTAATCGTATGAAGTGGCAGAACACGCAAATACTGTTGAAGACCTTCTAGTGTGAATATCTCTCACGACAAGGAATTCCACACTACCTAATTTTACATTTTTCAAAAATCCAATTTTTCAGACAGAGCTGTTACTGCATTAGAGTTTTGTAAAGTTTAATCAATAACATAAATTTAATAGTTGAATTCCAGGGAACATAATTGCATTAAAAATTAATAAATAAATATTAAATACTGAGAGGCATGAGTAAAAAAAGAGAACATAAGTACCTACTTGTATATATTTTCCAACTATAAAATAAAGAAAATGTTGCCCAATAATGGCTCTAAACCTAAAGCATCTATTCTTCCTGATAACTCCCCAACTTATTTGGAGGATACTCGCATAATTATGTTCTTCATTAGCAGGATTTTCACAATTTTTTTTACAAACTACAATCCAGGTTCAAAAAAGCGGCAATGTACAATCAAAAAATTAATTCGTTTTCATCATTCTGATTGAATAAAATATCGATTACAAACGAGCTAGCTTTTATTTTTTCTGTTTCTTCGTTTACATATATGAATATTACACACAGCTTCTAAAACAAAAGGCACGAGTTTTGCTGGGGCTATACTTATGGATGATTGATGTGTAAACACAACCAAACACCTACATGTCATATGACACACAAAAGTGAGAGTTACAATTGTAAGAGTTACGCAAATCTGACAATTGTAATTCTTATTTAGTCCCTATCGTAGATCGAGCACTGAAATGTTTACATACCAAAAGCGAGATCGCAGTTTGTAAAAAGGGCTAGGGAAAACTTTGTTGTTAACTCGCCAGTTCAAACTGTGCAGAAGTTTTTTCATTGGATCTCCTTACAGTTCACCCAATGACCTTTATTGGGAAGATTTACAATTTATCAGCTTCCATCATATGCTTAGGCAAAATTATACAGAGATAAACGAAAGTATAATCGTTAGTTGACAGAGTTCATTAAAACTCATCAATATTTTATTTGTAGGTACTAAGGAAATTTTACATTCTATTTCAATCTGTTTAAATTTACTTGTGGGATACAACTAAAGTTATGAAGTTATGTAGACTATTTAGACAAGTTGACCACTCCCATAAAGCTAATGTAATAAAATTGTCATAATTTTGTAGTTGGTACAAATTAGCCCACTATAAGTAAGTGCGAATGTCATTGGTTCTTCAAAGTGTAGGGCAGGTGAAGCCCTGAAGGCAACTGAATCGCAAATGACACTAGCGCTTACATATTGGAATAAAATTTAAAAAATGACTTTTGTGACAATTTCTTATCAGAGTGCATCAGCTTGTCTAGGTTTGTTTTATTTTCCACGAAAAGGTTCACCTTGACACCATACACCAACTGGGTTTGTTTTGACGTCTCAAAACTGTGCTCGATGTTAACACGACGACATCAGCCTAACACCAGCTCACACCTCCTCTCAAGTAGGTGCAGGATAGTGTCACCCCAGGGCAACACTTTCGACACTTTCGTGAAAAAAAAAAAAAAAAACAACCCCACTACAAACACCAAGAGGACACCTAACTAGCGGCAAATAAAACACGCGGTTCTTAACCTGGTGTCGATGGTGTCACGCCGGGGTCGCTTTTCGTGCCAAATAAAACAAACCTTATTTAACTTTGAATACAACCTTGCGCCCACCACTCGTACGACTTCGTAATATCACACCCCACTCGGTATTTCAAAAAAACAATACAACGAAAGTAACCAATATACTAGTAAAGTCGTACGTATGTTTGAACCGACGAAAATAATGAAACAAAATAAAAGTAGGCAAGTTAACATTTTTAAAAAGAAACAAATTGATTTATTATAGATTTTTTTTTCCGTTTTTTTCCTTTTTCTAAACAAAACGATTCTTTAGTCGTACTCGTACAAATGAATTAAAATACACACGTACAATTTACGCGAAATCCTATAATGAAAAAAAAAAAAAATATGTACAAAAAACGAAAGTAATTCCGTGACAATTATTGCAAAACAAAAATTCAAAAATGAGTATAATACAAAAGTGTGACTTAAGAAATTAAGAGGAGGTACAACGTATAATTTATTAACGTCCGTTCGCCGACTATATTTCATTTTATGCAGAACAGGAATGGGTGGTTGGTTATAACGAACTTCTTCGCGTCTTCTGTGAAATAAAATAAAAAAGCGATGGGAAAGTATCGGGGAGGTACATCGTACAATTCATTTTGTATTATTTGCGGTAAAATTAATCAGAAAAAGTTCTCGATTTCGATCGAAAGAGTTATTCGGCTTTTTCCAATTTTTTAGGTAGCACCTACGTAAGTGAGGTAGTACCTACGCTGAAATTAATTGTGCCACAAAACAGTAGAATGCAAATCGAAAGGAATTTAAAACCATGTAAAAAACCAGATAAAAGATGCGAATAAAAATAATGGTAAAGATCAGACGGTTTTAGTTCTCTTCGATGCGTTACAACAAATTTTCAATTAAATAACTCGAACGGAAAAGTGTACTGACAATAATTATTTAAAAAAAAATCAAATAGGTACATAGGTAAGGTAAAAATACGAAGATTTACATCGATTGAAAATTGAAAACGTCGATTGTTACATAAAATAGGGAAAAAATGGTAACCATTATGCGAACAAAGCTTTTCCTCCTCGATGATGACGTGAGGAAGGAAACATTACGATAAACCAGAAAATCGAACTGAGAAAAAAAACGAATAGGTAGCGACGAAATTTCAATCAAAACTTTTGAAAATTAATAGCCCAAAGTTCGGAATATTTGGAAGTCAATTGTCTTTTAAATGGTAACTTCAGCCGTCTCAAATTTGTTTAAAATACACAAAGTACGATGAAAATAATTATTTTACCAATTACAGGTACGATAAACGGAAATATAAAAAAGGTGTTGCGAAAACCTTAAGTGAAATTTACGGAGAACCAAGTACGACATGGGCTTTCGATGGTGCGAAGAAATTTTTAAAAAATTTACGAACACGCCAATTGCCAAGTTTACACCCGTTTTCGCTCCTTCAACAGTGGAAAAAGGTATTCATAATATTTTCGTAAGACACCGCAACAGTTTCGTACCTATACTACCTACTGCACCTCAGACCGAATGTACAGTCGAGAAAAATTTTTAAAACCCATAAATCGACTAAGTAATTCTTTTTTATTACAAACTTGGAAAAACACGTGGTTTTTTTTTCAAATTAGTTTTCATTCGAACCACGATGATACATTTCCACGGAAAATAATTAAGAATTAGATGGGGGAGGGGAAATGCAGACGAATTTGAAAACACATTAATGATTCCAATAACAGCCAAAGTAGAGAGGAAACGAACAAATGAAGAAAACAAAAATACGAAAAGAACTGGCAAAAAATTTGCAAAACTTGAAAAAACAAATTTTCGTACACGTTCACGTAGATAAATGAATAAAGTTTCCAACTGTTCAATGTTTGTGTCATGTAAATGGGGAAAACGTGAGGAAAACGTGAGGAAAACGTAACAAACAGCTGACAATCACGAACCGCTTATCGAACAATTTTCGCATCGTTATGGCCACAGATATTTACAAACCTTTACCCCCTTCAACTCACGAGCGTACTTTGTCTTCATAATTAATTTTATTTCGTACGCGTCACGAGGAATTAAGGACCGAACCTCTCAACAGCCTTCCATTTATCGTGTGAAAAGTGAAAAACTTTCTAAGAAAAATATGTACGGTTGCTTGGGTAGCGGAAAAGGGGGCAGAGGAGAGGACAGAACGAAGCATGAAGCGAATCGAAAACGAACGGCGCAAAAGAACGATTTTTGTCGATTCAGTTATTACCATTATTCAGACTTTGGTTTTATTCACTCGTAGGTAATGTAGGACTGTCTGTAAGCAAGTAACTAAGTAAGTACGTAGGTACGTAGGTACGTAGGTACCTACCTACCTACCTATCGTAAGTTTCGTCCTTCGAAATTGTGCTATAAATCGGCTATCGCCGTAGGTAAGGGTGCGGCAAAATGAACACCCAAAACGATAACAGCGTGGACTGAGGACGAAAATAAGAAAATACGAGCGTTCACGATCGCGTATGAGTGTATGCCCTGTCACTGAACGGATGGAGTATCAACGAAATGAATCGGGTGACAATAAATAATCAAAGAAAACAACGCAGAAAACCCCGTGCGATGGAGATCCACTGGCAAGGAAATGGAAAATTGCAAATTTCTAAATTATTAAATTACAAATTGAAATGCGAAAAAAACGAGCGTTTCACAAACATCAGCGTTGGCGTCTGTACTCATTAACAAAGAAAAAAATTAGTTTTTTCTATTCGGACAAATTAGAGCAATTTTGATTTCTTCACTATTCGGTCTGTTAAGGCGTATAAAATAACACAATCTCCTGCTGCGTGTGTTCCCAGATATGGGGGTAAATATGCCCCCAAGACGGTTTTTTACCTTCATCCAAATGTTGATTTTTTTTTTAAATTAGTTTAGTATGAAAACAGTCGGTATTAAGTATCCAATTTACTGTAGTCGTCTGACGCCGCCGATGGTACCTTTTTATTGAGACTGAGTATGGAGAGCACGACTACAGTTGCTACACTGACAAAATAACTTCAATTTGTAATGACACAAAACTCGCGATAATCATCACGGTTGTCAAAATGAGAAACAATGAGGTCAAATGCCACCAGTTTTTTCTTTTTTTTTTTTACTTCACTGGCTGAAATCAAAAATCACGAGGAAAAAAAGAATAATACTTAGAAATTTTTCTTCGTTTTAGTTTTTCCTGTTTTTAAGTTTTCTCAGGACCTGTACGGGTTTCTAATTTTACCCCACACCCGGAGACAAATACCTCAATCAACCACCTCTCTAGTCGCATCTGAATAAAATTATCAACGGAAAATTTTAAAAAGATTTCCATATTTTCGTTCAGTAAATGTCATTACAGCCAGTAACAACATAAACAAAAAAATGAAAAACTGGAGGAACTTACCCCCGTACTCTCCATTTTAATACCCATGCAAAAATGAATGCACCGTGAATACCGAGTGCGAATATTAGTTGAGGTTATTGCATCAATATAGCAACTGTAGTCATGCTTTCAGAGCTAAATCTCAATGAAAAGGTACAATCTTTTGCGCTCATTGAGTAGGAAAAGATGGCAGATGACAAAAATAAGTATAACCTTTTTTTTTTTTTTTTTTTTTTTATAGAAAATTTAGCATTAAATATTTTTATACTAAATTACCTTTTTGAAAAAATCAATAATTATTGCGAACATGAAAAAATCATTTTGGAGGGACATATTCACAACCATATTTTTGGATGCCCGCAGGGGGGAGTGAGACTTTTCAGCATGTTACTTCAGATACCCACACTGACCAATCAGCAAAGAAATCAAAATTATTCTAATTTATCAGAATTAAAATTTTTTTTTTTGTTCCGACTATTAAATTCAAATCCACATTTATTATATTTCGCTGGAATTAAGAAGATATTAATACTACTCGCAATACATGAAAAAAATCAAATGATTCACGGATTTGAGCAAGACTGAGCATCTACTTTTCAAAAGTGATCAGGTGTGTGTGGTTATGGTGTGGCCCACCTTAAATTACTCGTACCTTCTTAGTTTGAACACACTTTATGTTAATTTTCATAAAGATTTAAAAAAATGATTTTTCTTTCTTTATATTAAACACAGGTAGACTTTTTATGAGGAAAAGATAAATTCATTTTGAGCTTCCTAATGAGTAAATAATACAATTATTATGATATAAAAAAAATACCCTTCTTCACCACCCTGTATCTAAGCCCCTATGATAATTACAAAAAATATACATAGAAACATTTTTAGGCACATTATTTTTAAACAGAAATATTTTTATTGCACAATGCACAGTTATATCGAGATAAATAATTGAGAAAACAGAAACATAAATATAGTCACATGTTCCAGCCTCTACTTGACAGGGAGCGTAGCATTTCTATTACTTATTCAGAAACATACCACCACCACCATATTTCTGGCATAAAACTTTTGGTATCAATTAATTCAATTTCAACCCCATTTCTCACCTTCATATAATGTTGAATTAAAACCGTTTTTTGGTATTATCGTTTTTTACAAAAAAATTTAAAATTATTTTTCACTATAGCCAGCATTAAATAAAATTAATGGCAAAAAAAATACGTTAAAAAAAACAGATGCGTGTACATAAGTACGTGAAATGCGACTATTCACATCTACATACACACAATTTTTCTCAAATAATTTGAATATCCATTCACATATACATGCAAAGTACATACAACATATACACCAAATATTGTGCGTGACACACATACTCATTTAATGTGTTTTACATACATTCTGATGCATACGTCTAAAATCATAAAAAATTCAAAATTTGTCATGCATCATACTCATAATTTTATGCATCTTACCCACAATTTTATGTATCACGCGTACAATTAACCACTGAAAATACTATACTTACATTTTGACATCAGTTTACAGGAAGGTGCCTTTCTTTATGATATAATTATAAGAATGAAAACTGGAATGTATGGTATTCAGATCCTAAAAAGATACAAAAACATTTTGTTTTTTTTTATTGTTAACCCATCCAGGGTTGTGCGGCTTTTTTTTTTTTGATTCACCATTACAATGCCAAGTGTTTTAAAAAGTGGCTTAAAAATTATTTATGAAAAATTATGTGCATTACATCATCACATGTATTTTCAGATGTGCTGATTCTGTATTTGATGACAATGTTTTTATTGAACTCACCATTGGAGCCTCAGTGGCCTCAGAAAAGCTGTTGAGTTCCATTATAAGTTCCAATTATGAAGTTCGATGTTATTAACATTTGATATAGCTTAAATTTGATAGGTAGTTGGTTCCAAACCTATAAACTAGTAGTTACGAGTTTTATCAAATTTGACTGATTAGTTCAGCCTTAGGGGCCAATAAAAGTTTAATCAGTGGGGGTAAGATTTAATTATCATGATAGAGGGCTAGAATTTTTCAAACATGCTTTCTTAGCATATATGAGCTCACAGCACTCACATTTTTCAAATTTTTGTCATTCCCCACATTCACCTCCTTCCCATTTATAAGACTGAGAAAAGCTAAGCCTAGGCTGTCCTGCATAGGTTCATTTGACATGCCTTGAAAAGCTGAATCTAACGCCCCATAATTTATTGTTGTAGCTTCATTAGGAGGCAAGTTACAGAAGAAAAATAAGGGTGGAAACATGTTTTTGTATTTTGAGGATCCCCAGTGCACCAAATGGGTTCAATTTTTCATGACTTCGATATGCCTTGATGAACTGAATCGAATGCTACAATGTTCATTGTCATAACTTAATTAGGAGGCAAATTAGGAGAAAAGTGTTGAAACTAGGGTTTTGGGGGTGCTAAGACCACCAAATGGATAAGATTTTGCATGAGGTTGATGCACCTTGTCTTGGCAAACATTTTGATACCTAGTTCAAGTCTCTGGCATAATTAGGGGCTAAGATATTCCTATTTTTCCACAATTTGTTTGTTTGCACTCACCTTTTTTTATTTGGAAATTAGATCTGGTGCCCTCTGTCCAGTATTCTCAAATTAGGCGTCCATAGTTTAATAATATGTGTAGGCGTGGTATTATGTGTGCGACATATCCAAACATGGATAATTTTTCTTGGAAAAAATTGCAGAACGTATAAAATTATACGTTATTGTAGACAAAAATGGACATTTGTACATCATATATGAGTACCTATGCGTAACGCACAATTTTTGCCAATTAGGAAGTTTAGTTTAGAAGATTAGCAATATGACATAAAAACATGGCATGACCGATGAATGATGATGTGAAAATGCTGAATGCCAATTACAAAAAAAAAACCGCCTCAAACATTAGAGACTTAGAACTCAACTTATTTGGTGCCAACTATTGAGAAGTCCAGTACAAAAGAGAATCACTCTAGAGGTAGAAATTGGAAGTTCTGAAAGAGAGATCATGTATGTTTGATAGCAGTTTTCAAGTACAAAACAGGCATTTATGAAAGGAAATATCTAATGTTAAAAGTAAGATTTTTGATGACTATAATATGATTTTCTTTTATTGTTACTAGTATGTTATAAAACTGACAATTGTATAAAAAACAACTCCAGAAGGAAGATATAGATTCTTTTTCCCTTGTGGAAAATAGCCTGTGACTATGTTATGTATAGTACTACATACGGATTACTCAAACAGGACACCAGAAATGAAACAAACAACTGTGGCAATGGCAAAAGGAAAAAATACGTAGGAAATGGCGTCATCACTCATTCTCAAGCCACTATTACTAATTCTCGAGCACTGATTGGCTAATTTCACCGTTTCCTGTGTATTCAGTTCATAATTTCCTTTCTCCATACTTATTGTTTTCATCACATTTTTATCTGTATGAGCAGTCCATACATAGTACTATACATATAATCAAAGAAAATAGCATGTCAAAATATGTAAACAATCTCTATAAACACACTTTCTGAAGTGATAGCACTTGATAAACACTAGCGCTCCACCACCACTGGATTTTCCAATAGCAAACAATAGTCCGTTCCAAAAGAGAAAGTTATTTACTCTACTCCATCCAACAAAAAATGGTTGTTGTGCCTCAAAAAACATTTCTACGTTTCTATTTCTTTTGAATTAATTTACTTTAATTTTCACATATTTCATATAATAACGCTGAGATGTGTGGCAAAAATGTACAAAAAACATACGTAAAATACACAAACTTGGTGCGGGTTGCATTCTATCTCAACAACCACCTTTTGTTGGACCGACTATACCTGAAATACATAAGAGTTAGTGTGCATTGTGGTAGGAGGAAACGGTAAGACTGCATGCAAAACGAATTACGCCTGATCACATAAATTTTTTATTCTGCTTGGCAATAATTCAACTTCAATAACTTTTATTCGAGGCCACCTATAAGCTTTTCTTTTGAAATGGACAATAACTATGTCCGTTAGGCCAATGTCACACGAGCAGTAAATGTTGCGCAGTAAAATACTGCGTGACACAAATTCTACCATATTCTATTGTTTCATTTTTACTGCAAGAATATGAAATTCTACGGCGCGTTTCTCACACTGCAGCAGTCAAAATAATATAATATAATAAAATACGATGGAGTTCGAGTCTTACTGCTTGGGTGAGATAGGTCTAAATAAGTTTTGTCACACATGTTGCACATTATTTTTACAGCGCTTCAAACATTTGCAGTATGAAACTCTACGGCTTGAATCTCATACTTCAACTGTAGAGCAGTGCAAGAAGCAACATGAGAAACCAATTTATCAGCAAAATCAAAAATGATAATCACAAAAGCAGTAACTATTATGCATTATTCAGGTAAATATCTAGAAGAGTGGTCACTCTCTTTGCCCTGTTTAATTTCACAGTATTGAAGCACGTTTTGAAAGTATAAAAATTTTCCAACATGAACGATGGACAATGTGTATGACCAAAAACCATTGGGTAGAATTAATAATTGACTTTGAAAGGAATAGGTTCCAAACTGAAATTTTTGAACCTAATTACAGCTATAAGAATTGAAAACAAAATTTGGTAGAAACCATCTAAGGATAGGCACCTATATGCGGTTAAAATTTTGTGAAAATCTGTCGAATGGGATATTCAAAGAAAATTTTAGAAGTCTTCACAAAAATTTAATTTTTTCTTTAAATTTGATTTCTCAAAATTTTTAATTACATACTACTATGCTAGAAGTTATACTCATAGAACATTCCTGAAAATACATAATCATTTTCAATGCACTAAGAATAACTTCCTCGTTTAGTTGAATTCTGTTAATTTTTTTATGTATTTGTTGTTTGTAGTAATAAGTAAACAGAAGTAACAGTGGCATTTGAAGGAAAGGTTTTCGGAGGTTTAACCCCCCACCCCCCCTAAAAAAAAAGAAAAAAAGCAAGAGCACGTAAGAAATATCTATTCATTTCAAGTTTTTGTCAATTTTGGGATGATTTTTAATTTTTTCCACTGATTTTCATTTATTTGTTTATTTTTCATTAACGTTTCTCAAATTCAGTCTATTTAAAATTTAGAGGAAAAAAAACTGTCTCACAATAGTTTAAATTTATAAAAAGTTTGATGACTTTTCTGAAAAACCACTTCCCCCGAAGACATATCCTGTATACGCCACTGAGAAGTAATGACATTATCCTACCAAGACACTTTCCTTAAAATCACTAACAAAATATTGCCTAGAAAATACTTCTCGTGTGATAACTTCCAAAATTGCAGTAAGATATTTCCCAAAATTTTACTGCCAATAAAATACCGCTCGCGAGACATTGGGCTTCAGTTATTTATCATTCGATAATTTTGTTTCCAATGAACGTTGGCCACGTGGCTATTTTACCTAATAGCTAAAAGATGTACTGCGATGTTACGGTGGCGGGGGTTGGTTGAGGTCTGGCGGCCCATAATCCTCAAGGATGAATTTTTCAATCACATATGGAAGTATCAACAACGGAACAAGACCCTTTTAGTAATTTTCGCATACCATTCAAAGATTGTAACAAAAACTGTTCATGAATACCACTTTTTGGACTTTTCATTAAAACGTAAAATAAGTTGCTTTTTTTAAAAAAAAAAAACAAATTCATATTCTGCACACTGAACAGGAAAGTTATCAACCTGTAACAACAGACTATCTCGGTCTCGACAAATAAATTAAAATACGTATGCGAGTTGCGAAACGAATCAATGTTACTCTACATAATATCGACAGGAGTGATGAAAAAATATAATAAAATAAAAAAAGATTTTGAAATTATGTGGCGTAAAAATGAATGGTCGGGAAATGTAAACTTAACGTATCAAACTGGTCGATGGTCCATATTACAAGTACCGTACTTACTTAAACATATAACGGTGGTGAAAAATAGATTAAAAATAAAACGTAGAAGAGAGAAGTGAAAACAAAATTTCGAAACAATAACGAAAAAGAAAACGACAAGAAGGAAAACAAGAAAAATATAAAAAAAGAAGAATGGAACCGAGGGAACACGCCCTTAATAATGATAAAAAAAAAAAAAAAATTTAAAATTTAATTCTAACTTATAACCAAGGAGATCTATTAATGGGATCGTGCATATTAATGTAACCGTGAGGTGGGGGCGGATATGGGCCGGTGTGAGCGGACATCAATCCTTGGGATAGCATCATCGGTCTGAGTAACTCTTCGGGAGGTCGCTGTAGATACGGTGACGAATAAATAGAAGGTGGCGGAGGACCGCAAGGAGGTGCGGTCGCGTTCGCGTTCATGAAGGCCTGCGCCGCCAAGCTAAAAGGCGGCGTACTGCGCTGCGACAGGAACTGGAACGACGGCGATGGAGAGGACGATGACGACGAAGAAGAATGGTTGGAGACTGTGTGCGGAGGGGCCGCCACTTTGTCGACGACAGGGCCGCTGCTCGGCACATCGGCGACGCTGGCGCCACCGCCACCACCGAAGTAACGCTGGTTGCGCAGATTATCGAAGTACTGATGATATTCTTTCTGGACGACGGACGGCGACGTGCCGAAATTAAAAGCACCACTGGCGATCAAGCCATTGTGTTTCATCTCTTGGGATGCAGCAGCGGCCGCGGCAGCCGCAGCGTGCGCCGCTGCCACGCTGGACGCAGTCTGGCTGCCACTAAGGAAATGCGAATACATAGAAGCAGCGGCAGCGGCGTTCTGCTGAGCTGACTGCCCCACAGCCGACTCGGTGGTACTCGGCGCGGTCGCCGCTGCCGTCGCTTTCTTTTTCTTCGACTTGCGACCGCTTTTGGCGGCGGTGGCATGCGCCGCAGCGGCGACGGGCATTGCCGTAGTAGGTAGATCGGCGGGAGGTGGCGCCGATTGTGGCGGCGGCGGAAAAATGCCACCTCGATGATGATGATTATGGTAACTGGCGACGGCGTCGAATCGGAGATTCGATGACGATGACGAGGGAGTAGTAGCAACCCCGTTTGGGCCGAGTCGGTGGTTGGCATAACCGATTCCAGGATCAACGACGCTGTTTTTAGGCGGCGCACTGACGTAATACTGTTTTTCGTCGTTGGAAGATGAGAAGTTGGAATAGCGCAGATCGGGGCTACGATAATCAGTGGCTGTTTTGCTGCCATTAAAGTAGTCCACGCCACCGACGGCGTTGGAATAGGAGGCACTACCACCACCGACCGTATGGTGATAATTCGCCATGGCGACGTTGTGTTTGCTGTCCAGCAAGTTGGCACTAGGGCGGTAGATTCCCTCTGAGCTAGAATGCATTCCCCCACCACTAACATCAGTACCGCTGCCGCCATTCGCATCGATCGACGTCGGAATAGAAGGCGGCTGAGGATAGTGCGCCAATGACGACTGCATTGTGCTGTTAGCCATTTCGTTAGCCGAATGGTGGTTGGTGTAGATGGAGGGCGATTGCAGCACGTTTTTGTTGGAGAAATTGAGAGCGTCCCCTTCGGAATGAGACACCGTGTGGAACCGAGAATGGTGGAACTGGGCACCGTAGGAGTCGCTAGCTGCTTTACTGGTCAGCGGTAAGGGGGACGTCGACGAGGACGTGGAGGCGGCGGTGAAATCGAGAGGAACTCCGGTCCCACTAAACGAACTGGTAGCGATCAGAGGTGAAGACTGCCGCGGTGACGGCACGTAATGGGACTGGCCCCGCCCATTGGCCCCGGAATAGGTTCCGGCCGAGGCGTCCGTATGTTGCATAAATAACGGCGAGATACGCGGAGCTGTCTGGCCGACACTGGATGGCGGCGGGACTGCCGCTACTGCGGGACTCGACACGTACATATCTTTACGAAAGTAAGGATTGGTCGACAGGAGAAGATTATCCGAATAAGAGTCCATGAAATGCGGATGATGCGAGTGGGGTGCGTGGTGAGACAATGAAATTGGAATGGTAGGCGCAGCCACGCTGGAGCCACTGTCGGACGGTGAAAATGTGTTTGGTGGAAGAATGTGCTGCGGTGCAGAAGTCGGATAAGCTTCAAAGGATTGTTTATCAGCCACGCCACGTCCTTTATCCGACTCAGAAGAGTCATCATGTTGTCTTGTGGTGTGTTCTAGCTCCGCCGATATTCTTTTTTTCACAGGATAAATGGAGAAAGATGATTTTTCGACACTGGTAGCGGCGATGGTGGACGATGGAAATATTTTGAAAGGAGACGCAGAACGGTCAATTTCTAAAACAAAAACAAAAGACGTGAGTGCCGCTGTAACTGTACTCATAAGCATTCACCAAAAAACAAGAAAATACCTATATCAAAACAATACACAAACAGCGAATTTTCTATTAATTTGTTTTTTCGTTTGTTCATTTTCAAAACGACAAGGATGATTGAAAAATTGTGAGAAAAATGGACGCCAGCAAATTTTCACCTCTTTATAGCATTACCAATTCCAGCTTTTAAGGTTAAACGAAGGCTAATAAAACAATGTGTGAAAGAGGAGAGGTTTCTGGGTTCCAGAAATGGCAAATCTTCCTTAAATTTTCCTATTTTTCGTTCGTTCATTTTCAAACTGTAGAAGATCATCGAAAAATTATATCTTTCCAGCGATACAAACCTCAGCTCTTTGGCTCAAATAGCGCTTAGGAATCATCCAGTAAAAGGATTTTATTTTTTTCTTCAAAAATGAAATTCATTCAACTTCAACTGAAAGGGAATGTGGATGAAAACGCACAACATAGGCACATGCACACCATCACACACATAAACATAAATACGCATTAACGAGACATATAACCTAGTCCTACGAAGCCCTTACCAAGAACTAACGTGTTTACATATCAAAAAAACGCATTTAAAATTTAAGCTTTTCAAAACTAGTCAATACTTCGTCACAGCAATATAATCATCTCTTTTGCATCTGAGGAATGAATCCAGAATATGCATTTACAAACAGAGAACCGAAAGACACCAGAATGTGAAAACGAGAACAAACTAGTGATAACAGCGAGAAGAATTCCGTTTTATAAATTTTCGGTTCGGAAATATTTGAGACAATTAATTACAGCTGCGATAAAATGTGAAGTGACGATACAATAAGAAATAACTTCTGCTGTCAAAAACTATAAAAAAATCGACTAGATGCAAGAATATCACCACAACGATGAAGAAATTGTGGTACATTGACCAGACAATTTTTTCAAACAAGTTCCGAAAGAAGAGGACGAACTACGTAGGTATTCCGCATGAAATTGGTATGAGACGTGTTCGACAGTCAACGCGGAATTCGAACAGAAAATATTAAAAACGCAGTTATAGTGAAGTTGTGAGGTGTAATTTCGGTTCTATCATAGCTGTACCTAAATTGCAAAATAGAATTAATTTACAATAAATTACGGTTTTGTGACCGGTAGTGGCGGATCAAGGAGGGGACATGGAAAAATTTCCCCAAACGCCAAAAAAAAAGGCGGAAAAAAATGAAATAATGGTTTTAGAATTTGGATAAACAGTCAAAAAAAAAGTTCAACTCCACAAAACTCTATCATTTCCCCCTACCCAAAATGATGCTCTAGATCCGCCACTGCTAACGGCAGTCATTTGTTCGGGAAGTTTTCGAGAAAGTTGTATGCCGTCGGTTTGAAACGAATGTCTATCGCAAGAAAGGTGTCGAAAAACATAAAACGAGTGGTAACCAAACAATATTCAGCCTTTTTTGTGAATATCAACGGGAAGTTGGTGAATCTGAACGACTCAGCGAATGAAGGTCAATTCGAGGGAAAATTTTCGTAATCAAAATTAAGATTCAACTGAGCCTACAATTTTATAAGAAAGCAAAGGGATGCATTCGTGACTATACTTTCAATATTACTCTCGTAGCTGCCTAAGTTACGCGAGAATTTGTTCCCCACAGACAAATAAAACCAGCGCCTCAAAGAATTGAATTTTCAAAAACTGAATTTATGAAAACATGCAGTTCCATAGAGTTATCGTCACAATTCTACTTCCGTAAGAAAATTATTCAACATAATGAACAGTCATTTTCATCGACGTCAAATAAGTATACCAACGTTAACGGTGAATAGCGAACTTTTTTTGAAAAGCCACGGAAAAATCATGGCTTTGGGGAGAGGGGCCCCGGCATAATAAGGTATGACAACGGGCGAGGGCTGCTAAACGAATACAGTGTTAATCCTTACCAGTGTGCGCAGGAATCCGAGGAGGTAGCTGAGCTTGTGGGTCGACACAACTGTGCGAGTATGTGGGCGGTGATTTGGTGTATGCGGCTGTGCCACCAGCCGGACTGTGCATCGACTCGGCGAACGAGTCGCGTGGGCTGACAGAGGCGTAGCGCGGACTAGCGATGGCGTTTCGCGGACTGGCGATCTGCAATCCACAGCCTGGATCATGGGGACTGGCGACGACGTCACTACCATGCGGACTAGCGGCTACAAGATCACGCGGACCGCGCGGACTCGCGATGCTATCGTGCGGACTGAACAGAGGATGCTGCGGACTGCAGCTGTTGACCGGCTCGCGCGGACTACAGCTGTTGCTTTTGTCCGAACCGCCCTTGGGGAAGGTGTCCTGGTAGAAGCCGACCTTTAGGGCGCCGCCCGTACTGTGAATGGGCGATTGATGATAGGGCTGTGGCGATTGGTACACGGAATCGTCTAGACTAGGATGCGGCGAGTTCAGCGGATCGTTCGGGTCCTGGCTAAAAGACGAGCGCTCCGATACGCTGCTGCCAGTACTGAGTTTACGTTGCCGCTTCAGCGGTTTCACGTCGGGCGAGGGTAACGAAGGAATGGGCCTGGAGTCTCGTTCCTCGTCGTAGGTGAAGAAGCGGCCGGGAGTGGGTGGAGGTGGTTCGTTTAAATCGTAGCGATCATCGTCACCGGCACCGGATGACGTTGTTTTCGCGTGCAAAATCGCTCTGGACGACGACGACTGGAGGTCGTCTTTCGAATCGTTGTTGGGCGACGGCGTTCCGGGTTGCTCGTTGAACACGCCACCACCCACACCATCGTTCTTACGTTTGGAAACGAGCTGAGTTTTGGGAGCACCAAAGGCCTTGAACCAAGCGCTCAAATTGGGTGTCGGTTTGTCCGACGATCTTTCCGCATTCGTTGACGTTGCTGATTTGGCAGCTTCGTTGCTGCTATCACTTTTCGAAACAACGTCCATCGACACTTTTTCCTCGGCTCTGCGTTGTTCTTCGCTGATACTCGAGTAAAAGGGTTCCGCGCAAGGCTTGTCTAAGGCCAAATTTTCGGCTTGCAATTCGTTTTCAACATTCGCCGTACCGGAGGTTTCGTCGTTTTCGGAAAAGGGCTCTTCTTCGTCGGAAGGGACGCTATCGTTATCGGAAAAAGTATGTTTCTTCGATTTCGCGTCCAAGTTAATAACATCATGACTGAGAACCGAACCTAGGCTCAGCATCGGTTTTGGACGGTGCAGCGTATTTTCCACCGCAGCTGCAGCTGATTTCGAAACGCTGTTTTCCTTTGTTTTGGCGGAGATGGAGAGCTCGTCGTTAAGCGTTGGCTTGGACGACAACTGCGTTTTACCAATGGTTGAAATTAAATTTCCTTTGCTTTTCCCCGGCTGCAATCGATCGATGGTACGTTGAATGTCGCGCCGACCTTGTTTGATCATTTGCAAATGTTTATGATGGTTCTCCTTGACGGAGCGTTTTTTGTTCGGATCCTACAGACAAATGGAAGTATTTTATAATTATCAATCGAAATTTCATTCGAAAATTTAAAAAAAAAGAGATACCTTGTGTTTGTATAGTCGTACGGGTGGAGGAACAGAGTTTACGACAGAGGTTGTCTTTGGTGCGATACTGAGAGGGGGTGAGGGCTCGGTAATAATCAGCGGTAACGGCGATGGGGTCTGAACTGGCGTTTCAATCTTCGGTGGACTGAGGGGCGGCGGAGAGTTACTAGCGGAACAAAATTCCGCGTACTTAGGAGTATCGTCTAGCCATTTGTTTATATCCTACAACACAATCAGAATTACAATCACTAAATGGTTTCAACCGGCTAGACATTTTCAAAAAAGATCTTAATAGGTACAGGCGAAAACAAATAAAATAAAGCGATACGATATTACGTTTCACTAAGACAAATAAAAAACCAGAAAAATCAAAGAGAATAAACGAACTGACTGATCGTACGAAATCGGTACATAACATCACCTTGTAGGAAAAAAGAACATGAATATTCATCAAAAGACGAACGAAATTTATTTTTAAAATGTATTTTGCTTCTTTTTACGACCATGGGAACTTCAGATCCCAATGGTACACCCAAACAAGGGTTAAATATCATAATTTTAAACGCAATTTTAAAAGTACTAGTGAAATAAAATACTAACTCTGAGTGTTTGTTCTGCAATAATATCCAACGCATCGAAAGCAGATGAGTTTTTCGGAGGTCTTCCCTTGCCTCTCTTAACTGGTTTTTGTTCATTAGTTCTAGACTCAATACTTAGGGTATCTTCCACTGTACGCGCTTCCACCAATGTTGAACTGAAAAAAAAAAGAAAGAAAAAGGTAACTTAGCATTTCTTTAGCAATCTAGATGAAAAATGATAGTGGCATAGTTCTGACATATTGTAAATTCAATATTATTATTATTATTATTATTATTATTATTATTATTATTGCTTATTATTGCTTATTATTATTATTATTATTATTACTGTTTATTATTATTTATTATTTACTATTAATTATTATTATTATTGTGTGTAGATGTACATGACACCACACAATACCAAAGGCAGAGCATGTTCCTCTTTGTAGATGTGTGTGTGCGAGCCAAGCTCAATATACAATTAAATTATATAGACAAAATATATAGAAAAGTAGTTTGTGGACTAAACTTCCACTGACCGGCTAGGTGATTGACGAGTGCATCCCGTTGCCACACTACTCTACTCCCAGTAAGTTTCTGAGTAAACTTACAATGACCTACGATGCCAGTCAAGTGCGGCGTAGTGTTCACTACTTCGCTCACAGAGACCATTCACAAGGTAGGATTGTTGGGTCCATTCGGTCGGGGTTGACCAAATCTGACAGGGAGAGTGGGGTGGGTTGGACACGGTCTGGGAGTGACCTGTCTGAGCATTTGAGGCTGGGGTGCAGGATGCACTTGAGGTTGATTTTCCCTCCTTATAAGCAGTCTACGAAGATTGGGTCTGGAGGTACGGATGCTCATAAGGGGTGGGGGATATGTTATGTAGGGGCCCATAATGGGTGGCATAAGGAGGGGTTGGGGGAAAACTAGCCTAGAAAGTTGTAGGTGAGGGGGCAGAGGAATACCAGGTGGTGGAACTACATCTTTGGGAGGGGTGCTGGTGTTCTCACTAGGGTAAGTGATGGGGCATTGTGGGCTGCGAGAACAACTCAGGTAAATTATTCCCAAGGCTGTAGGTTTTGATTCTACACAAAAACAGGAAGTACCACCAGTTGAAATACAGGGGCATTGACACCTGGTTTATTTCCTGTGTGGAAGCCTGTTGGGGAATGGGACTTACTGCATTTTTCATCCTGTTTCAGTTCACTGTAAGAGAGGTTTCACACAGCCTGCTCCCTTACGACTGATTTGGGGACATTTTGCCAGTTTTACACCAACAGTGGGGGAACTCTTAGCACAAGAGTTGGATGGCTGAGGTGGTAGGTCAGAATCCAGCAAGGGTGATGCTGTAAGGTCAATAATCTAAGAATTATTGCCATCAACGTTAATTGGTTCAACCTCTTCACATACTAGTGAAAGTACGCAAGTGGGGATCAATGATAGGATTGGGGGTATGGACAGTTGGGGAAGGTGTTGGGTCAACATCCATATTTATCTCCTCCACAGTAGTTGGTACTACCATAGGGCAAAGTAACGGAGACTTGCCCACTGTGACTGATATTACTGGGGGAGTGGCAACTGGTGTTTTATCTGTGACTGTACGAGTCGATGGTTGGGGGGACTGTCAAGTTGTTGCAGATGGATGTCAAAATCTGCCAGTACACAAGGGGGCAGTTGCTTTTGTTTGGCACTTCCATAAAGGAAGTGGTTCAATCGTCTTGATCATCTTGAGCAGTGGGAATTCCTCAGTAGGGATGCTTGCTGCTGAAGTTGGTCTAGAATTGGGCAAGGATCCTTTCAATTGAATGCACTGTACCACTTCAGCAAATGTGCAGCTGTTAACCTGCACATTGCTTATTTGGACAGTGGTCCAAACATAAGGTGGCATCTCTAACGAGTATGCAGCTCTCTTGAGTAATGGAATATAGACCGAAGATTGCAAGTTATGGACAAGTCCATGCTGCATGAGGTCAGAGCCTCTACCTGCTACTCCAGGAGCTTGCTGGTACTGTTGGGGCAGCACACCTCAACCGCTGACAGTAGACACCACCCTCTGCCTCAGTAAGGATCACCTTCTCATAGCTCCCAAAGGAGTCTGAGGAGTAGTTTACCATGCAGGTCCATCATTAGCAAGTGTAATGGATGATGCTGATACTTGATTGGATGAAGAAGACACCAGAGATCTTTGCTTCACTGGCTGAGTGGTAGCAGTGGTCATGATGGAGGAGGGAGAAATGTCAATATGTGACATTGGTTGAGAGGAAGTTGGGGAAGGGGAGCAGTGGTTGTTTACATGAGGAGAAAATGGGGCACTGCCGTTCCCAAAGTTGATCTTGTATTGAGAAGTGTCCATCGATTGTGCGCAAAGTAATTAAAAATATATAGATTGCGTGCAAGATATTGAGGTATGATAAGAGCAATTAAATATCAAAGACATCGACTGTACGCAGGTGCTGAAGGGCATTTAGAAATTCACCCCGACTCACTCATGAACGTGGTTGACGGTGGATGCCTTCTCAATGTATGAAAATCAATTAGGGATAGGCTACAACTAGATGCGAATGAATGCAGCAAAGTGCAATTCAAATTCTATCAATTTTCATTTTATAAAAATCGATTAATTTAAAGAGTTGTTTTCGTAAATAGATCTTGTTTATATCTTGGAGAAAATATTAGCTATCTATGTAGGGAATATTTTTTTAAAATAGGAATCCAACGTCAAACTAAAACAAGATTGGACCCATGTGGGATTGGGGAAATTTCTTCCAAACACCAAAAAAAAAGAAAAAAAGAAAAAAAGAAAAAAATTAAAGGAAAAAAATAAAAGTATGGTACAGAATCTAGATAAAAACCATCCAAATTTTTTGAAGATCAATAAAACCTGAAGTACACAGGATTTTATTTGGTCATGGAAAAACACAAAAAAAAAACCTGTCATTTTAGAATGTTATTCAACTGTCATTCAAGAATTTTGTTTGATTTCAATTTCGATTTTTACAATATTTAACGGAAAATGATTTGTTACACAAAATATATAAACTTTGTAACATCTTTAAACCTATGCTTTCCTTTGACTATATAGCTTAATGGACTGCTAGAACTGATAAAATCTTAAAGCCAAACAATGCAGGCGTTACTTTTTGAAAAAAGTACTTTATGTGAAAACTGAATTTGTATTGAGTTATATTTTTGTGACTCCTAACAATATAAGCAGATACTAATGAAATATTAGAACGCTACCAATTTATTGTCTGAAATTAATGAGTGAAACGTTCGAATAATGATTTAAATTAATCGACGAACTCTTCAGAATGTGAAAATGTAAGTTTTAATTCTACAAAATTGTTGATGAATCTCACTCGCTTTAAAGCAGCGAGAAAAAAATATGTACCCACGAATTGAGAGTATGAGTAAACATGTAAGTAAAACTTGAGAGAATGATATTCTTTTAAGTTTCACTACGTGTTTGTACTTTCACTCATAACCAAAGGTCATTTTTTGTAAAAAGAACACCTGTTAACAGTGGCTTTAGCGGTGTTCCATTTAACCCTATGTATTTCTTATTAGTTCTAGCAGTCCATTAAGCTATATAGTCAAAGATTCTTACTGGAATCGAGAATAATTGCAAGGAAAGATACAACTTTGAGATTATACGCTACCTATCAACTTGTTGAAATATTAGCAAATTCAACTAACTTACAGTGATAATAATCAGCAAGGTTACCGATATTTTTTTTTTTTTTTTTTTCATTTAGTAATGTTTTTTTTCTTGTGATTGGGATATATAATTGCGAAAGGGCGATCCTGATACTTGAATTTTTTTGTAAGTCCTTATCCGTTTACAGAATTATTTGCTCTTCCAATGATGAATTATTTGAGGCTATCTGAAGTATTTTCAAGAATAATTGAGAAAGTAATGATTGGAATATTTTTAAATCACATCTACCTCACTTTCAAACATCAACTAAGATATCCTGAAAATTTTACTGTTGGGCATTGCTCCGTTAGCTGTTATCTAGGATGTATTCTTGAATTTGGGACAATTAGGTTTTAGATACTAATGCTGCGTTTTTTACAGACTTAGTTTTGTAATGGAACAATACACAACAGCCAAGTTTTAATGGGTCATTCTACGAGGTTTGATAATGATGTACTTAGTTGAAATTCCGTTGAAAACCGTTAGTTATTTCATGAGTTATACTTAAAAATCCGGAATTGTGGATGAATTTGTTCAATTACAATTTGTGGTGAATGAATTTTCTCAGCAACAAAACAATATTCAACAAAGTTTGATAGTACAGTTAGCGATGTTTGAAAAGCATTTGGTGTAAATTTTGTATAATACTGCTCGCTAGTTGTTCATTTATGATTGAAAATCCAAAACTATGAATGAATCTGATTCAAAAACAAATTGTTACAGACCATATCATCACCAACAGTAAAATTTTCATGATATTTTAAATGATATTAAAAATTTAAATATCAGACTCGCTCCTTCACAATCATACAATTTAATTGCAAGTGGTATTCAGTAGATGAACAAATTCAAACAAAATATTTAAAATGGCACACTATCAATACATGTGCCCAAATGAACTTGCTTACTATCGATACCTAGATAACGCCTAACTAATTGATGCCAAATAAGAGGCCAAATTACATTGCGCACAATCAAATATCTCCCATATTAAGACCATGAAATGAAATCATATACACACATTTATATTAAACAAATTTGTTACACTTATTATTTGGATTTACATAAGGAAGAACCACAGATATCTACACTATATATAACCTTGATACCTAACTTGCCTGTTTTCAGCCACCTTCACTTCTCCTTACCATACCACATCAAAGTAAACAAAAGCTGTAAGCATTTTACACACACAAGCATACCCATTTTTATCACACTTATACACACTCGATCTAATTTCTGAATAAAAAATATCTCATTAAAAATTAAAAGAAAATTCATGTTATGAGAGGTAACTATAGTTTTTGGTATCCTGGTTTCAATCATGAAGACTGATGGAACATCCACACCAAATATGATATCAGAACACACATTAATAAGCATACAGCACTTATTTGAAAATAGTCTTTTCTGCATAGGAAAGGCATTGAACATGATTTTTTTTGCCAACAAGCCAGGGGATCGATGCAACATCTCAACACTCCAGGAGGATGAACGCTCATTGTAGTGAAAGCAAGAAGTTATGTATCTAGGCTATATGAAGGGTAGATATCTATATCTGTAGGAAGAAACCAATTATTTTTTGTCTAAATCAGTTCCATGGTTCGTCTATTCCATCCTAATATGTGGCATTACTGGGACTAAAAATCATTTTAAGACACGTTGGAACAGATATTGAATAAGTATATTATATTCCATCATTCTGAAAAATTTTGATTTAATTAGCTAATAGTTCATGCGTAGAGGTGACTTGAAAAAATCTTGAACTATTGTTAAGAAAAATATAATTTTCAGATGAATCATAAACGGCTGGTCGAAAGTAGGCTTGCTTTCATTTTATTTTCTAAGCAATCACTTAAAAACTTGCGTAGCTTTTTGCTAACTTTGCGATACACTTCATTCATTCAATTTATTAATTTCCTCAACACTTCATTCTTTCAATTTATTAATTTCCTCAACACTTCATTTTAAAAATAATTTTCACCCAGCTTTCTTCCAAATACTTTTCTTATTCCGATTATTAATAGTATTTATTTATTTATTTATTTTCGGTTAAGAAAACCTACGTTTTCTATCGTGGCTTGCCGCGCTAGAATTTTGTTTCCTTCTCGTCCGTTCGCTACTTCGTTCTTGTTCGTCTTTGTATCGTAGAATTATAAATTTTTGCGAAAATGGACAACTTCGCCTTCAAAGGGGATAGAGACTTCAACGATGACTTCAAACAAGCCTCGAAATAACACAAATAAATATTGAAAATTTCGTCTCGATCAGCCAAGCTGTTCTGAAGTTATGGGTGATTAAATATACTTACATTCCGTTTTATTCCTAATATAGATACTTCGATGAAAAATTTTTAAAACGAATTATTGTTTTGATAATTTTCAAGTAGGAGCTATTATTTAATTATTTCAGAATGACGTAAAAATTCATGTTTAATCAAATTTTTTCATTTATATATTTTGATCGTTTTTATGATTAAAATATTTCTTTTAGATGCACTTAGCCTTAAGACTTGTGTCTATTTCATAGGAAGTAACTTTTACCGTATCACATCTCACCGCATCTTTTCGACAAAATCGAAAAAATTGAGCTGTGAAAAACGAATCAAGTAACTCACACGACATCCAGCGACGAAGGTTTTCTTTCGTTTTCTTTATCCGCTTCGACAGTAATTTTACTGCTCGTTCGTTTATGTTTTCGACGTTTCTTTTTTTTGATCGAGTCAGTAAGTTCAGGAAAATCATTCGCTTCAGCGCCGTCTTCGCCATCTGACGAAGCACTCAAGACAATATAACGATTAACGCAGGCGTTGAAAACTCTTTCTAAATTTTCACCCATCAGAGTGTATTCTAGATTGAGGAAAAAAACAAAATATTTAACGATTGGACGAAAAATTCAATTACGCGGTGCTTATGACGAAATCACATCCTTACCGTTCCGAGATCCATTATACTGTTTACAGTTAGCTAATATCAAATGAAAATCATGCTTGAACTCGGCCAACGATTTATATCGACCGCTATCTAATTTATCTTCCATTTTTTGTAAACTCATCGGTGATTTGACGACCTTGTAGTAATTTGGCGCTTCGTCTTCGTTAACAGGCTGTAAAAAAGGCCAAGAATCTTCGTGCTCCTTTAGTTTATTCAAAACTTTATACATGCCGATGTGAAGATCTTCTAGTTTAGAATCAAACCTATAAATGAATATCGAGTTACTGTAACGTTAACACGAATGAATGAATGCATGGAGTACCTCATAAAGGCGCACTAACAGCAATAAACACTCGTAATAATCAGAATACGCATAAGAAAATCCTACGAGAAGCACTTGCGTCAAATAGTGGAAATTTAAGTCTTTATTAAATCAAACAGAATGAATAGGAAAGAACGTAAGGGAGAAAGAAAAATTTCACTCGCGCACTCTAATAAAAGCTAAAGAAATCGAAAATAAAGTTAATTAGGTACTGAATATAAGTGAAGAGGCATATTACAGATTTACAGAAATGCCATTTCATCGTAGCAATAAGCCAATAACTAACTCTCACAACATTCCATTGCAGAGAAGAAACTTTAGGGGATCTTCGTCATAATACAAAGAGAAAAAAAATTGATTTTTCCTACAGAATTCTCATCAATAACACAACACGAAAAAAGTTCAAACATAATCCCTCTATGGAATTTGCGAGGTGGAAAAAAGTGAACCATTGTACTAATTTCAACAAAGATCAATATTATTTTGCATTCTTTCCGAGAAATTTGACAATATTCGAATAACAAAATCTCGACCAATAGTCTAGATTACGTGAAATCAAATAACATTGGTGCTAAAAATTGAAAGATCTTGAGGCTTCGTTTTGAAGATAGAAAAACTTGACATACTAATGTT
Source organism: Ericerus pela (assembly GCA_011428145.1). Taxonomy (NCBI): domain Eukaryota; kingdom Metazoa; phylum Arthropoda; class Insecta; order Hemiptera; family Coccidae; genus Ericerus; species Ericerus pela. Next base: position 280,159 of record WOFM01000169.1, read on the forward strand.
AAAATCGATTTTATTTCGTATAAAATTAAATGTTTTCACGAGGTACAGAAGAACGCAATGCATAGCATGTATGGTTAAAATCGATCGCTTTCACGGCAAAAACAAACTTGGCACAAATAAAAATATATAAATTTTAAAGCTAAGTGTTTACAAAGCACAAGAAAAATATGAGAGCCTTTCAGATATACTATTTTCATATACTTCACTACAGCCGATAAAAAACACACTCGCGGAGAGACGGAACAGAAGAAATTATTTCATAGCAGAGGAATAGCACTTTCAAAGAACTATAAATTAAACTGAAGCTTGTCAGATAATTGGTATTATGTAAAATGAGACGTAAAACGGAATGTGAGTAAAATTAGATGAAAAAAGACATGTAAAAAGAGATGAATGATATCTGATGAGTACTGAAAACTTGTTTTTCTAGGGCAGTTTGCTGCGCTGGTTTTTTTACTCTTTCAAATGAGACTCGTGTACATACAATTAGTCCAGTAGTTCCGGAGTAAAAAAGAGTACAATAAAACTGCATGCCTACTTAATATAGTATAGATCTTGAATCACTTAGTACTGGATACCCAGGTAAATACGAAAATCCGTGCCGATATTATTACTCTCAAACCCGTAAATAGGCATGAATTTGACTAAATTTCACTGGATTCACAGCAAGGTCGTAGATAGCTACTGATTAAAAATACAATTTTGTGCAAAACGTCTGTCTACGCTATCCTAGGATGGTACAAGAAAATTTGTACTACAAAATGCCTTGTATCATCTTAGAATTGCACAAAACATGGTTATTTTCCGATTTAGTACGTGATCATACACATATGAATCTGAGCCTTTAGTGCCAAAATTTTCCTGAGATTATGAAACGAGAAACGTACCTACTCCCACCCACAAATCATTTCATGCAATTGAAATTACTAAGTAGATTTTCACAGTAAACCTTTCTACTTAAAAACTGGGCGAGAATTGTGAGACTGGGTAGTGTACATTAAGGAAAAAAGATAAAACGAACCTGCATTCAGCACACATTCGAATGCTCGAAAATTGTTTACTAAAATTATGAGAATTACAGGAAAAAGATTAGTGGGAGCTATACGGATTTTATAAGCTCACCAGAGAAAAGAAAGCATTCAAAAAATATACATATTTTCAGTCAGTTCTGAATAAGATATAAGTTATGAAACATCAAAGTACGAGGCGCAGTACTTGAGGACGGACGTTGCATTAATGCATCTAACACACTGTTGAGGACAGAAGTCGAATACAACTACCAACTGATATTGCCAAAAAATTCGAAAGCACAAACCCGTTAGGAATATTTCATACTGGTATTTTAATATAAAGAAAATAACAACAAGAAAAGGATTACCATTCCGGCGATCGGCTTCTCTCTGCTGCCGACTGAATAAGTATTTCTCCGGTTGCCGAGGATAATGAATTGTTCGTTTGCCGACCTCGACCGACGATAAAACCGCTTTTTTGATTGAAACTTTTCACAGATTCGTGCAAACTTTCGCTATCACTATTCACATTATCTGAATCATACCCCTCTTCTTTTTGACTATTTCTATTTTTCCATCGTTCATATCTAAAAATTTAGTAATATATAACGTTAATTTAGAATACAGCAACAACGCGAAAATACTACCGGAATTTTCATGTGAAAATTGGACTACACTGTAAAATCATATTTTTAAACGATTCATGATGGTCTTATTCAATTCCTATGCCTAGAGCTTCTCATGAATGTTGAAAATCAATATTATAATTACTAGTAATATTATTAGTTCTTTCCTTTAACATCGAAGTTTGACGGATAATTAGATATAGTACGTAACTTTCTCTTTAACATCGATTTCACTGATTCCAAGAGATCGTGCTGGAGAAATTTCAGAAGGGTTATTTCTCACTTTTAATGATTTTTTTTTTTCACTCGATTTAGTTCTATTTTTTAAGCAAAATTTCTTACTGTGGGGACTCTCCCGTATGAGGTATAGGGGCTCGGACCCCTCGACGACAGTCGCCGCCCCAAAGGGCAGGCAAATAATCGTCCTTGTGACGTTAAATACACAAAATACGTTTGATCATAATTACCTGTACATACTTGCAGGTAATGTACGAGTACCGAATTGTGACACAATAAGATGATGTCACGATTCGTACACGAACTGGCCAGGCATCTCTTATCTCGATAGGGGATGATGCGACCTGGCCGCCCTCACCAACGTACATATTATCTTACATACGCGTGTTTATGTGAGTGCAAATAAGCCGTATATAAACCACCCGAACCAGCTCTAAAATCGCCAGTGTTTGCCTTGGTTTTGGCTTACCCGTACTTATGTACAAAGTGGTTGAACACGCTTAAATTATGTTGAATTTCCTTCTGGTGAGAATATCTCTCACAACAAGGTATTCCACAGTGGTGACCCCGATGTGATATTTGGCAACATCGTGAGGTGTCCTTAGGCGCGTTGCGCTTTTACAAACATTTGACGCGGTGCGCTGGCGAGAAACTCGCTTGCTTGGCAAATATAAAAAATTTTTTTGCAGACTAAGACACCTTTTTAGGTTGTCAAAGTAGAGTATGCTAAAGTGGGAGTTTATACGCTTCTCTTTAAAATATATAAACAAGGAGAAACCAGACAGTAGACCTGGAGGAAGAAGGTTGGACTCATCCCCTGACCCCACCGACTTCGACTCGACACTCTAAGAATTTACCAAATACTGAAGAAGGCCCTCATCAACACCCAGAATTAGCACGACTGGGAGCTGCAATAAATAAAGATCAACTAGCAGTAAAAATGTTGAGAAGTGGTCGAACTTTAAGCCAAAGTTCTGACCCAAAAACACCTGTCCTACAAACACAGGAGCCAGTGTTTTCAACCAGCAAGGAAGGAAGTAGTTCTGTGGAATACACTTGTCATCAGAAAGACATAGCAATGGTCCCACCACCCAATGGAAATAAAAACCCACAACCATCGCAAGGAGGAAGTGCTCAGCCACAGCTGACGCCTGAAATCTTGGCACAAATTATGCAACTTTTGCAATTGCAGCCAGGACAGAACCCCAACTTCTACAGACAAAGGATAGAGATCCCGGAATTTCTGCCCAATGAGGTAGAGTTATGGTTGACCCTATTGGAAGGCAGGTTAAAGACGGAGAATATAACCCTCAACCAGCAATATCTACACATCTGTGGAGGCATGCCTCCACAGATAATCCGCCACATTCCGGACATCATAAATGCCCTTCGACAGAAGAGGACGAATATGCCTGGTTCGTCAATAAGATAAGGAATGTGTTTGGTAAAACTAAAAACCAAATCATTGACAATGTGATGGGTGGTATGAAGATGGGGGATGACAAACCCTCAATCTTCATGGCAAAATTGAGGCAGAAGGCGGATAACATTGTAGCCCCTTCTGTCATAGGCAATCAATTTTGCAAACAACTTCCCCAAAGTGTTGTGCAATGCCTAGCCACCGTAGGTTCGACCGTGATAAACACATCCGCAGAATTGGACTTCCTTGCAAAATCAGCAGATAATGCGCTCGAATACACCAGGTCAAAGCCCGTGGTCAGCGCAGTATCTGCAGAGACTGGAGAGATCGCTCAACTTCGAGCTCAAATAGCTCAGTTGACTGATGAAGTAAAAAGGAACAAAGGCCAAAGCTCCATGAAATCCAATAGTAGCTGGCAACAAAGATCTAAAAGTAGAAGCAACAAAAACAACAGTGGCAATAGCAAAGGACGACAGTCTCGTTCCAGAGACCGCAGATCTAGTTCCAGTAACAGGGGTCAGAGTTCAACTCCCCTGAGAACATCATCTACCAAAAACCAGTCTCGAAATTGGGATGATAAAAGTTGCTTTTTCCATAACCGGTTTGGCGCAGAGACCACCAAATGTAACAACAGATGCAGATGGTAGGACAAATCCTATACCAAGGAGGAGTTAAACTAGAACGAGGGGCCTCGGAAAAATACTCATGCTGCCTGTTCATTAAGGACAGGACAAACAGGAGAAGGTACTTAATTGACTCGGGAGCAGACCTGAGCATATTGCCAGTCAACAAAACCCAAAAAGTACTCCCTCTGAAATACTATCTCCATACTGTGAATGGTCAAAACCTTCCAGCTTACGGACTAGAAACCAGCAAAGTCGACATCGGACTTCAGAAAATCATGACGTGGTCCTTCACGGTTGCAGATGTTCCAAACCTGATCCTGGGTGCAGATTTCCTTGCACATTTTGGCCTGATCATTGACCTCAAAAATGGCAAATTGATCGATAGTGAATCTAAACATTGTGTGAATGGCAAAACGCTAGCTTACAGACTGGACACAAATATATCCAGCTGTACCAATGTCGACGGACAACTCTTACGGATCCTGTCTGACTATCCTGGAGTCACCCAACCATCAATTTGCAGGCATCCTACCTATAAACATGACATTGTTCATTACATAGAGACAAAAGGACCGCCTTGCCATGCTAGAGCACAAAGGTTACTGCCTGACAAACTCAAAGCAGCACGAGAGTACTTCCATCGCATCGTCGAGGAGGGCGTATGTCGCCCCTCAAAAAGCTCATGGAGCTCCCCTATCCACATGACCAAAAAAGCAAGTGGAGAGTGGTGAATTGTTGGAGACTACAGGGCCTTAAATGCCAAAACAGTTCCTGATCGCTACCCAGTCCCCAATATAATGGACTTCAATGTGAATATGAAGGGTAAAACGATGTTCACCAAAATAGACATCAACTGGGCATTCCACCAAATTCCTATGGCTGACCAGGATGTACCAAAGACAGCAGTTATAACCCCCTTTGGACTATTCGAATACCTTCGAATGCCGTTTGGACTTCACAACTCAGCACAAACTTTCCAGAGATTTATCAATGGACTGTTTATGGGATTGCCGTTTGCATATGCATACTTGGATGATATTTGCATTTGCTCTGAAGGCGATGAACATCAGCACGAGGAGAATGTAAGAGCCGTCGTACAGCGTATACACGCTGCCGGGCTTATTATCAACGTAGGCAAAAGCTTATATGCCCAGACCAAAATTGACTTCCTCGGCTACAAAGCCTCCACCGAAGGCATTTTCCCATTGAAGACCAAATTAGAGCCAATATTGAATTTCCCAAAGCCCTCAAATGTCGCTGAACTTAGGCGTTTCTTGGAGATGGTGAACTTCTATAGACGTTGCATGAAGAATGCAGCAGCCGAACAAAGTAAGCTGTTTGCACTAATTAAGACAAGTAAAAAGAAAGACAAAACTCCAATCGAATGGAATGAAGAAGCCGAACAGGCCCTTGAGAAAATCAAAGATACACTGGCAAATGCAACTTTATTGGCTCATCCAGACAAAAGTCTGCCATTATGCGTGAGTACCGATGCATCTGATTTTGCTATTGGTGCAACCCTGTACCAATTGGATAAAGACAATAAGAAGTTACCGCTAGCTTTCTTCTTTCTTCTCAAGGAAGCTCTCAAAAACAGAAAAGAACTATAGCACATACGATAGGGAATTGCTCAGAATTTTTGCTGTGTTGAAGCATTTCAGGCACCAATTAGAGGGTAGATGTTTTTCTGTGTATACTGACCATAAACCCCTAACATATGCCTTCACACAAAAAGCAGAACCGGCATTGCCGAGAAGAGCACGACAATTAGACTACATTGGTCAATTGACTACTGACATTCAGTATATAAGTGGAGAACTTAACACTCCAGCTGATGCCTTGAGTAGAATCAAAGATATCTCGGCTCTTGTCCAATTACCTTATGCTGAAATAGCTAAAGCACAGCTTAAGGATGCAGAATTGCAAGAGTTGTTATCAAACGATGATACTACTCTCAAATTGAGACAGCAAAAAATTCCCGGTACTGATGTTTTATTAACATGTGACATCAGTACAGGTAAGAATAGGCCATTTCTACCGGTAAAATATTGCAGGTTGGCTTTCAACAATGTACATAATCTGTCACATACTGGGCCAAAATGTAGTGCTAATTTAATTTTGGCAAGGTTTGTAAGGCCACGAATGAAGTCTGACTGCAACAAATGGGCTCGCAGTTGCCTGAACTGTCAAGAATCCAAAGTAGGAAGACACACTCGCTCGCCCCTCAAATCCTTCAAACAAACAGAGTGTTTTAAAACTGTACACATGGACTTGGTAGGCCCATTGCCACCATCTCAAGGACACAGATACCTGTTGACGATAATAGACAGAGCAACACGATGGCCAGAAGCAATCCCTCTACACAAGATGTCAGCTCCTACAGTAGCTGCAAGGTTATACAATACCTGGATTGCGAGGTATGGCGTACCAGAAGTCATAATTACAGACCAAGGTCGCCAATTTGAGAGCTCGCTCTCTAAAGAGCTGTCCAATAAGCTTGGTGTTCAACACAGTCATACCACAGCTTACCATCCTCAAGCCAATGGCAAAATTGAGAACTGACATAGAGCTCTCAAAGCCTCTATCATGTCACATGATACAAAGAGATGGGTAGAAGTACTTCCTACCATCCTCTTAAGCCTTCGATCTGCCCTACAAACGGATACAGGTCACTCTGCAGCGCAATTAGCGTTTGGCAAAGAGCTACGCCTTCCAGGGGACTTATTCACAAAATCGAAGGAAGTTAGCCCCAAAATAATGGTACTAAATATAAGAAATGATGCCAACAATTTTCTTGAACAGGCAGCTTGCTATGGCCAGCCCAAGATTTACGTCTCAAAACGCTTGGCCAATACCTCACATGTATTTGTTAGAGACAAAAAAATGAGATCTGCACTGGAGAAACCATACACGGGTCCTTACAAAGTAGTATCACAAGATGAGAAAAACTTTGTGATACTCATAGCAGGTGAACCTCGAACAATTTCAATCGACAGATTGAAGCCTGCATACATGGTAAGCGACGACAAAAGAATAAAAAGGATACCAACGGAGAACATAGAAAATATCCAGACAGATTCCCTAACAAATATGGAAGAATCTGTCGAAAAATGTGAAATAACAAATTCACAAATCAAGAAAACACTAAAAATTAAAAAGTCTGTGAAGTTTTCGGATGATGTTACCACTAAAACATTCGATCCAGAAGCCCTCATATGCCCACGAAAAAGAGGCAGGCCCTTAGGCAGTAAAAAACGCAAAAATTCCCACCCTTCTCGCATGTCTGAGAGGTTAATGCGAAGAAAATAAAATTTGCTCCCGAAAAAGTAATATCCGCTACGTAAGTTGAAACCTGCTAAAAAATATGCGACGAAAATCGGAACTCCGTGAGACAAAAGAAACTCCGGAGATAAGCAAATGAGGAATGCCAACAAAAAGAAAACGACAAGAATAAACAAATCCACGTGCGATACGGCGACCCTAATGATCCCCTGTACCAAAACAATGTCTATACTGGTATAAGAAGAAAATAGTCGTAGTCCTTAATGACGAGCGTTTTTTTTTTTTTTTAATTGTACTCGAAGCATTGAATTTTTTTTTGTTTTAAAGGCAAAGGGTGCCAAAAACTTCTCGGGAAAAAGGCGCCCCGGGAAACTCCTGGTAGCATGGTGGGCCTATCAAAACACTGATCCAAGATACCTAACACATTTTTGAGAGAACTATTGACTGTAGAAAGCTGAAATTTTTCAGTGACACTGACACATGTTAACTGAAGATTTTGTAAAAATTTCTCCTAAATTCTACAATTGATTCTTGGCATATCACTGAAACTCTGTTCAGGTCCTGTGATTCAAACAATAAAAATTGCATTAAATTGCGTGATTTCAGCGATACCTTGAGAACCAAATATATGATTAAGTTGAACCTCAGCTAACTTAATTATGCCAATGTTTCTACAAAATTTTAGCTCTCCACAATCAGTAGTTCTCTTGCAAATTGCAGTAGTACTTGATATCTTTGATCAGATAGAAGTTAAATGGAAACAAATGGGAAGAATTATGTGAGTAGTCACTGACAGTTTCTTAGTCTTCCAAGTCTAAAATTTATCACTAATTTGAGTTTTAAATATTTTCTGATAAGATGCCAAGTGTTGAATTTGTATTTCTATAAAGATTTTGGCAACAAGTGTGCGAAGTATGATATGAAAAATTAGCGATGTTTTTCATAAAGAAAATTTGTTCAAAAATTTTTGAATCTGCATGATTTAAGGTAATTAAATTAATTATGCTATTTTTGGGGCTATATCAATAGATAGCAACATATAAAAAACATTTCACTTGATTTTGAATTTTTTTCCAAAAACTCTCAGGTGGTGGGTGAGTTCAAGTAGGAAAAAAATTTCTTACATACTTTTTTTTTCATCATTTAAAAGTTGAAAAATATTACTGAATATATTCCACTACATTCTAACTTTAAATGCGAAAAAAATGTGACCCATGACTGGTATGACCCAAAAATGGTACTTAATTAACTTTTTTTTAATTTGATGTTTTTGTAGAAAAATACATCTGATGCACCTTACGTTACTTGATGAGCATTAACCTCTAGATAGCCACAAAATGGAAAGTAAAAGTAGATTAATTCATTTCACATACTTAGTTATACTAATATAAGGACCAAATCTTCAGCCTTTAAAAACCAATCTATATGATGAAACTGAGCTGGAAATACACAAATTTTCAAAATTCAAAAACTTCCATTACTAGAATCCTCAGAGGTTATCTAGGTTTCCCTTTGAATATTATGTTTATCTCATGGGTATGTAACACTGTACATGGAGCAACTGAAGTATTACTCAAATCCCATTAAAAAAACATAAGAAAAACTAAAAATAACTTGAAAATCCATTTTTCCTTTTACATAATCCATCCTGATGGCACAAAATCCATTTTTAAACTTTGTTTCATAACATCACAGACAGTGATGAGAGTAGAACACACGTACAGATTGGATTTTGGATAAAAGCTTTTTTACATCCCAAACTGTACCTGGATCAAAATTCCATATTGCAAGGAAAAAAAATGAAGGAAAGCATCTCTGTTCCATATTAGTGTGGTTAGTCTGAAGTCCAAAAACTGTAAAACTATGGAAGACTTTATCATTAATATTACCCAAACAGGTAATTATATGGTCCCTTACCATAAATTAATGTAAAACATCACCACTGAATATTAAATGAAGATGATGCAGTTTGAGGTTTATTCAATATAATAAGACAAATTTCTATAATTTGAGAATCATCATTGGTGAAATAGATTCAGAAATAACAAATTTTTAAAATTCCAAGATTTGTGAAATACAAGACGATGAAAGTAAATACAAAGCTACTTTCAACAAAATTATCAATCTCCAATCTTCATATCACCCACGGTGATGAAGTATTATGAAAAAAGTATCACCATAGTACTCAAATTAAAAACCAGAATCATGAAAAATTAATTTTTTTCATTTTGTCATCAAAATAAAATTATTTTCATGGGTGAGGAAAAATAAAGAAACATTAACCTTGTTCCACATCATCATATATAGTACCCGTTAAATGAGGACAGAGTAATAATAGATTATGGATTCAAGAAATTTTGGCACTGGAAATGTGTCTGAAAAATCATTATTACCATAAAGGAGAACTGAACAAGGATGATGGATTTGTTCCATATCAGTGAATATTGAATAAAACTAGGAAACTAGAAAACCACAAGAGATTTAATTATAATTATTTATCAAACAGGAAATAACTGAAACACCAGGATCACTGAATGCAGTTTTTATAAACATGTATATATGGGCATGAATAAAGAATTTTTTCATATACACGATTGGAAATTACCCAATTTGGTTACCACCAAGTATTATAAAACAAGAAAACCAAGAATGAAGTGTGAAAGAAAATATATAAAAACTATAGTATAGTACTAATAAGTTAGGTTTAAAACAAGTTTTTAAAAAATATGCTTTTATAATTTGAAGAAGAAAATAACGACAAAAGAGAAAATAAAATTTCTCACTTTTCTCCGAGACAGAACCAAACAATTGAAAAAACAACTGATAAAAACGGATATAAGTTTATGTGTGCATGTGGCACAATACTTGAAAGCAGCGCTGAAGTTGGTCATCCGGTGTACTTCAACAAATTGAGTGAGTAGAATAAAAGCGTATAAAAATTAATGCCAAATTTCACACCTGGATACTGGATGAAAATACCAGTGTTGTGGAGATTCTTATTACACTCGAGTAATTCATTCCACATAGTCAGATAAGTACAGGGGGAAAATTAGGATCTTCTGTAATCTTCTCAATCAGTAGAAATGTATCTGGAAATTACAAATTACAAAAAATGAAACTTTTCTCAAATCCAGTTCTGTGAAAGCTCTTACCAAATTTTTCATTCCAAACCCTGGAACATCTGCGTCAAAAATCTAATCTGTACATGTGTTCTACTGATTACTGCCTATGATGTTATGGAACTAAGTTTAGAAATGGATTTTATCCAATATGGACAGATTACGTCAGAGCAAAAATGGATTTTCAAGTTATTTTCAGATTTTCTTATGTTTTTTAATGGGATTTGGGTAAAACTTCATTTGTTTCAGGTACAGTATTACATACCCATGAGATAAATCTAATATTTAAAGGGCAACCCTACATAACCTCTGATGATTCTAGAAATATAAGTTTTTGATCACATCGAATTTTGAAAATTTGTGTATTTTCAGCTCAGTTTCATCATATAGATGGGATTTTAAAGGGTGAAGATTTGGTTTTTATATTAATATAACTAAGTATGTGAAATGAATTCATCTACTTTTACCTTCCATTTTCTGTCTACCTAAAGGTTTAAGTGTCGATATTATTCAATCTCGTATAATCATGTTTTTCTTGAAAAAAATTCAATTTAATTATCAGCCCAATAATGGGTAGACCCATAACTATGAAAATTTTTTTTGAAAAGGTCTATGTCTGGATCAGATGATTTGAGAAATGTGCGAACAAGGCTGATAGAATACATTTTGGTATAGAATTGATGCTTTTTAAAAAATTTTTCCAACTCAACTGACCATCATTTGGAGAAGGTTTTCAACAGCTTTGCGTGTTTTGCCACTTCGTACATCAAAGTACGAGAGAGTCAAATCCAAGACAAACACTGGCGATTTTGCAGCCAGTTTTGTGAGTTTATATAGTGGATTTGGCACAAACACGCATATGTACATTCACATATATATATGTGTGTTATAGAAAGTACATCATTTCTTATTCATTGCTATGACAATTGATAAGAAATGACATAATACATTCGTGTATCAGTCTGAGACGTCACCGAGATCTTCATCTATTATACTGTCATCGGCCAAACGTTGTATCTTACTTGCCTGTATGTGCAAGTAAGAACATACGAACAAACTAAGTGTTTATATGATTTTGGTTGTAATACACTTGATAAAAAATGACGTGTGCGTATGAGATGTATGTAGTCCCCACACAAATAAAAGTTGTTTGCCTAATAATGCTTTACAAAAAATACTTAAGATTATTTTCTTATAAAACACATTTGCCCCTTTTGCCCACAAACTCTATTCTAACTAGGTAGGTACTTTTCACAAAGAAGGTTAGGTAGTAGGTATCGCAGTGGTTGATTTTTCAATAAGCACACTACGAACGAATCTAGGATGGAAATTTCAAAAAGGCCGATTCCTTCTGTACTTTTAAGTTGAGAAAAAAAACTAGAACCGTATCACTTCGCTAGAAAACTCAGTTTGCCAATTCATAAATCATATATATTACCAATAATTCAAAAGGACATAACCTGAATACAGGTTACAAAAAAGTTCTTCAAAAAATGAAATTCACAAATATTTTTTAAAAACATTTAATCAACTTGTAGCAGTAAACGTCTTGTAAAAATATTATTAAATTAACTAATTGATCATTTTATTTATAAAATAATTCAGAAATAAATCCTAGCTCCAATTTTAAACCAATTGCAATGCTATTAAAAAAAATTTGGTAAAAATTTTCCCCTTGAAATCGCTGTCTAATATACTGCAAGTACGAAAAAAGATGCTCTAAGTAACACAAGTAGAATTGCTTGAACTCCTTGGCCCCTGAACATACAAAACATTATCTTCTTACAGTTTTTTGAGGTATTTTCTTAAACTACTGTAGTGATTAAATTCTTATTGATACATCTTTATATATTGTTGTATGAATGGGAAATAGATACTTGAGAGAAAATTGTTGATTTGAATAATTCTTAAATTTTGTTCAAGCTAAATTGTGCTGATGTAAATAATTTTACAAAAATTAATTTTTTGCTAAGTTATCTCCTCTTCTCTTGATAAAGAATAGCATGTTATAATTCAGGTAGCAATTAGGCTCTCTCTGAAGTGGAGGGATCATGAGAAAACCATATGGCCCCCATTCAACCTTCCTACAAAAATCGAATTTAATAAATTGTTTTTAAATTTCTTCCTTATTAACCCATCAGGTAAAAAATTTTTTTCAAATACCTATGTTCAGATTTGTGTCAATTTTTATCATCTTCTAAAAAAATAGTTTTTCATAAGCTGTGATAGTTATCCTTTGCAACAAATTGTTTAGAAAAATACATAAATAAGCATTAAAACCATTACTAGGCCTGAACCTCACCCTTTGTCCAAAGACTGATTAGGAATCGGATTGTCTTCTCATTTCACTTCAAAAATAACACGAATGAACAAAACATTTAATAAATTTTCACTAGTTTTAATAATTTACTCTTCTAGAAAAACTTGCTCGGTCAATATTTTGCACAAATTCCAAATCATTTTCGAAGGCCTCCTTTAATTCTGAGGCATACTAGGTGAAAGTTTTTCATATTTTTCAAGTTCCAATGTGTATGTGTTCGTCAGAATTTTGAATGTATTGAATGAAACAGAAAATTGTAAAATTTACGAATATAAAATGGGCACATAATATACCTAAGGAATATTTAACAAAAAAAATGCAGATACCTCTCCTTAAAAATGACAAAATTTTTTCATTTTTTTTACAATTTTTGATCGATTATTTCCCATTTATGTGGTTTTATTCTGATTAAAAATTGAAATAAAATATGTATTTATTGATCTTCATTAAGTCTGATAACATAGTAATTTGCAACAAAATTTTTTCAGAAAAAAACCTCTTCAAAATTCAAAAACTCTTTTCTCAATAAAAATGAACATTTTGAAGTATATTATTAAATTTTAAAATTCAATATTATTCTAAAACCCCAGAGAAAAAATACCTCGATTTCTCATGCTTGCTAGGCTTTAGTATTTTTTGAAATTTTCTAATTCATCTGGTGAAAGTTTGTTAACTTACAATCTGGAGAACCAGTTCCTTCAACCGGACCATTTCATCAATAAAAATGAACTTCCGATTCATTTCTGTAAATTTTATTGTTAAGAATTTTCTATAATTTCAGCATTTTTTGATTAATGTTGAAATAATTTGTATCACCTACGATTTTTTCTCATTAAACATCAAAGAAAGTTTTCTCTTAAACCAATTTCTCCAGATGAGAAAATCTTGAGATCACCACTGAATCCAACAGTGGGTCGTTTTTTTGATACAAATCTCAGATTTTATACTCTCTTTGATGAAATTCTATCAAAATAGTTGCATTGCCAAAAAATTTTTGTAAAGAAAAAGTTTCAAAAAATAAAATAAATGAATAAATTATTTGAAAATTAGGAGAATTGTTTTTGAACTTTTCACCAACTTATTTTTCCCACAATTATACTCACACCCCAAGACATTCTCAATGTGGCTAAGCCATTTTAACCTTGAATTGTGAAATTAAATTTTTATCCATTAGTAGTTGGAATAATTTTTCCACTACAAGACCTTTATTTATGATTTAAAAATTGTCAGCAGCTAGTTGACAATTTTTTTTCTCCCCTCCCAAAAAAGGCTTATAGTACGTCTCAGAAGTCAAATTTTTCTGTTATTTTTACTCTTTAGTAATTGTAAAAAAGAATTTATTATCAAATTTTCAACAAAAAAAATATTCAAAGAGAAATTACCATTTTTCTGTCACAAATATTCCTCATTTGTATGGATTAAAGACATAAGTACCTATATAAATCTCAAAATTGTATGAGGGATGCTACTTATGGAAAATTCTGACTGATAGGCATGTTGAAACTTAAAAAATTCTAGTGCAGCAGGTTCTAGTAGAAAATAAGAGCTTGAAAAGTCATCAGCTTTAAAAATTATATCATAAAAAGCTCAATTAAAAAATAAGATTTTCAAAATTCATAAAATTTTTTGAATTTTTGGCACCATTGCATTTCTTTTGACATGGAATGAGGAGAACATTTTTGGTTTTCAATATAATTTCTATCGTATGATTGACTAATATTAAAAAATTAATCAAAAATGAAAAAACAAAATTGACAGTGATATACCACCAAATTTCCTCTCTTGGATATGCAACAAATGTTTTTATAAAAATTAGGTTTAGGATAAAAAAAAATGCATGGGAATAATGCATTAACCTTCAATAAACCAGTTTAAAAGAAGATTCTTCGTTTCTACCCTTAACATTGGAAATTACAACATACAAATAACATTAAATATGACAAGTTGAGATAAATCTATTTGGCAGCGTTTAAGGATCTCGACTTCTTGTTTCTAATGTTTAAAATTGGATCTTTTTTTACCTTTATACTTTATGGATCTCGACTTGTCAACGTTTAAAAAAAAAAAAAAAAAAAAAAAACATTGAAATCCTTTTCCCTTGGTAGGGGGTAATGTCAAGGGTCAATATAACTGAGAAAAGTGGATCTCGGGTTTGTCTACCTTACTGTCGGATCTCGATCTGGATATTTTGTATGTGGGTGTTTCGAGTTATTGGTGCCAAAATTTTTGAGATCATGAAACGAAAAATGTACCCACCCCCAACTCCGGAGAATAGTACCGCACCAAGCATAATAAGTAGATTTTCTAAAGAAACCTACTTAAAAACGAAAAAAGTACTCAATCAAAGAACGATGACCGAATTTTTAGCTCTTTAGATAAAGGTATACTTTTTGAGAATTACTTTTTCCTAGGTTCGTAACGTGGCTATTAAGAAGGTAGAAGGAATCAAAAATTATTTTTATATCATCAGTCAACAAGTAATATGAAAAACCTGTAGGTTCTTCAATTGATAAACACTCAATAAGACGGATCTGAAAATAGGCAACATCGCAGCATGCCATATTAACCATTTATATGAATGTTCGCTACATTGAATTTTACCCTTCCGCCAAAATAAAAGATTTTTTCCAGTTTTTACGGTATATATTCATTCATCTGATTCGGAAAGTGAGTACACCTTCCTTTTTTTTTTCCATCATATGTGTGAATTTATGCATATATATATATATATATATATATATTGTGTACAAAAGACTTTTAGTATGACATATATTCGTGATCTACGACTCAGTATCGGCTCTTTTCCACAGGTCCCGACCCCACATCCCGTGACTGAATTGAATGCAACAGTTGGAAAATACACTAAAGGATGGTTTATACTCGTTTATTTATTATCTATGATCTAATACCTAAAAAGTTTACTAAAGGGAAACACTGAGCTATGATTAATACTGTTTCTCTTGATTTAGTGTCAAAAAGTTAAAATTTCTCAATTTTACAGAATACAGATTGGAGGATAGAGATGTGAGTTTAAACCCTGCTTAAAATGAGTTAACTGAAGGTATTAAGTAATCAAGATGCTAAGTAATCAAGATGCTGACATTCTTTCGGATCAAACAAACATAAAATCTGTGAATATTTTCAGTTCTGAAAAAAATATTATGAAAAAAAAGTAATGAATTCGTTAGCTAAGATAGTGTCTCTGTTGCACCTGCATCGTATGTTAAAAAAAATTTGGGGGTGTTAGCAATTAGTTGTTCCGATCAACAGAAATGATATACATACCTGGCGTTTTTGGCTTTTTTAGCGCTTTTTTCACTATCTGCCTCACTTTCACTATCATCACAGGGAAAAGCTCGTTTGTATTTATCAATATACTGCGTTTCCTCTTCTTTACGGCGTTTTATACTCTCGATACGAGATGATTTACGAGGATGCAACTCTAAAAATCGCTTCCTGTAAGAAAACGACATCCTTATCAATACGAAATGAAATATGAGACTGATGAACAACAACCAAAAATATAGAATAAATTCGATTTTTTGCACTTTTATAAACTTTTTTGGCAGCTAAGTAAGTACTAGGGTCCGATTATGAAACATTAGTTAAGATTAACACGATTGTTTTACAGAACTCGTAATACCTACTCAATCTCAGGGCACAGAGAAAATTCAAAACCGATTTTCAAATTACTTGTACTACAGAGATTTTAAGTACAATCCTAAGGAGGTTCCATATGAGGAATGTAAGGGAGTATGAAGTGTAACCACTGAAAGAAAAGCCTAATATTTCTGCAAGATTTATTAATAGGAGGAATCACGGATCATCTGCTTTTGGGCTAGATCAAAACAAATCAGTATATCCAAATACTGAGAGTGAGGAAAATTCTCTTCATCCATACAAGCAAAGCCAATCACTTCAAGGGGTCGGCTTTGTACAACAAAACTGATAAATAAAACCGATATAGTTACATATTTTCCCAAGATAATGTAAGATTTGAGAAACAAATACAGATCAAGGGACATTGAATTGGTGTGAGAACCTTTCAGTCAAAAAAAACAACAAAAACAGTGAATTTTGATGTTGAGCTCAACTGAGAATAATAAATTCTTGTCTTAAAACCCAACTGCTGTTTTTCCAACACCCGATTAAATCTTATAATTAGGGATACGAAAATAAACTGCAGATATTTTTTATTTAATAGCGGCGTTCAACGACGATGATGAAGAAAGAGGTTAATAAATAACTCCCACCATATAAAAAAAAAAAAAAAAAAAAAAAAACTATGAATTGAATTGAGCTGTTTTAGCAATTGGTGAGCAGTTAGTTAATCCGTTCTTAACCGGCCTGTTGAGCTATCATATTTTGTTAGTGATATTAATGACAAAGAATTATATTTTAAAAGTAAATTTTTCTCTATTCTTATGAACCGGGAAAAGCTTATTAAATCAAAAAGGATGTTCGCAACTTCGCATTTAGAAATAAAAAGATTCATTTAAAAACTACTTCGATTTCCAACTTCTCACCTCACCATCGTTACCTGCATAGTACTCAAATCAACCGACTCTGCACCATTGAAAAAAGGACTCTTCAGCAAATATTAAACTACTAGAAAATATTACGACTATTATAAGCTTAATAAAATCATGTAAAGGAAGATCGTTAACTTGGTTACAATGGGGCTTCTTAAAATCAATTGGGAAATTAGAGGGGAACCATGAGACTATACCTCGTGATCTTTCAAATAGTAGCTTAATTTCCACGATTTCCCTTTATTGGTTCAAGATACCAGGGTTTCTAGAAATCTATAATCTTGGGCTGTCGTGTTTTTCATTCCACAGATTCAAAATTAAATATCATCGCTGACTTAGTAACCATTTCGAGATGTCTTATTGGATCATTGTTGTTTGTGTTCCTCGTGTGCTTGTGATGAAGATATGGTACTGACCATAGACGATGCAAATTTGAGTTGTTGCAGGACTCACTTCACGTTATCTAGATCTTTACCATTTTTTAAAGAAGGAAATTGGATGCAAGAAAATCACTAAGTTCTTCTTAATTTTTTTTTCTTTTTTTTTTCAACTCGATGCTATTAAATTCGTCTTCAGCACACTACTTGTGTACGCCTGAAGGTTTTTTTCCAAGCCTTTTTACTACACCTTTCATACGAGAGAGCCGGTAATTGGTTCACGATCAGAAACATACAGCCAAGGAGATGTCCGATGCCCTATACACCCTGTTGTACAAAAATATGTCAAAGATAAAAACAAAGCTATCAAAATTTTACATTCTGCGCATCTAAAGCTGCGCACATTTCATGAAATTTACTACAAAATTTTTTGAGGATGTTTATTTTGATCTATTTTCACGTCATTAGGGCCACACGACGCATGTGCGGTAACAATTATCCTGATCAGAAATCGTTCATGATTGACATGTTTTTCATCGACTCGCTGGAGATCTCTTTAGCTGTATGTCTCTGTTCGCGAACTGTTGGATCTCATTTATACAAAACACATTACCTAGTAATTTAGTGAAATGAATTGTTGAGATGAAAGAAGGAAAGAGCGAAACTTTGACAGTGGTGCTTGAAAAGCGATATCTATAGTAAATACATAGCATCAGTACAAAAATTACCTCTGCAGCCGTTCCTTCTCCTGAAATAGTTTTGGTATCTCTGGTAGAAAATCTTCTTCTATGATTTGGTGTAACGTTTGTTCGTTTTTATCGGTAGCATCTTCCGTGTTCAACGCAAGTCGCTCCCAGTCGCTTTCAGTAAAGCAAACTACGTGCCAAGTTCCAGAACCCAATTCAACCTCCTCGTCACTTTCCTCTTCTTTGTTTCGACCTTTTTTACCTTTTCGTTTTTTTTTCGTCGTATCATCTTCTTTTTTTTTCTAAAAAAAAAGACATACGAGAAAATGATGAATAAATATTCCTCAATTGTACAATAACCCAAATCTAGACCTAACAGGCGAACATAAACGGCAATTACCTTGGGGTAATCTTCTCGGTATAAACGGGTGCCATAGAAGTACCAATAAGCAGACTTGTTGGCGTCGTAACCCAACGGATGTACTCGCAAACTATCCGAATCCAAGTCCTAAATTTTAGGGAGAAAAGTAAATTAATAAATCAGAAAGCTACTGCTGTATTTCATTATACATACTTAGAAAATATGTTGCATTTTAAAATTTGCTCAGGAAAGTATTTTGAAAGTGCTGTAATATATAATCGAGCGATAAGCAACACACCACATATCTTCAATATTAAAACCATAACGTAAATTTAAACTTAGAATGAAATCACAGGAAAAAAAAATTGAATGATCTATGATCAGAAGATGTATAGTTCATACGTGTGCGTATTTTATACATTTTTGAAACATCATCCGGTATTCTTACCTTGGAGATTTGACGAAAGTTTTGAAAAGAAAAAAGAGAAACGACAAAAAAATTTCAAAAATTTAAATCTGACCAAATTCTCATCTTTTAGAAGTATGGTAATTGGGAAGAAACTAAAACGAGGGCCAATAGGTCGTAAAGCCATCACACAATTAAAAAAGTAAGAAGAAATGAAAATAAGTAGATTTACATGGAAAACCTAAATAAAAACATACCGAAAAAAATATATAGGTAATTTCGACAAATTCGAAATTGATTCCAAATACTGCATACCAAGTCTGCATTCTAAGTTTTTACTTCAGGTTGTAGATTCGGCGAAACTCTTTGTCGAGATTGGTAATTGTACAACTGACGGAAACGTTCAACTAATCTGATATTTTGTAGATAATTACTTGAAAAGTCATAATATGACGCTTTTGTGATGACTTTTCCGTAGATCTCAATTAACGACGATAATTTTTCAAAATTCGTTCAATCCTCACACGTTTGCGAATTAATTAAGCCAGGTTATTTCAGTTTTTTAGATTTCAATTTACTGACTTCGGTCACATGTGCTACATTCACTTAATAAAACATGATCAACTTTAAATTTCGACCAATTTTTTAACTTCACGAAATTGTTCTGAAAGCGCCCCCCAGCCGACTACAATTTCATTGTAGATTTCTCATAATTTATTTGAAAATGTTCATTTCTCAAACGACAACTATAGGCACTATTTTACACGTCACAAAAGTAATGAATCATTGGTAGAGGTGCATTTTAGATGATATTTCATGCCTTTAGTCTATAACAACCATTTGATGTCAGGTAGCAAAAGCGCAGGTAACTCCATCGAAAAAAGGGCGTGTCTACATCAGCAAAAGAGGAGTCCGAACCCCCCTCGAAGATCGCTGAATACGAGTTTATTTCCGTTTATTTTAGAGAGATGTAAGTTCTAACTGATGAATCCTATTTTTCCACTGACAGATTCGTACGAACTGATTCCGAGGATAAGTATATACTGATTTCCTGGTATTAGACTTTTTTCATTAAATACCTTGGACCATAAATAACTTTCAAAATTACGTTATTAAGAAATCATGAAGAAGTCATTAAGATTTTTCAATTTTCATATTACCCAAATTCAAATCAGTGAATAACTTCTCACTGATTGGCGAGATACGAATAAGCCTTAATAAAAAATCAGTAATTCTGCTAAAAAACCAATATCATGGGACGTACTCTTGAAAAGGAATAAATGAGAAAATTTTTATTTGGAACTTGAGCATCCAAGGTTTGATGAAAATTTGCGTAAGATTAATAAATTCTTAATTTACATTGAACTCCAGTCGATTGGAAGTAAAATATAAACGCAAGTCTTACTATTATAAATTTCGAAATATGGTTCTGTTTCTGCTTGTGATGGGGATGCAACTTACACACCATAGGAAAACGAACCAGGATTCACCTTGACGCAACTTAAAACATCTTCCTAAGAGATGAAATTGGGACGCAATTAACTAACTAGTCCCTCTGCGCACATTCTGAAGCTTCGAGTATTTAAATGAATATTGTAAAAGACTAAACAAAACAAAATTAGTGCCTCGGAATCGATTCGTGTTTATCCTCGAAATTCATCATTCATACTCATCCGAAACTAGACTGAGAATCAATTGATAGGTATAACCTTGAAGAAAAACCCTAGGAATTAATTCGTACGTTTTTTAGAGCTTCGGAACAAACTCACGAACACCGAGAACACTCTTTTCCTCTTTAAAGCCGTAGTTGGTACATGATCTTTTAATACAGTAATTTTCAGTAACTTTTAGTGATTTTCGCCGAATTCGTGACTCAAGAATTTTTTTGAAGACAAGTAAGTGAATAATCAAATCGAAAAATTTACAGGCCACTTACAAAAAAAAAAAAATCTACTACATTATTGATTTCGAAGGTTTAAGTGATGCAAAACAGCAAGATTCTCTCAGGAGTAAACAACAAACCTTACGAGCACCCAATTATGTAAGTCATCGCGTTGTGGGTGTACTTAATCCATGAACCACGAATGGAGACCCGCGGAGAAGACCGATTTGAAAAATATTACTTACCACATATCATATGGTATCTTTTTAGTAGGGACCAATCACAATGACAGTTAAATTCAGGTAAAAAAAACTAAATCCAGGTAAAATATAAACCGAAGCGGGCAAATGGTCACATACGGATAAAAATGTTGAAATATGGTTAATTTTACATAATATTATTTGGTAGACATTCTACTGGTGGAATAATTATTAGTGAATACCTAAGTATATGAAATCATTTTCGAAAAGAAGAGTATGTACCAGTTCTAACTAGAAGTTAAAATATTTCTTAAAGAACCAAACAGCCGATACGGCAAAATTTTACATAGGCTACTTTGTTCGTGATTTTTTGAAAATAAGTTTTAATTTGAGAAATCGAAAAACGGGGTGAGTACGCCCTAACAATTCTTAATAGCCCGTCAAAGAATGAATAATATTTTCTGACATTCTCTCTCCCCTTCTCATGGTTCATCTATCATTTTTTTTATTTTGAGCCCCGACAGTTTTTTCAGTTTTTATCGAATGTTTTTTTCGAAATTTGTAAATTACTTTCACCAACTAGACGAAATTTTTCACTATATTTTGGGGTTAGATGTAGCAGTTCTCAAATTACACTGTAAATCTCCTGAAGAGGTTCAAGTGTTATGAAGAGATTATTTCTTTCCGACATTCATGCGAAATGAGCAACCAGCATTAGTGAAGTTTTCATACAATACTGAAAGAAAAAAAGACTACTATGTTTTACAAACAAAAAAAAAAAGAAAAGAATATGAAAAAGTTTTCAACATTTCTTATTTGTTGAACATTTTACAGGGAACATTTAAATAGGCTTTTCATGTTGAATTTTTTTAATCATAGTTTGCAGTGATGTGATCATTTTATGAAAAGAATAACCTACGGTAAGCAATTTAATCGCAAAATAAAAAAATAAATAAAATATAAAAATTCAAAAAATAATTTTTAATATTTAAAAACCATTCTCTGACGCAACTCTTCAAAGCAGCGTTATACGAGGGGTTGAATAATGACGTAAAATTCATTTCTCAACCGAAATGGAAAAGAATATAAAGTGTTTTCTTTTTTCAAAAGAACTGCCCACGATCACTTCATAAAATGACCCTCGATAAGTCATAAGGATGGATATATTCGAACAATTACCTTTAATATATCTAAAACGTCGTCAGCGTCTAATCTGAAGTCGCATAACATATGTAAAATTTCCACTTTGGTTCGCATCGGTAAGAACTGGAAATCCATGTCATTGTCGAAAGGATTATAGCATTGGAATTCCTGAAAAAATGAGAGAAAATATTACACACTCGAGCTATATGAACGCAGTGATCTAAACTCATATTTATCAGAAGCCATTTACAGAGGGGCTACACTGCTGAAGGAAATATTCAACAATAATGAAATTTTAATTTTTCGAGTTTGGAGCAAAGAAAATCGTTAACAAAAATTAAAAGTACGGGAAATTGAATTCTACGAAAAAGAGGAATACATTTTGAAAATAACAAAATTCAACGAACAATATTCTAAGCTTGATTAAAAATTTTATTCGCTTCATTTCTCTATTGGGTTCCGTCAACGTAGCTATTTTGGGCAAGAACTGAAGTTTTGAATGTTCGCAACCATGGTAATTGTTTCTCCCGCCCAAATCTTACAATCACATGAGGAAGTACCAACCTATTCAGCCAAAATGAATACTTCATCATTATCAGACGGGACACAAATAACCGCTAAGGCAGAATTCTATGATTCATAAAAATCAGCAACTATGTCGGTTAGTACCTTATTATTCCACTGGGAGTTTTGGTGAAAAAAATAATGAAATGCGTCGTTGAGATGGAGTAACAGGTTATAGAATTCTACAGTTAGTCCAGTATCGAACCTGTGACTTTACGATTGTTAAACCAAACATTTAACCATCACACGGCCTAGATCCCCAGAAACCTGATTTCAAAATCGGGTTCCTGCAAAAATTTTCAATCTACTCAGTTTTAAAGAAATATAAAAATTTATTAAATGAGTATCTCATTCAAAGGAAATGAAAATCAACTTCAACAATTGAACTGAAACCCATGAATGAAAGAAAATTATCAGCGATATTTCAGTCTTGGGGAAAAAAAATTTTTTTAACGCTCAACATTGCGTTTCTATTTCAATATTTCATTTATTTCCAAGCCCTGAAACCACACTTTGCAGCGCTTTGGTTTTTCACTGTTCATAATGTTTTAATTGAGTCAGTTCGGTGAAATATAAATTCTCTTCTCACTTCTTTAAAGTATAACTTTCTTTAAACTTACTCCCAGTCTTAAAAAATTTGGCATCGTTAAGAATTAAGTTTTTTCAAGTTTTCTACGGCTGATCCGAAAGCTCGAATAATTTCACGAAAAAAATTCAGCCGTAATTTACCTCTAGTTCTACACAGTAGCGAATCCCGAGCGTCGTTATTTTTATTTTTTCCTGGACGGTGAAATACCAATAATTTTTAGTAGGTTTTCATCTGAAAAATATTACCCAGTTTGCTTGCAAATTGGGTACTAAAATTGACTGCAAAAAAAAAATTCAAGAGGTGAGGATGATCAAAATCATCTACAAAAGAAAACTATTAACACAATTTTTCCATTTTGACTTAACCCGTTTTTATATGTGCGTAGGTATACCATAACGTAGGCGCCTTGGAAAATCAGTCATTTTGCAAATAGCCTACGTCATTTTAGAAAGAGCCATGAATTTATAAAATGAAAAAAAAATTGATTCAATTAGCCTAAAATTTTTAGGCATTTTAAAATGAGCCCAGATTGTTTCAGACTAATTGGAAAATCAAACATTTTTACCTCAATTAGCCTATCACTAACTAGGCTTAGTGTAATGAACCTAAGCCCATTTACGCTATTTAAAAATCGTAAAATTCTGGCTCTTTAGTACATGACAGTCGTATTACTGGTATTTTATAATCAGCCTCAACCTCTTTTGGCTAATTGAAAACTGTAAAATTTCTGGCTCAATTAGCCTAGCTCTAACAAGACTTAATGGAATGAGCCCAAATCTAGTGAGGTTAATTAGTAATTGTTCCAATTAGCCTAAAATCATCAGGCTAATTGAATAATTCATTTATTTTCATAAAACGCTGGCGTTTTATGATCAGCCTAATGCAATCCAGGCTATTTAGAAAACGAATTAAAATATATTTTTCCTTATAAGCCAATAAATAAATAAATAATTAAATAAAAAAAGATACACTTACAGGTTTATTATATTTAATTTCTAATGACACCTAGCATTTATTTATATATATATATATATATATATATGAAGAAATTTTCTTTCGCGCCTCAATCTCGGTAAGAATGTATTAATGTATTTTCCCAAAAGTTTCAAATATTGTAACGGATGTCATTTGAAAA
Source organism: Ericerus pela (assembly GCA_011428145.1). Classification (NCBI taxonomy): domain Eukaryota; kingdom Metazoa; phylum Arthropoda; class Insecta; order Hemiptera; family Coccidae; genus Ericerus; species Ericerus pela. The sequence goes on from WOFM01000169.1 coordinate 304,674, forward strand.
CCAGTAAACTGATTTCGCTCAAATTCAATACCAAACCAGTCCCTAAAAGTCTCCAACTGCCATAAAAATTTCAAGCTAAAATCACTCAATTTACAAGAGTTATCGTGATGGCAAATGGTGGATTTGCAAAACTTTGAGAATCCCTACCTTCAAAACCAGCAGATGAATTTCAAAACTTTTAACACAGATGTGTAGCTCATAAATGCTTTTAATACTACCCCAAGTTTCATTGCCATAAGTCAAACAGCGAAGGCTGCAGATACTCCCAAAAAGTGTCAAACTAAGCAAAAATAGGAAATATTAATGTATTATATACGAGCCAGAGCAGCGCTTTGGCTTATGCTAGCCCTGGACTTTTTCTGGAAACACGTTGTTTCAGATGAGACAACGAACATTTTTTGTATCTGTGTGGATAGTGGCCCATGCGCATCAAATATGAAGAAATTATTGTCAAAATAATATCAAGAAAATAATTTTGTGAAATAATTAACGGCTTGTACATTTATTAAGGTGATGAGCGACAAGGTGCTGTTACATTGCACTTTGGCTTGTACCAGCCCTAGATTTTTTCTGGCATTAGGTAATATTGTAGAAATCATTGTTTTCGCAGAAACAACGAACATTTTTTCTGTGTCTATGTGGCTGTGTGGGTAGTGTCACTTGCGCATTAAATATAAGGAAAATATATGCAAAATAATTTTGATGAACTAATTAATTTCGGATGGCTTGTACGTTTATTAATTTATTATAGTGGTTATGTAAATTGAACAATTTTTCTCAAAAATTTATATGATGCTTTTAAACTATTGAGGAATGGTTTGGTATTAAATTTGAGCAAAATTGTTTTTCAACTTTTTTTTTTTTTCATTTGATACATTTTTTTACCTAATATTGAAACAAACAATTAGAATTTTGAAGTAGCCAGATACTGATACATAAAATATGAAAATGACTCCTTTCTGAAGCCAATTCGGAAGTTGAAGAATGGTCAGAATATAAAAATGAACATCAAATTTGAGAAGAGTACCTCAAAAAACATACCCTCGGATAAATTACAAAACAAAATATAGAAAGTGAAAATTCAACCCCATTTTGAAATGCTTGGTTATTGAAGAATAGGTCAAATAATAAAATTAAAATCAAAATTGAGCTCAACAACTCGAAAAACATTCTTTATGATGTATCACATAATAAAATATGAAAAGTCAAAATTTATCCCCGTTTTGAAGCCTCCGAGGGGTCAAGAAATAGGTCGAATGAAGAAATGACCGTTAAATTTTAACTCGGAGCCATAAAAAACGCACAAATCATTTTTAGACCTCTCCTAAGTTGAACTGTATTGTTTTTGTAATTGTTTGTGTTGGTGAATATTGTTTTTGGTTCATTGTAGTACGTTGAAAACAAAGTTTTCCGTGACAAATTTGGTTGGAGACACACACAACCTTTGAGCATATGTGTTATGGAGAGCTAACTCATATAACATTTCTATACGTAGTTACTATCAGACACAATTACAGTAATTTCGTTACCGAAACACTCTATCATTGAAGAACCGAATTAGGAGAATCAATCCTCCATTACATATATACTTGAAGCATACAACACACCAAATCCTTTCTGTTAGGGCGGTCGTTAAAAAGATAAAATTCGCAATGTTTCTCTTTAAAATTAGGCGGCAAACATTCAACTCGGATTAGATTTTTACTTCAAAACCAAAATTTAAAATTTTTCCGATTTTCTTGCTATCAAAAAGTGAGTCTATTTACTGAAATATACGAGAAAAGTCTCGAAAAAAACCATTAAAAATTATCAATATCTCATCATAACTACCCTGCATTTTTGACGAAATAATCTTCGCAGAAACATTTGATAATTGAAGGTTGATATACTGTTGTTTCCATAATATCCTCGTAGCAGTCTGACTATCAATTCTTGAATCAAGGTATTACCAGAATCCGAAGCGTCGTCTGTCAACAAAGCCTCTTCTAGATCCTACAACAAATAGAGAAACAAAAAAATAGAATAATGTTAGCAAGCATTGTACCTTACCAATTAAATTGTTTCTATTCTACAAAAATAAATTTAACGATTGAATATTTGATTTTGAAAACATTAAGAACCAGTTGGATAAAACTGGGTTGAACAACAGACAACGATTAAACCACAGTTTCCTCTATAAACTACAGACTAAAATGTGATTTTACAGGCGAATGAGTTTTGTGCAACTGGCCTTAATTCGGGGTGCAATCATTGGTCAGCTTAATTCAGCTGCTTGTATAAGAAATTAAATTTCTAGGATATACCTACAATAGAATATTCTTCAAAAAATTAGTTGTTCTACATCACGCCATAAGAGATAAATAGAATTGTTATCGAAAACTGTCTAAAATTTTTCAAAGACATACTACCTTCATAAAAGAGATAAGTTTAAAAGTTTACTCACGAAGAAAGGAATTATATATTATGTTTTATGACATTGTAGATCTAAGTACCACATTTTCATATAAATAATTCACCAGTTCTTTAATCTGTAATGAATTCTAAAAACACATGTAGGGTGTAGTATCTCCCGTAAATCTTATAGACTTATAAATGGACAACATATTTGGCCTACAACAGGCATTATCAGTTGTTTAGATCAGACAAACGAACATATGAATTATGTCGTTTTCAGTGAGGTCACCATCCTCACTCCATTAAACCTAGACCTGTCATTTGAAATTCGTAGGAAATATGATGTTTTACACGAATTTTTGGTCATAATTTTTTATTTGAAGAGATAGCAATTTTTTTGTAATTAATGAAATTACAAAAGCTTTTTAAGGATAGCTTAACAAGAATTTTGAGCTATTAGAAGCCAAGAAGATGATATATTTGTGCATCAAATTGGTTTAATTTAATGCTAAGTCAATATTAACTCAAAACATAACACCAAAGGCAATTAGTTTGTAAGGGCGTAGCTAGAAAATTTTCCAGGGAAGCAAAGCAAGTTTTATCAAAGTAGAGACCAGCTAGGAGAGTCAACATGCAGTGATATAACTAGGAATTTGCCGCATGGCGACTAGTCAATATGCCGCCTTCAACTGCAACTGGACTGTACTCAGGATTTACTTCTAGAGGAGGTTTTATGGAGCGACAAAACAATTATTTCACAAGCAGAGGGACCCAAAAAAATTTTTTGTTGTTTTCCGGGTTTTGGATCATTTACATACATATAAAGGGCTGTTTTTATTTTTTAAGTAGATTGGGTAGTTTCCAATAACTCCAGTGGATATATGAGGCCTTGACGTACATTGTAATTACTGAATAAATAGTTTGAAAATGAATTTCCATTTATAATTTTTCCAATCCCAAAACTCAAGTACCAGGGAATGAGTACCCTCTAGCCCCCCTAATCGCGTCACTGGTAACAAGTGAAATCGTCATTGAAAATGTTTTTTTAATTTTCTAAAGAAATTAACATAAAGAAATTTACAATATTTTCAACAAAAAAAATATTTCCAATAGTTAACTTTTATTAAATAAAAATTTTAGTCTGGTTAACCAAAAATATGTAGATTTTCTTCAAACAAACACACTTAAAAATCATGCTGGATAGCCACACTTTTTTCATTATTTCTTCATGTCTACATAATTATCATAACACCGATATTAGGGATAGAAAAACACATCCACATTTTTTTCTAGCTTAGCTTTTTTTTTTTTTTTTTTTTTGAAATTTCAGGGAGACAATTTCCTACCTGCCCCATGCTGGTTACCCTCCAGTTAATTCGTGAAAATATATAGTTAAAATTAGTTGTATCAAACAGGGTAAAGTTTACCAATAACGTAAAATTAATCAATTTGATTCATAATTTCATAAACTTCTTCAATTTTCTTGGCTTCTAAGGGCTCAAACTTCTTGTTCTTAAGTTCCTTTTATTCATTGAAGACTCCTCTAAAATTTAATTTGTGACAAAAAAACAAGCTATCTCATTAAATAATAGAATTATTACCAAAAATTCAAGTGAAAACGCATATTTCCTTTCCTTTTCAACAGTAGGTATGGATTTAATGGAGTGGGATGGTTGCCTCACTAAAGGTAGGGTACTGTGCCTCCAATATTAAATCATATGTTTGTTGGATCATACATTGGAAAAGAAACTTAAGTCACTTGGCATACATTTACATTTTGATTGGAGCAGAATTTTCTAGAAGGGGGTCTATGTATAGACAAAGAGTATATTTTCATTTGTGTTATCTTAGGTGTTTTTGCAGTGGTGTTTGAAAAGGAAATTTTTCAAGCTTCTTCATAGATCCTGGCTAAGAGGCATTATCTACCACTTTGACTACCCATGTTTGAATCCTTATAAAAATAATTTATTTTTTTTTGGAAATTTTTTTTATTAATATTTTTTTGTTTAGTTTTCACATTGAATCTTTGAGAGTGGATTAACCAAATGGTGTATTTATTTAAAAAAAGTGCCAAAAAAGCGGAGAGTCTTATTACTCTCATACTGTGAAGCATATTGTATACTTTTTCTGAAATTCTCTTTGATCCCAGACACTTGAATTTTTTGATATTACCAACACAAAAACATATATATCATTATCTAATGGATTAAATTTCTTATCATATGTTGAAACATCTGTTTCATCACTACTTAGTCCATATATACTGTATAATCAAAGGAATCTGGTCAACATCCTGTGATATCAACCATGTGCAAATTCTTATTAACATATATTCCTCTTTTAACTCTCATTCTTTTAGCTGAATAATTCAAAACCCCTGATTTGTTCACTTAGTTCACTTACAGATTTATTATTTCAATATAAATATTAAGACAATAAATCAAACAATTGCCTTCCTCTGTCATAATCATAACTTGAACTGTTAAGTTATGCTTAATATAACAGATTTAAAGCCATTTAATCATAAATTAACCTACTTTTTTTTCCATACGTATACTACTTTGTTTTTGTGAGTATTATTTAAAACCAGTGCAGATTTTAGTGCATTTCACAAAGGAAAATACAACTACTGCATTCAGTGTAATGGCCGGACTTGGGAGCAGGACCTGTGGAAAAGCGCAAATCTCGAGTCATAGATCACAAATATACAGGTCACTCAAATTCTTCTGTACAAAATATATATATATATATATATATATATATTTCCATATTTTGCTCTTTTTTGCACTTTTTTGGAGTCTATGGAGCCTCCTCTGTTTGACCTATGGCAATGAAACTTGGAGTAGTGTTAAAAGCATTTATGGGCTACACATTTGTGTTAAAATTTTTGAAATTCATCCGCTAGTTTCAGAAGAAAGGGTTCTCAGATGTTGCAAACCCACCACATTGTCTTAACGATAACTCCCATAAATTAAAAGATTTTGGGTTGAAATTTTTATGGCAGATGGAGACTATTAGGGACTGGTTTGGTATTAAATTTGAGCGAAATTGGTCAACAGATTTTCAAATAGTAGCCATTACAAAATTTAACACTTGGAAAATACACATTTACTGCGGTTGATGTGCGGCAGAAATATTATTGGTCTTTTTCATTGAACTCCATTACACAATAGTCAGAGGAGACCTTTTTTGTAAAAGAATGAACGTAATGTAAAGACAGAAAACAGACAATATGAAAACTGGCAAGAAAAACTTTAGCATACTGGCCAACTGACAAAAAATAATAGGTTGAGCAAGAAAATTCCTTCGAGAAGTACAAATTGAAAAATGGAGTTACAGATTTTCAACTGAAATGTTGCTGGAAAAATATTATTGGCAGGGTTTTCTTGAAAATAAAATATGGTAGAGAAGTTGCTCCTAAACCAAAGGCACTTATATGGAGAAATGAGGTCAATTTGAGGGTGTGTGAGCAAATCTTTCATGTTCCACATATGTATATTATGATAGCTAAGAGGGGCATTTCAAAAATAATACTAGTTTTTCCACAGGTTGTCAAAAACAATTGTGCAGCATTGAAAATTTGTATTGATAATATTTGAGATGCACATTATTTCTCGACGTTGTTGCCTAGTAAATGAAAGCAAGTATTGCAGTACTCAACTAATTTTTCAATGCATAGAGCGTAGAACTCCGGTAAATTATAAGGGAAAATATTCTGAACTTCATGCTCCAACTCTGCATCATTAGTTAATTCAATTCCAATTACATATTTTTTAAGAAGAGGAAATAAGTTAAACTGATTGAATTTGAGATTGAAAGAATCAGGAAGGTGATGAAAACAGTCCACTCCAGTTGGGTTCAAAAATCACAGTCATTCTTAGTAATAAAAGTTTTCATTCTGCACCTAAGATTCAAGTTAGAGAGAATGGCTGGACCAATTTTCAAGATTGATTTGTCAAAAGAATGGTCTCACCCTACAGATGTGTCAGTTGGAGCGAAAGTATTTAGATCCTTTAAGGTAAAAATGCAGATTTTGACGGTTCACTACTTCTAAAATTGTTTTAATTTTCCCTTCAATAAACAAGTTGCATTTAATGATATTAATAAGCCCTCAAAATTAGATACTTCCACATCACCCAATTCTTGAGATATGGGGGTGAATAAGTTATAAAACTGAAGTTAGTTATAGCCTGCACTGTACTGTAAACATGGCCCAGTCAAACAAGAGGTGTGACAATAAAATAATACCTGTGGGGATTTAACACTCGTATGAGGTATTAGAGGCTTGCACCCCTCAACAACAGTCGCTGTGGAAAAGCTGGCTATTATGTGTCTCTATGACATTAAAACATTTTTATGAAAACATTCAAATGTAATTACTTGCAATTACTTGCAAGTAATGCACAAAAACCAAACTGTGACTAATCAGACAATTACAGTGATGTCACAATTTGATACGTGAACCAGTTTGTTTTTTCTTATCTCAACAAGAAGCAACAAACTTTTTTTACACACAAATGTACGTATTTATTACATATGTGTGTATGAGTAAGTATAAATAGGTACCTATATAAACCACCCAAACTGGCTCTAAAATTGCCAATCTTTGCCAAGGTTTTAGTTTACCCATATGTGTGTGCATATGAAGTAGCAAAACACAATCTGTTGATTACCTTCTTGTATGAATATTCTTTCACAACAAGATATTCCACAGTTGTGATCCCGTGATATTTTTGGCTACGCCGTGAATGTCTAGAGGTGTGGTGCACTTTTTCTAAAATTAAAGTACTGCACTTACGAGATTCTTGCTTGCTCGGTTAATACAAATAATTTTTTGCATGACTAGACATTAACATTTGTTGAAGTAGGGTAGAATTTAAACCCTTTTCTAAATAAATACAGCCTGGAAGGAAAAGGGAGTAGACCTGGAGGAAGAAGGTTGGTCTCATCTATCCACTCCCTACACTTTGATAAGCCAATCAGAAGAAATTTCAGAGTTGGAAACAACAACCCAAAAACCAGAGCTCATAGATCTGGGAGCTGCTATAAACCAAGAAAAATTAGAAGTGAAAATGTTGAGGAGTGGTCAATTTATCAGCTATAGATCAGACCCGAAAATACCTGACCAACAAAAACAAGGGTCAGTGCTTTCAACAAGTAAGAAAATGAATCCTGAAGAAACTATGAACAAACTCAGTCGACAAAAATCTGAGATTCTTCCTACAACTATTGGAAATGAGAACCCAAAATCAAACCCACTGATTTATACATCAGCAGGAGGAAGTAGACAGCAACAACTGACACCCAAAGTTCGAGTACAAATTTTACAACTTTTGCAAAACCAGTCGACACAAAATCCTAATTTCTACAGACAAAAGACAGAGATCCCAGAATTTTTACCCAATGAGGTAAATCTGTGGTTCTGTCCTTAATGGCAAGTTCACAACACAAAATATACACCAGAACCAGCTATGCTATATCTACACATTTGTGATGGCACGCCTCCACAGATTATTTCCCACATTCTGAATATCATAGAAATCCATTTGACAGAAGAAGATAAATATGCCTGGTTTGTACAAAAAATAAAAGACATATTTGGAAAAATGAAGAATCAGATTATTGATGATGTTGATAATGTTATGGGTGGAATGAAGTTTGGGGATAACAAACGCTCGATCTTCATGACCAAGTTATGGAAGAAGGCGGATAATACAATAGCGCCTTCTGTAATAGGAAACCAATTTTATAAGCAACTACCACAAAGTGTTGTGCAATGTCTGGCAATCGTGGGATCTACCACAAGCAACATTTTGGCAAATTTAGATTTTCTTACTAAAAGTGCAGATAATGTGCAGGAATACACAAGGTTGAAACCTTTTGCAAGTGCAGTATCTGCAGAAACTGGGGAAACTGCTCAGCTTTGAGTTCAAGTAGCTCAGCTGACCACTGAAGTCCAGAAAAGAAATAAGAGCCAAAATTCAAATAAATAAAATCGCAACTGGCAACAACATTCCAAAAGCTGAAACAACAATGACAACAGACAATCTAGGTCCAAAGACTGTAAACAAAATGACCAGAAAAGGGGTCAGAGTTCCACTTCCCCTAAAACATCTCCCAGCACCCAGTCTCAAGATTAGGATGAAAAAAGCAGTTTTTCCACAACAGGTTTGGTGTAGAATCCACAAAATGCAACAAACATTGTAAATGGTGGGGCAAATCCTATAAAAAACAAAATGTGTCAAACTAGAATGAGGAGCCAACTATGCAGCCAAAGACTCCGTGGAAAAATACTCGCGCTGCTTGTTCTTAAAGGACAGGACAAACAAGGGACAGTATTAAACAGACTTAGATACAGACCTGAGTATATTGGCAGTAAATAAAAATCAGAGAGTACATCCTCCAAAATACTACCTCTGTACTGTGAATAATAAAAACCTTCCAGCTTACGGACTTGAGACTAGCAAAGTGAACATTGGACTTAGAAAAGACGTAACATGGTCCTTCCCAGTTATGGATGGACTAAATCTCATCCTAAGTGCAGATTTTCTTCCACTTTTTTGCCTGATCATTGACCTCAAAAATGGTAACTTGATTCATGGTGAAATAAAACTTTGTGTGGATGGCAAAAAGCTAGCTTATAGACTGGACACAAATATATCCAGCTCTACTAAAGTCGAGGAACAATTAATATGGATTCTGTCTGACTATCCTGAATTCACTCAACCATCAATTTGCAGGCATCCGACCAATAAACATGACACAATTCATTGCATAGAGACAAAAGGACTGCCTTACTATGCTAGAGCTAGAATGTTACTACCTGATAAACTCAAAGCAGCATGGGAATACCATGATTGCATTATTAGAGAAGGCATAGGTACGTCACCCCTCAAAAAGTTCATGGAGTTCCCCTATCCACATGACAATAAAATCAAGTGGAGAGTGGCAAACTATTAGCAACTACAGGACCTTAAATGCCAAACCAGTTCCCAACCGTTATCCAGTTCCAAATATTATGGACTTCAACACGATATGCAGGGTAAAACAATGTTTAAAAAAATAGACATCAACTGGGCATTCCACCAAATTTCAATGGCTGAACCAGACATACCAAAGACATCAGTCATAAGCCTCTTTGGATAATTTGAATACCTTTGAATGCCATCTGGAGTCTGCAAATCAGTACAAACTTTCCAAAGATTAATCAATGAATTGTTTAGGGAATTGCCATTTGGTTATGCATATATGGATGATATTTGCATTTGCTCAGAAGGCAGTGGGCAGAAGAATGAGAAGAATGTAATAGCTGTAATACAGTGAATATACGCTGCTGGCCTTACCATCAATATAGGTAGAAGTTTATACAAACAAATAAAAACAAATAAAAAGGAAGATAAAACTCCACTTGATTGGAATGAAGAAGTCCAACAGGCTTTTGAGAAAATCAAAGAAACACTGACTAATGCAACATTATTGGCTCATCCAGACAAAAGTATGTCATTATATGTAGGTACTGATGCCTAAGACTCTGAAATTAGTGCAACCAACTGGATATTGACAAAAATAAATTACTGCTAGCTTTCTTCTCCAGGAGTCAAAAACAGAAATTGCTTGGAATTTTTGCTACGCTGAAACATTTTAAGCATCAACTAAAAGTTAGATGTTTTATTGTGTACACAAATCAAAACCCCTAAAACATGCTTCTCCTAACATATGCTTTCATGCGAAAATTAGAACCAGCATCACTGAGAAAAATATGACAAATAGACTAAATTGGTCAAGTGACTATGGGCATCCAGTATATAAGTGGAAAACTTGACACTCCAGCTGATGCCCTAAGTAGAATCGAAGCTATCTCAACTCTTGCACAATTACCTTATGCTGAAATAGCTAAAGAATAGCTTATGGATGCAGAATTGCAAGAATTGTTATCAAACAATGATACTTCTCTCAAATTGCAGCCAAAAATAATTCCTGGCACTGATATTTCATTAATATGCGACATTAGTACAGGTATGAACAAGCCATTTCTACAGAGAAAATATCGCAAACTGGCATTCCACAGTGTACATAACCTGTCACACTCTGGACCAAAATGCAGTGCTTATTTAATATTATAAAGTTTTGTTTGGCTCCAAATAAATTTGGACTGCAACAAACGGTTATCTGAACTGTCAAGGGACCAAAGAAGTAGGAAGGCCCACTTGGTCACCCTTCAAATCCTTCAAACAGAGCAATTTAAAACAGTACTATGGACTTAGTTCATCCATTTCCACCATTACAAGGAAACAGATACGTGTTAATGTTAATAGACAGGGTAACTCAATGGCCAGAAGCAATTCCTCCCAATGAGATGACAGATTTAACTGTAACTGCCAGGTTATATAACACCTGGATTGTAAGATATGGCATTCTGGAAAACATAATTATAGACTAAGGCTGCTAATTTAAGAGCTCACTCTTTAATGAATTGTCTAAAAAGCCTGGTGTATAACACAATCATGCCACAGCTTACCATCCTCAAGACAATGGCAAAATAGAGAGATGATACAGGGCACTCAAAGTCTCAATTATGGCTCATGACACTAAGAGATGAGTTGAGGTACTTCCCATTATCCTCTTAGACCTTCAATTTGCCCTACAAACAGATACAGGACATTCGGCAGTGCAATTAGCATTTAGCGAAGAGCTATGCCTACCAGATGACTTCTTCCCAGAATTGACATAAGTTAGCCCTGAAATAATGATACAAAATATAAGAAACAACGCCAATAACTTTCTCAAACAGGCAGCTATACTAATTACATTACAATTGAAGTTTTGAAAATAATTGCAAGACAGCAGTTGCTTTAAGAAAATTGAAATTTTGCAGAGACATTGGTACATGTTAGCTTGAGATTCTGTGAAAAGTTGATCAGAATGGTACATTTGGTTCTGAAGATATCACTGAAATTGTGTCAGATTAATAGCTTCAAATCATATAAATTAAATCTTTGGCAACTACCGCCACACTACGTAGGCTGATTGCCGTTTCTCCCTCGAACACCATCACCCTGCATCGTGGCCGAGTGTATAATTCAAATCGAATTAAAGTTGTTCCAATTAAGCTAGGCCTAATTGAAATAGATTAAGTAGCACCTATTGTATATTCAAAAAAAAAAAATATATGTATACACAACATTTATTTGTAAAGCTACTGGTTGTCTCACTATAGCCTAAAAAAGTGACCCATATGATTACTAATTACATTAGCTGAAATACAAAAAAGTTTTGAGGGTTCAAATTTTAGGATGCTTTTCAATGTTTATAATGCAAGTTTTGAAGTGATAAAATAATTATATTGTATGGTGTATCTCAGGGAATGGTTTGACCCACCTACTAATAACTCAATTTCTCTTTTTCTTTCCAATTTTCATGTTTCATAAATGAAAATTAATTATAAATTTCTTGGTTGAAAAGTGGATGGGTGAATGACAAAAATATAAACCCTATATGAAGGGAGAAAAAGTGGTAAGATGAATGTAAACAAAAAATCAACTGTTATCAGAAAGTAATCAGTGTTCTCACTTATTCTTTAGCACTATTTTCCCACTTCCTGAATTTGCTTCAAAACCATTCCTTTTCCATACCTCTGGTGATAGTTTCACATTTTCAGCCATTGGGCTGTTATGTGATACTTGAATAAAGAGATAACAAATTACGAGAATTTCATGTATTTCAATTTCAAGTATTACTAAATCTTTTAATTGTGTGAATAGTTATAGAATGTTCTTCATAATATGATTCAGTTTGTTCCTTGTTGGTAATTTCATCGTCAAGTCTTCATTATTTTTCAATGGCAACTGTTTTTTCATAATGGATGCTGAAAAGAAGAGGAACCCTGAACTTCTTAATAGGAAAAACACTCGCACAAGGAACTTTTGAGTTGATCTGCTACGGTGTAAAGAAGGCTTCTTCAATATAATTCATAATAATATTTCCTCTGCTTGTAACTATACTGATGAATTGAAGGAAAAAAATGCTAGGTGATGTTCCATATCACTAATAATGTTGTTGACATTTTCATTGAAAATAATGAAACTTATGACTTGGCCTATGCTGATCCATATTTGTATTTCAACAATACGAGGTCACCCTGTGTTACTTTTATATTAGATGCAGGCTGTATTCAAACTGTACATCTCATATTATCAATAGTCTGTCATTGTTTTCTGAATGTATCGAATTAGCAACACCACTGTCAATCATGATTGCCAAGAAAGGTGTGTCACTTGTTGTTTCAAACAAATACAGGGATTAACTAACATTGCATAATGTAAGACAAACGAAGGAATTGCCCACAAATTTGCTTTCAGTCAAATGTATGGTAAAAGCTGTATGTTGTCTGTATTTAGGGAAAAGTCAGTAGATATTATAGATGAGAATAAAAATAATAATGTAATAATGATGGGTAGTAGTGTTTCATCAGACCGAATGTAATTAATTTTTTGAATAATATAACTGAAAAGTGTAACTTGACAATTTCAAAAGGAAAGAATTTGATGGAACTGTGGCACAAATGTTTGGGATATCTGAATAATGATGTAAAATTTTTGTCTCATTAAGGTTTAGTATATAAAGTTGGTAATATTTAACGGATTTTCTGCAAACCTTGTGTCATGGGTAAGCAGCATTGGAAACCATATGATCAACATGATATAAAAATGAGAAGGCTGATACCCACGGATATGTATGGCCTAATAAATCCCATCACTTATAATGATAAAAAGTATTTTGTGACATTTGTACATGATTTTTTGAACTTTTATTACATCTACCAGCTGAACAACAAGTCTTTTGTAAATTTAAAAAATACAACAAATTAGTATTTAATAAATTTAGCACTAATGTAAAGAGGTTATGTACGATCATAGTACCAAATACCTGAACTCTCAACTCTCAGTTTAGAACCTACGCTCTGAGAAAGGAATTGATGCTGAGTTAACCATAGGATATTGACCTTAACAGAAGGGGATGGCTGAAAAAATGAAGAGGACTATGAGCAAGAGGGACAAAAGTTTCATACATGAAAGAAGTCTGAATAAAATTTTTTGGAGTAAAGCCTTGATGTGAGCTGCCAATTATAAATTGATGTCCAATAAATAAGGACTTCATTCCATTTGAAAGATGGCACTGTCATAAATTTAATTATGAAAAGCTGAAAGTGTTTGGCTGTAATGCTTTCATGCCTGATTATGTTCACAATTTGGATAAATTTGAAAAGAAAAGCAGTAAGTTAAACTTTGTAAGATAAGTTCCAGCAGGGTAAAATCTTCTGGATGTGGCCAACTATAAGATTTACTTATCTAGGTATGTAGAATTAAATGAAAACTCGATAGAGAAAACTAAATATGATAAATCTGATTCAATTTTGAAGAATGTAAATTACTTGAACATCGATAGTATTAAAGTTAATGGTGACATTATTAATTCATGTAACTTAGAATTTAGTGATGTTAATTCATGTTTTACTATAGCTAATTCGATCGAAAGTGTTTTCTGTTAACATTTGAGGAGATATTTAATTCTCCTCAAACATCCCACCACTGATCCAACAATTATGTGTAGATAATTTTTCACCAAGAAACTGAACTCTGTTAGTAATGTTTAGTATAAAAAACGATTAGTCGCTCGTGGCTTTCAGAAACAGAAATGTTTTAATTTTAATGAAGTGTGTGCACCTGTCACCAAATTGTAGACTATTCGAGCTCTACTTGCCTTGTATAATGACTTTAATTATTATATTCATCAAACAAATACATGCAGTACCTTCTTAAGTAGTACAGAAACTGAGAAGATTTATTTAGAAATTCCAGAAGGCATTGAAACTAATTTTGACCAAGAAAATAATGTTTTACTCTAAAATTGATCCATTTACAGATTTACATAGTTGCTTCAAGTGTGGAACACTATGTTCCTTTAAAATTTAAACCAGATAATGCTGATGATTGTTTGTATGTTTACAGAGAAGAAAAATTAGCAGTATATTTATTAACATAAGTAGATGATATCATCTTTAGCTCAAATAACGTAAAATTAATACATTTTAAAAATTTATTCATTCAAAAATTTAGGTGTAAAGACCTGAGTAGTATAAATAAATATCTACGTATCAATGTGAAATATGATCGAGAGAGTGGAATATTAAAAATAAATTAAAAACCTTTAATTGAGTCAGTGTCTAAACATTTCTTTGTAGCAAATTGTCGACTAGTATACACTCCAATCAAATCCAAACTGCAATTAGAAAGTGTTTTGAACAGTTTGGATCACAAAATAAATAATGAACATCAGCAATTATTGAGCTGTCTTATGTACTTATGTTAGGCTAACATCCAGACATCCACTTTACTATATTCTCCTATAGTCAATTTCAAAGAGCAACCACAAACTTTTTAAATATTTATTAGGAGTTCCTATTAAAATATTTAATAACAACAAAGGATTTATAATTTTAGGTGTTCAGGTGGTACGGGGATTCGAACCCGTACTGGCCAAACACCTAAAACCCCCCTCGCTCACTGCCACCAAAAGCCGACACCGTATACACTCGGCCACGATGCCGAGTGACGGTGATCGAGGGAGAATGGCAATCAGCCAAAGTAGTGCGGCAGTAGTCGCCACACCACTCCCCCCCAGTATAGTGGAGCATGATACGACAACCAGTACAGAGGCGCCTTGCGGGTAGGGATGTACGCCGGCGCGTGGTGATGCCCCCCTCATCACCGCACCGTGGCGCACACCCTACAGCGCCGTCACATACCAGCATCAGTGGTGTGACGTACCACCACGGCTATTGGTTTTGTACGTGTCCGAGAGATGGTGTGCATTACCATCCCCTGGATCACATCGGGGTCACCACTTTAGGTGTTCAGGTGGTATGGGGATTTGAACCCGTACCGGCCAAACACCTAAAACCCCCCTCGCTCAACGCCACCAAAAGCCGACACCGTATACACTCGGCCACGATGCCGGGTGACGGTGATCGAGGGAGAATGGCAATCAGCCGAAGTAGTGTGGCGGTAGTCGCCACAATAATTAATGTATAACCAGAAAACAAATAATAATAAAAATATAATAAAATTATTTTCTGATGCCAATTGGGCAAATTGTGTAACAACTTATAAGTTAATTTCTAACAATTGTGTTCAAATTTGGGGCTCTGTTTTATCCTGGTCTAGTAGGAAGCTACCAACTGTTGCTCTCTCAAGTACTAAAAGAGAGCTTATTGCATAATGAGGAGCAACACCTGAGGGACAGTGGTACCAAAAATTATCAACTGACTTTCAGCCTAAACTGACTGAACACATTTTTCTACTTCACTCTTTCACACTTCATAATGCCAAAAAAGTTAATCTCATCTTCATCATCATCATTATTATTATTATTATTGTTGTTGTTGTTGTCATCATTCAAAATCATAGTTTGTTTTTAACTGTTATCTTATTCATAATGAATATAATTTTGAATCATTATGTTTAGTTATTTGATTCAGTCATTTACAGTAAACACTCATTTTTATTTGTTTATTCGTTCACCACAAAACTTTTTGCTTGACATAAATTGAAATTTTAAAATGTATTTGGTATTATGTAATACACAAAGACTGTCACCTTTTTATATTAATTTTAATTTTATATTTTATGTATTAGTCTTTTATATTGACATTTGTATGATTTATGATCAATATTTCATTTCTATAATTTTTATGTAATTGTCAGTATTCGATTTTGTACTGCATGATTTGAGAAGTGTGAGATTAATATGAATGTCCGAATCATGTTGTAACTATTTGACTTTGATTTTATATAATCTCTATTAATATGTGACTTGTTTCTGTGACCATCACATTTCTCTATTAAGTCAGCTGACCTCCGACCATTGTGCTATTATGTGTTACTTGAATAAAGAGATTACAAATTACAAGAATTTTACATGTTTTAATTTCAAGTGTTACTAAATCTTTTATTTATGTTAATAGTTTGTTTCTTGTAATATGATTCAGTTTGTTCTTTGTTGGTAATTTCATTGTTGTCAAGTCTTCAAAACTCTCACATAACTACTTCATGCTCAATCGGTTATATGTGTGTTGGTGTGTGAAAGATGTCATATGTAGAAAAAAGAATATCCTCATAATATGCACAATCAGCAGACCTATACCCTATTCACCTCAAGAACATGATGTAACACACAGATTGTTAGCAAAGGGGGAAGGAAAAAACAATAATTCACAATTATGTGGCCAAATAAGTTATAAATTTTTAATTCAATGATGTATAGATTACGCTCAAATGTGCTGATATGTGTAATAGTCTTACTAATGTCACGTCATTCTTGAAGTGAACAGGGTATGGTAAAAGTCTATAGTTATACCTTGCCTAGTACTACATGACTTGTATCCCCATATATCTAATCAAAACTATGTACATACTCATTTACAGCTTACAACCTGGCTATAATGGTATTTTAAATACACTCTCCAACTCCTTAAAATAATTAAATTTTCAGAACAGAAGATTTGATAGTGATCATACATTATGTTCAGCCTATCGTAGAATTTTATAACTTTAAACCTCTGGCTTAGCTTAATCCTTGTGCTACTAACTCAGCCTTTAATTTTTGAAACAACTAATTCAGAAAAGAAAGGACTGTCTTTTTCTACGTGAAAAATGACACAACGGAATCAGCTTCACAGTCAATTTTGGTATTTTTATTATATTTGCATACTTCGAAGTCTAACCAAATAAGATGTAATTTATAGGTCCGGTCATATTTAGGCCAAATTCTTTTAATGGAAGTCAGTAAGTCTGCAAAACTTTACCAGCTTTTAGTCCAACTCCATGATATTTTTATAAATTCAAGTAGTCTAAGCATATTATATAAATGAATAGCTGGGTACTTACTTCGATATCGAAATCGATAAGATTGAACGATGCTCTAAAAAGTGAACAAAAATGAGCTATACATGGAACTTCCCACCATGAATGAATATCTAAAACAAACAATACACGTACATACATTAATATTACAAATTGTTACCAATATTGAAGCTTGAACTTATGTTTTCCAGACAGGTTGCCTCAACTTTAAAAAATGCCGATGGCACGCCAGTCCTGAAGGACAGAAACTAACATATCGACATGGCTAATAAAACTGCCCAAAAATTTATGACGTAAACGTATTAATGTTTAGTTTAAATTTTATTATAGAATTTCAAGTAGATACGACTAAGCTGAAATCCAATTGAATATTTAGTGAAACAAAACTTTGGCTGAAATCAAATGTTTGGTTTTTAGGATATTTCTTAAATTCTGTGGTTAAAATAATATGCAAGTTAAATAATTGAACAGGATTTCAGCGATACATCGAGAATCAAATGTAAAACTGAGTTTAAATTTTGATAAAACATCGACTTATGTTAGCTTAGTATTCTGTGAAACTTCAGCTGAAATCATGCGTTTGGTTCTGGAGGTATCGCTCAAACCCTGTTCAATTATTTAATTTGCATATCAATGTAGTCACGCACTAAAAGAATTCAGCGATACCTCAAAAATTGAGCATAAGATTGAGTTTAGATAGTGGTGAAACACCAATTTATATGAGATAAATATTCTGTGAAATTTTGGCTGAAATCATACATTCGGCTTTCGAGAAATCATCAAAATTGTGTAGGAATTGTGGGGTTGTACTAAACTTGATATTCCTGTCCTGTTAACTGACAAAAATCTAAGACAGTGGGTTTCTACCTGATTTCATACGTTTTTTAAACGTTAATTATCAACCAGCTAATTTCCCTCTATGTTTGGATAAGTTATAGCTTGCTCTAACTTACTTGAATGGAATTGAAATTACTCTTCATCTTACTGCATTCGATGTAAGTATGTTTCCTTTTACAAAATTTGTAATAATGTCTCGAGTTTTATTTGACATGTGGTTTTGAATTTATAATACCATATTTTCAATTTTGTATTCAATTTGTCAGCTCTATTATTATTGTCGTAGTTATGCCTTAATCATTATTATTATATTAATATCACATGTCAAATAAAACTTGAGATATCTTAACAAACTTTGTAAAAGGAAACGTACATCAAATTCAGTAAGAAGAAGAATAATTTTAATTACATTCAAGGAAGTTAGAGCAAGCTATAACTTATCTGAACATAGAGGGAAATTAACAGGTTGATAAGTTGATAAATTTGACTTCTTCCTTATCTCGATAAGAAAGAGGTAAAATTTATTAACATTTGAAAAAGTATAAAATTTGGCAGAAACCCACCGTAGCAAGTTTTAGTCAGATTAGTATAAAGAAATATCAAATATACTACAATATACCTATGCAAATCAAATAAGAAACAGAACTGAATCTAAACGATACCTTGAGAAAAGAATGTATAACTTTAGTCAAAGTTCCGAAGAATATTCAGCTAACATAGGTCGATGATTCACAAATATTTCAACTCCACTGTATGTGAAATTTTGTTATAATTCTAACTAAAAAACTCTAGCACTGGAATATTTTTCTAGAAAACTCACGTTTGCCAATTTTCATACATAATTTAAAAAAAACCTAAATTCCAAAAACTTGAAAAAATTGTAGAAAAATATCAATAGTAATCAATATTTACATCGATAGTTATCGATATCTGACAAACATTGCTAGTTTCAGGTAGAAAAAATTACAAAACTATCAATAGTTATCAACATTTTTAACACAATTATCAATCTATCGATGTTTTATAAACAAAAACCGATTTTCCAGGACTTTGTTTTTTGTTTTTAAGTTTTCTCAGAAACAACTGAACCAACAGACATCAAACTTTTATCAGATCTGGCCCCATATGAAGAACACTTTTTGTGAAAATTTTAGTCTTAATACTTTTGTAGTTTTCTCAAAATTATGACACAAAATTTTTTCAACAGTTTTCTTCTCCAGTTTTCTCGGTAACTACTGAATTAATAGGCACCAAATTTCCACCAGACTTACACAAACATAAGGAAAATCTATAGTAAAAGTTTCAGTCCGATCCCTTCTGTCATTTCTTCAGAATCCCAAAAAAAAACTTTTCCAGGAACTTTTGTTTTCCAGTTTTCTCATAAATTAATTAACCGAAAGGCACCAAACTTTTTTCAAACCTGCTCCAATATGAAAACGATCTTTTGTGAAAATTTAAGTCACATCCACTAGAAGTTTTCCCAAAACCATGAAAACAAAATTTTGGGCAATACATACATACATTACATAACATTACATTACATTGCATTACATTATAATTACATTACAATTACATTACAATAAAAAAAATTAGGTCAAAATAGGAAAATGGAACCAATTGTTTTCTCTACTCATGAAAAGATAATTTTCATCATCCCAAACCTAACCATTTGGTGACGTAAATTTTAATATCCCATAAGCTAAGAAAACTATGTAAAAATGTTTACATTCAAACTTCATATTGTTAACTATCACAAATTAGTACTTTTAAATTTTGTTGGTTGAGAGCATATTCCTGGATATTAGTTCCTATAATCCATTTCAAAACAGAAAGGCAAGAATTCACGAATGCTCAAAAAGTCAGTGTCAAATAAACTTAAGGAAGTGAGATATTTAACACTGTTATTAGCTAGGCAAAATAAAATATTTACATCTAAGATTTTTGATTATATAGTACTGGACCAGTAAGGAAAAATGATTTCTGGTTGGACATGACGGCGCTAAATAGGCAACTAGAGCATACCTTTTGAAACATTTATATCAATATATCGATATTGATTTTTCATAGCTGGTTTCAGATTAAGATATTACAAAATACTATCGATGGTTATCTATATCTTCAAAAAAAATATTGATCTATTGATTTTTCATCACTAAAAACCTTCGACCATATACTAGAGGGACTGCGCATAATGATAAAATATGGAAGGCAACCAAATGAAATGTACATTCTATTCAAAAGTTCCTTCCTTTATTCAAACTGTACTTTTCACAGAATTCGTCTACAAATTCTCTTTGATTCGTCGCCGTTAAATTAATTAGGATTCAGCGACAAATTGAAGAGAATTCATCTACAAATTCTTTTCAATTCGTAGCCGTTAAATTAATCAGGATTTGTCACCCTTAAACTAATTAGGATTCAGAGACAAATCAAAGAGAATTCACCTACGAATATTAAGAAGGAATAAATGACACTATTTAATTTTAAAAATACTTTCATTTTATAAAATGACAATGCAAATCCCCCAAATTATTTAATCAATTGACGTATGATATTTGATAAATCCTGAAAAAAGGGAACTTCTGAATGAAATATATGCCTTCATGGTGTCTCCATATAAGCCAATGTTAATTTTATCAGTATGCCCAGTCCAATATGTATATAGTCGAAGCTAAAATCCAATTTTCCAGAGATTTATTGTTTCCAATTTTTTAGAGAACTAATCTGAAAAATCATTATTACCATAAAGGAGAACTGAACAAGGCTGATGGATTTGTTCCATATCAGTGAGTAGTGAATAAAACTTGAAAACTAGAAAACTACAAGAGATTTAATTATAATTATTTAACAAACAGGAAATAACTGAAACACCAACATCACTGAATGCAGTTTCATAAAATGAATATAAGTATGGGCATGAATACATAATTTCTCCAGGTACATGATTGGAAACTATCCAATTTGTTTATCACCAAGTATTATAAATCTTGAAAACCACAAATGTAGTACAAAAAAAAACATAAAAACCATAATCTATTACTAAAAATCAATGCCAAATTTCACACCTGAATTCTAGATAAAATTACCAGTGTTAAGGTGTGGGTATTTTGGGTCCATATTCAAATTCATTTGTGTGTGCGTGTGCATGCACACACACACACACAAATCAAGGTCTGACAGCAAGGCAGACAACCTGAGATGCAACAGCAGGAATGTATATAAACTTTTTTTTTCTCAGTTATATTGCTCCATGACAATACTCCCTACTGAGGGGAAAAGATTTCAGTGTTTTTTTTTTTAACATATTTGACAAGTCAAGATCCATGAAGTGTATGGGTAAAATGAGATCCAATTTTATACATGAGGAATAAGTCGAGATCCTTAAACGTTACCAAATACATGGATCTCAACTTGTCATATTTAATGCTATTAGTATGTTGTAATTTCCAAAGTTAAGGGTAGAAACGAAGAATTTTCTTTTAAACTGGTTTATTGTAAGTTCATGCATCATTCTTGTGCATCTGTTCTTTCATCCTGACCCTGATTTTGATAAAAACATTTGTTGCACATTCTAGAGAGGAAATTTGGTGATATTTCACCCAGTGTATTTTTTTTTGTCATTTCTAATTAACTTTTTTTAATATTAGTCAACCATACAACAGAAATTATATTGGAAACCAAGAATATTCTTCTCATTTGATTTCAAACGAAATGTAATTTCAGGCTTATCGATTGAAAATTATGACGGTACGCTGTTCAATACAAAATGCATATAAACAGACATACAGGATAGACCCAATCCAAACCAACAACAATAGGGTTCTTTCTTAGGAGGATCTGAATATGTGTTTCAAATTTCAAAACCATCTGATCAAAATTAGACCTGGAAATGGACTCAACGCAAAAGGGGCTGAGAAGTCCGAGATTTTCTAACGTCAAAATAAAATTATTTTAAACTCATAATGATGACACAACATGACAACATCATGCAGACTATAAGACAAAAATGCAGACAATATAATGCCCGAAGCAAATATATTATGAAGACGAAAATATGACGACAATAATAAAATAAAATTGTTTTTTGGACAATTTCATTAATATTTCGTTAAGTTTCTATTACAGAGTCACCAGGTACATAATTTGACACACTGTATAGAAGACAGGATTTCATTTGGTTGACAGATAACTCAAGACAGAATACGGCCCAATGTGGAATTGAATGCAAAGTAAAAACCGTGCTGATATATGCATGCAGCTAACATCTTTTGCTTTATCGCTTCTTGCTTTGCTTATTTATGTCGACTCTACACTTTTTATTTTTATTTGCTCAATTGGCGACTCAAGATGAATACAGCAAAACATGGAATTCAATAAATAGTAAAAACCCAACTGATAACACACATACAATCAAATGTCTTTTGCTTTATCCTTTGTAACTTAGCTTCGCTTATTGTTTATCAACTCTTACACTTTTTTATCTGCTTGTACGTATATTCATGATGACTAAATGAAGACAATAAGTGGGGAAAACTTTCCAACAAAAACAGGCTAACTTGTAAGACAAATTCTATTTTTCAAACACTCTTGTTCAAGTGATATTTAGTACTAAGTTCATTTTTGTAGACAGTCCTTCTTGTGTATGCAGATAGTAGCAGGTCCAAGTCTCAAGATGTACGTTAAAGTCCTCGTATAGGCAATTTAATGAAGTGCACCATCTGGGGATGTAGAATGAAAACTTTGAACCTACATCTACCTTTGAAGACATTAGGATGGTAATTGAACTTAGGCTAGGTTAGGTTGAAGACAGAGGCAATTAGGGATTATTCTTTGTATCATCAAGGATTAGTAATGACGATCAAAGTTTCTCTAATATGTCAATTTCATATCGTATTTCAAGGCGATCTTTTATGAAACACCTATGGGTGATATATATAGTTGACAATACAATCAGATGGAGTTCTTAACATCTGTTAGAAGGGAAATTTGGTGTGTTGCCAACAAACTTTTTGACAAGCTTTGTTCAAGATGACTGCATTGCTTTGTCAATAAAGGCAGTGTAGAGCCTTCTTTTTGCACACAGTGATATTCGATTTTCATCTGTATTAGTTTTATTTTTCACCTCACTCATCCATTTCACACTAAAAACTCCGAAGCACAGAGTTTCTATTAGGAGTCTTTTACATAAACTACATCACCTCTTAAGAAGACGAACAATTAGGAGGAGACAAAAGAACTTTCTGATGGTTTCCCCTACATGTTGACTGCGATAGCTTTTTTTTATTTTATTTTATTTTATTTTTTTGCTTTACACTTTGTTTCATCAGATTTATCGACACTGTAATTTTTTTGTAGTTATATGTCTTCGACAAAATAATTCTGCTGTTTGTTTTTGTAAGTTCCAAACCTTTTATGGATTGGAACTTTGTTAAGTTCTTCTGTCCACACTCAAGCTTATTGCTGATTCATTCATCTTACTAATTTGCTGACATATGAAGACACGGTAAGCAACATTCTATCATGTTTGAGAGACTTAATTTTGAAGCCAAAAAGAATTCAGCCGTAGGATTTTACAAAGTTAAAAAATAAAACATCTTGAAGTCATTTTTCAAGACCATTCGAATTAGTGTTTCAGCTGCATGATGTTTAAGTTTTAAGACATTGTGACATCATTAGCATTTAAATACCACCATAAATGAAGGTCGAACATATGAGCCATTTGTTTTTGGAGGCCTCAGGGCATATAAAAAACATGAATTCTGAAAAATAGTGTCAAAATGAAACAAAAAATGTAATCACTCTCACTCCTGGGTCAAATACTAAGGAAATTTTAATATATTTTTTTTAATCTACTAAAAAAAGAAAAGGAAAAAAGAGATGTGTCTTGGTGAGATATCAAACACACTCCCCATGATGGACCAACAGACAAAACTGAGCACGAGCGTAATTTGCTATAGGCCTAGATATGGAATAAATCGTGATGATCAACAACTGAACCACAACTTACCTTTAGTATTCAAGTTGAGATCCATTATGTTGTCAAATTTAATGATCTCAACTTCCTTCTTAACATTTTATATATAAACTACAGTAGCACACATACATTTCTTTGCCTGAAATATTTGTGTGTATAATGTAAGTATAAAGGGTCATGTAGAGACCAGCTTAAAAAATAGAGAAATGAACCCTCACACCCCCTAGACATCAAAACACGATATATACACATATGGAAAGTCGAGGTATGATTTTAGATCTCAACTTGTCAAACAGAGCTCTACTTGTACTCATTACTTGCCAAAATGATCTCAACTTTCCCAGTTTTTATTCGTAATATACATATACATATATATATATATGTAAAATAAAAAGATTCTCATACCTTATCTTCTTATTCTTTCTTGCTTATCGTTTATTCATGCTCTACACTTCCTTATTGCTCTATTGTCCATCTCTCGTACAGGTTACAGTCATTTTTGCTCTCATTCATCGTACATTTGCCAGTTCATGCACTTTAATTCTGTTTTAGCTTTCATACTTTGTGCACTTTCCTATGTGAAACGACTTCAATTTGAATTTACTGTATTTTCAATAAAGTTAAATTCATCCAAGTCCTTCACTCTCTCGTGAGATTTTCAAACGATCTTACAAATTCAAAAACTTTTCGTTTTCCGTGATTTTTATTTCACCTGTGAAAAAAAAAAAAAATTCTTTTTATTATGACGCTGTCTGCTACGCCATCTATTTCTCGTAAAGTTCGCTTTACATTACTGGCCAAACCAAAACTGACTGACCCAAAATCTACCGTCACACGTTTGTATACTATGCAGTTTTTGGATGACGAGGAGGATGAAGTTACTTACGCGTTTCCCGACTCTCATAAGGATCTGATTCACCACGATCAATTGTTCGCAATTGCTGCTGCTGAAGCTGCGAAGAAATCTGAATTGAAACCGAAATGGAAAACACGCTCATTCAAAGTCCTGTTACCTGAAGCTGTTGCTAAGCTATATATCGATGAAGTTGGAAATCCCGTCTTCAGTGGCATTTTTTTAGATGAACTCGAAGACGATGGTCATAAGGCAAGTCCCATTAAACCTGTTGATGCTTCTAACGTTACTCTTCCACCTCGTTCGCTCTCGTCAATCGTTAAGGATGCTGTAATCACAAAATTCAGTGGGTCCAAATCTGGTTCCTCTAATGCTTCGGCCTGGCTGTAAATCTTTGAGTCCAAGTGTAAATGTTTGACTATTGCCAAATCGTGGTATTGGGAAGTACTTCGCCTTTTTCTTGTCGACGCTACAGAAAAATGGTATGGTACAATGCGCCTTTCAAATTTATCTACGTCTTGGTCGTTCTAGCGAGAAAGTTTTCTGGAAAACTTTGGTCAGAAAGGTATCGCTGTCACTCGTTCTGCTTTCGCTTACCGTTTCATTCAAGGCTCGCTCAATGATTACGTTCAAATAAAGTTGAACATGCTGGTTTCATTCAACCCTAAGATGCATGAGTTAGACAAAATTGCGCATCTTATCATCGGCCTTCCGACTCACCTGCAGGAACGTGTATCGTTGGCAGATGACCCGTCTCTCGGTAAAGTTATTTTGATTATTTCTTCACTTGATCGTCCGATTACGCGTACTACTACTAATTTGTTTACTTCTAAGCACACCACATCGGCCTTTTCTTCCCTCCATCCCAAATCCCCGTGCCCGTACTGCAAAAAGAAAGGGTTTGACGACCAATTTCATTTTGAGAAAGATTGTTTAACAAAACTTCGTGATAATTCCCATAAGGATAGTCCTCGGTCAAAACCCGATTATAATGTAAACGTAAAAGCGGTGCACAGTGTCGAAGTCGAGGAATTACAGAAGGAAATCCAAGAGCATTTAAAAAACGAGTGAAGCCCTCATTCGTCATGTTGAAAGTGAAAGTAGGTGAAAAATTTTTGACTGGTCTTTTGATCCGGGCGCGAATACCTCTGCTATCACGTATTCTGCTCTACAGAAAATGAAAGATTATAAGTATGTTCCGGAAAAATCGTCTTTCAACACGCCGAATGGCAAGGGCTGCATTCTAGGCATTACGATGCTTGACATTTTGATCTTTACCATCTCTAAGAGAGTACCCTTGTACGTTCTCGACTCTCCGACTTTAAAGTTGGATTTTATTATTGGTCTTGATCTCATCCCCGTTTTTGGTTTATCATTGGACCATAATTTAAAACTTAATCAGCATGTATCAAGAATTAACATAATCAATTGTGTAAAAACCAACGTTTCAATTAATAATTTTTGGAATGATTACATGACTGAAGAGATGTTTGATAAAAAGACTTCGCATCTTAACGTAAATTGTGAAGTCCAAATTCGTAAATTAATCGAAAAAAAACAATTTTACATTTGCAAAGGATGCCTTTAATGTCGGCAACATTACGAAGTACGAATGCCCGATTAATTTGGAAAAAAGTGTTTATGTTGCAAAAAAACCTTATAGATGTACTTTTGAGGATCAGGAGGAGATAGAAAGACAATGTGGTGTATTACTGGTTAATGGTATGATTACCGAATCTAAGTCTCCGTTTGCATCCCCTGTTACCATGCAATTCAGGAAAGATGGCCTGTCTGCTGTGAAGGTTAAGACTCGTATGTGTATTGATTTTCATGCATTAAATAAATTGCTTATACCTGAGAGTCAGCCCTTTCCCCTGATTGATGAAATTATTACTCGCACTCGTGGTTGCACTTGGTTTTCCGCGTTAGACATAAACTCGGTGTTTGGTCAATTCCAATCCATATATCCGATAGGTATAAGTCCGCGTTTGTAACACAACATGGTCACTACGAGGGGCGTTTGATGCCGTTTGGACTGAAAAATACTCCAGCAGTATTTCAACGCATTTTAGCCAGTATTCTTAAGCGACGTAATCTATCTTCCTTTTGCGTAAATTATTTAGACGACATACTCATTTTCTCTCGTTCTTTTGAAGAGCATGTTCGTCATATTCAAATGTTAATTACTGCGGTTTATGAAGAGGGCTTTCGCCTTAATTTTAAAAAGTGTAATTTTGCTGCTCCCTCCATTCAATATCTCGGGTCACGTTCTCGGGCCAAATTCCGTTCAACCTCTCCAGGACAATTTAGTAGCCATAAACTCCTTTCCTGTTCTTTCCTCGAGGAAACAAGTTCGTCAATTCCTCGGTAAAATAAACTTTTATCGAAAATTTATTCCCGACTCAATCACTCTTCTTGAACCATTCCACAATCTTCTCCAGAAAAATGTTCCCTTTTCCTAGTCTTCCACTTGTCAAGATAGATTTGATAAAGTGAGAGCCCTTTTAACATCTGCGCCGATTTTGGCTGTTTGACCGTACTAAGCCTATTTCCATATACACTGACGCCAGTGGAGTGGGAATTGGGGCAGTACTCAAACAGGAGCAAGACGACAGACTTGAAAAACCCGTCGCTTACTTCTCAAAAAAATTGTCCCCCACACAGATAAACAAGGGAGCAATCTATATTGAAAGTATCGCCATCCACAAGGCCGTCTGTTATTGGCGTTTTTGGTTGATCGGGCGCCATTTCAAAATTATTACCGATCACAAGCCACTCCAAAACCTCAATTTGAAGGCTTGGCTGGATAAAGAGCTAGGTGATGTAGCCTCAGAGCTTCTCCAGTTTGACTTTGAAATCCTTTATCATCCTGGTTCTGAGAATAACAAAGCTGATTGCCTCTCTCGTAATCCCATCCTCGAATCCTCTCCTGAAAATTCCCCTTCTGAACGTATTATTCCAACTTTGAATTTTCTTAGCCTCGGTGAAATAACTTCTTTTCAGCCTAATGTAGATAGATTAGATTCTAATGTGTTAAAACACAGAGTAATTTTTCACAAAGTATGTGGTCGTTATAAGATACTTTTAGATTACAAATCCGGTAAGAAGTTAACTCATGATGTACATTCTATTTACAGTCATGTCGGGCCACAACATGTATTAGCGATTATTAGTGCATTATTCACTTTTCCCAATTTATACCATTATGTTTGTGATTTTTGTAGATCTTGCCATATTTGCGCTTTTAATAAGTCTCGTTGCTGTAAGCGAAGTGGCAGGATGGGTTTCTTTGGCCCTGCTACGGCACCTTTCCAAATCTTGTCACTAGATACAATTGGTGGTTTTGTAGGTAATAACTCGACCGCTAAGTACCTTCATATCTTAGTTGACCATTTTTCACGTTATGCATACATTCTATGTTCTAAGGGACAGTCTGCCAAGGGATATGATCTTGCTGGTTGATTCTGTTCAGAAGGGTCACCCAATAGGTACGCTTCTGACAGATCAATACGGGGGTCTAACCTCAGATGAATTCCTCAATTTCTGTTTCTTGTCAGGCATCCGTCATGTGTATACCATGGTGGACAGTCCATCTTCAAATGGTTTGAACGAACGTTTGAATCAGACGCTGGTGAACCGGCTTTGCTGCGCAAAGCATGATGAAAATGCTAATCCTAAAAGGAGTTGGACTACTAACGCTGCGCAATGCGTTAGTCAGTACAATAAAACTCCGCATAGCGTTAATAAATTCACTCCTCAATATCTCATGTCCAGTATCACCGATGATATAGTCCCATCCTGTTTGGTTTCCCCCCTGATCTCGCCGCTGATCGCAAGTTAGCCTTTCAGAACACTCTCCGCAATCACGAGTATAATAAGAGTTTATACGATAAAAATAAATCGGCGATCGAGTTTAATATAGGTGATTCTGTACTTATTGATAATGGTAACAAGTTGAATCGAGACAAGCTCGACAACGTTTGTATTGGACCGTATACTATTGTTGATTGTATCTCGAATAATGTATTTGAAATTAAGCTTGGCAATGGCCATTTAGGTACGCGTTTATACCATGCGAGTAAAATGTTACCTTACAAAAAACCTGTAAGGCAGTGACCTGCTTCCATATCTTCCTCATATCTTTTTCACTCTCCTTTTCTTTGCATTCTCACTTCAACTGCTCTTAAACGAGTGGGGAAGGGGGAAGTAAAATAAGATTCTCTTACTTTATCTTCTTATTCTTTCTTGCTTATCGTTTATTCACGCTCTACACTTCCTTATCGCTCTATTGTCCATCTCTCATACAGGTTACAGTCATTTTTGCTCTCATTCATCATACGTTTGCCAGTTCATGCAATTTAATTCTGTTTTAACTTTCATACTTTGTACACTTTCTTATGTGAAACGACTTAGTTTTTGAATTTACTGTATTTTCAATAAAGTTAAATTCATCCAAGTCTTTTACTCTCTCGTGAGATTTTCAAACGATCTTACATATGTATCCTATACTATAATATGAGCTATAATTGTATGTGGGTACATGTGTATGTGGGTATGTGTGTATGTAAATGCATTGTGAAGAGCTAGACCGACAATGTTGCTTAAATTTACAATAAAAGGGTATTTTGGTATGAGAAAAAGATCTAGATAGGTCACAAGTTTGAGAAAATTTGTTAAACTACCGTATTAACAACACTAACATATTTCAATTATATAAATTCAGCGATGTGGTGATTCATAATGATAACTTTTAATGTTACAATTGAATCCAACAAATCACAAACAAATTTCACTTTTTGGCTTTTAGATAGACAGAAACTGTCTTCAAAAAACCGTTGAAAATTATATAGGAACTATTATTTTCAAATCCATCATATCCATGTTTATTAAGTATATATTTAATTTAACATATTAACTCTGTTACTTATCATTTTCAGCATCTTATTTGTTTTACTTCTTTTTCTTTCAATTTTTAATTGTATCCTGAGCCTCTGCGAATCATAAAATAATGTGAGTTGTGTGTTGTTTATGTCTGGATTATCTCACTATAGCATGGTCCAGAAATTCATGCATTTTAATTTTAAATATGCCGTAGTTTAGTCAACTAGTTAAGATGTAAATGAATTGATGGAAATTCATGTTGTATACTTTTTTATTTTGCAGTGGTCTTTGTTACTGAAAATCACAGTTAACAAAACAGGATTAAGTATGCAGGGTTGCATCTGTTCTTCCTTTGATATGTGTTACAACCTGCAATATCTGAATCCGTTAAAGTGACAATTATTGAAAATTGCAAATGATTTCTTACCAAATCTACTGTAGTTTATGGCCAATTGGTTACGATATAGTTAAATTCATCACAAATGTATTACTTAATATCATCAACAAATTGAAAGGAATTTGTGGACAAATAGAAAAATTCTCTTTGATTTGTCGATGAATCAGTGTTAATTTAACAGCATTAATTTGGCGCTGAATCAAAGAGAATTTGTGGATGAATTCCTTTTGATTTGTCATCAAAATGATGCCATTAAATTAGCACTAATTTGTGGATGAATCCATGTTAATTTAACGGCATTAATTCGGTGTGGAATCAAAGAGAATTTGTTGATGAATTCCCTTTGATTCATCTCAAAATCCTATACTATAATACGAGCAATAATTGTATGTGGGTATGTGTGTATGTGTAAATGTGAGTATGTAAACGCCTAATGAAGATCTAGACCGATGTTGCTGAAAATTGCAGATTTAACGTATTTGGGTACAAAAAAACAATCTACATTGGTCTCAAGTTTGATAAAATTTGTTGAAAAAATATATGAGCATCTCAATCTATCCATCAGTAACAAGTGATAACAACGAACATTGAAAAATAAATTAACCCTAAAAATAAGGAATAGAAAAGATTTTATTAGCGAATTTTGCCAGGCCTAAACTGCGTATGATTATTATGATTTATGACCAATGAAGTATGAGTTAAATATTGCGATCTTAAAATTCTGGAGGTATACGAATACGATAATACCGAAGGATATACCTAATATTGCTAAAATTCTCCAGCTTGATTAAAATTAATAAAATTTTCTCATTTTCCGCATCCGAGGTGAACCAGGTACTACATATATATGTTAATTACTTGTTAACATGGTACAGGTCGCAATTTTTATCTGATAAGCACAAAATTTGGACTAAATATTAGAACTAAGCAAAGAATCCGACTCATTGATTTTGTTGCGGATTGGCTATACGGTACTTCAGGTATGGTTATTTTCGTTTTTGTTTTGACTTTAAAATTTTTAATTTTTGACCAATAGCTACGAAATTTGAAACAAATATTCACTATAAAATATTATAATTTTCTATAAATTTGGATGTGGATTAGCCGAACGATACCTCCGGTAAAGCTATTTTTGTTTTAATTTTGGCTATAAAATTATCAATTTTCGATCTATAACTACGAAATTTGTAACGAATATTATAACTTGCTATAAATTTTGGTGCGAATCAGTCACACGGTACTTCGATAACACTATTTTTGTATTTATTTCGGCTATAAAATGTCTAATTTTGGATCTATAGGATCGTAATTCAGAACAAATATTTTTTACGATCTGTTAATAACTTTTCAGTGACTATCTAATTTTACATTTTTCAAAAACCTACTTCTTCTAACGGAGCTACTTCTGGGTCAGAGTTTTTTAAAATTTTCATTGTAATACAAAATTCTAGAAACTTATAATGAATGAAACCCGCAATACACATAATTTAAATTAGAATACTGTCTATTTCGAACGATACACCTTCCGACTGGAATGCCATAAGTATTTTTTAGAAATAAGTTTGTGTGCTGAAATTATTCAATTTTGAAAATATACAAATTTTACAAGAATGATTTTTTGTTTATCTCGATATTATAGCCAAAATAAAACAAAAATGACAAATCGGAAGTATCGTCCAACCAATCCGCATCAAAATTGGTAGAATGAAATAAATTATAGTAGAAGTTTAATCGAAATTTCATAATTTTTGGTTGAAAATATTAAGTATTTATTAGTCAAAATAAAGACAAAAATAGCGGTACTGGAAGTACCGTTCTGCAAATCCACACCGAAATGAGTGCTAAAGTTTGTACCACATTTTGTGACTATCGGAAAAAAACTTCGACCTATGTCGGGGTAACAAGAAAAGGAAGTATTGATCTGGGTACAAATCATAAATTTGAGTTTTTGGTGATGAAATTTTCCTTGGGATACGGAATGGAAAATGTACCTACCCCCATCAACAGGCAATTTCATGAGATTGAAAATAATATGTAAGTTTTCATGAAGAAAAATGTTATCATCACTTCATGTTTTGAAGAAAATAAGTTAATTTAAATCAGTGCTGAAAGTGAAACATTATGCTGGAACAAACATAAAAAAATTCTGACGCACCAGCAGCTCTGTTAGAAAAAGTAGATTTTCCAAAATTACAAAATTAGGCATTAAAAAGTGGAAAATTGAAAATTTTATAGCCAAAACCAAAACGAAAATAGCAATACTGGACGTACTGTACGACCGATCCGCAACAAAATAAATAAGTTATGTCCTTGACTTAGTAATAATGTTCGTTTCAAAATTTTTTACTATCGGACAAAAATTGCCATCTGTACCATGGTAACAATAAATTGGCTTGTATAATATATGAATTTGAGTTTTTTCAAGCCAAAATTTTCCTTGAATTACGGAACAAAAAATGTACCCACCCCCACCACAGGTTGTTTCATGAAACTAAGATAAATAAGTGGACCTTCTATAAAAAACCTACTTTCGGAACATACCAACGTACATAAGGATCTAAATTGATAACCTTTTTTTTAAGTGGGTTTTCTATTGAAAATTTACTAACGAATCTTAGTGTCATCGAACTACCTAGTGGTGAGGGTGGGTACATTTTTTGTTTCAAAATTCAAAGAAAATTTTGGCACTAATAACGATACATACAGAAGCCAATCTCTTATCACCACAGTAGAGGTTGCAATTTCTATCCTTTAGTCAAAAAATTTGGAATGAAGATTAGTCCTAAGCCGAGGACCTAACCTATTGATTTTGTTGTGGATTGACCGTATGGTACTTGCTTTATGGTTATTTTCATTTTTGTTTTGGCTATAAAATTCTCAATTTTTTACCAATAGCAGCGAAATTTAAAACAAATATTCATTAGGATCTGTGGCAGCTACCACACATCGACAAGTATAAGCGTATTCTCTCATTTACCATCACCTGGCAATGTGGCCAAGTAAGTATGGAGCTGCATTTTTAGTGATAGTGACACACTAGAATTAGTTATTCATTTGGTATGGGTTCGAATCCCCATACTGCCTGAATACCTAAATTATCTTTTGTAACTTGTTATAAATTTCGGTGCAGATCGGTCATACAGTACTTCCTGTAACACTATTTTCTTTTCTATTTCGCCTATAAAATTCCTAACTTTGGACCTACAGGAATGTAATTCAGAACAAATATTTACTATGATCCATCAATAACTTTTTAGTGACTACCTAATTAAATAATTATTGAAAACCTACTTTTCCTAGTGGAGAAAGTTTTTTTTTAAAGTAAGTTA
The DNA here is from genome assembly GCA_011428145.1 of Ericerus pela. Classification (NCBI taxonomy): domain Eukaryota; kingdom Metazoa; phylum Arthropoda; class Insecta; order Hemiptera; family Coccidae; genus Ericerus; species Ericerus pela. Next base: position 338,260 of record WOFM01000169.1, read on the forward strand.
AACAGCAGGCTGACAATGCAATGTTTAAAAAATAATTTTTCATAATTTTAAATAAAAATTCTGATTTTTCTCAAAAAAATTATATCTTTCAGAAAACTACGAAGGAGTTAAATAGATAGAGGAAGTCCCACATGAAAAAAATACAAACTGCCTCCTATAATTATCAAGTTTGATGGAAATGTGTCAGATGAATTGTGGTGTCCAAAAACGAACACACATCCCAAGTATGGGGTTTGAAATCACAAAGGAAAGTATATTTAGGAATTTCGAGAGGTTGTCTCCGAAATTTAATTTTGTAAGACTAATCTAGTAATGAACAGACGTTGTCTTGTACCTACCTGCATCTTCTGATAGATCAAACCTAGACTCGAATGTGCAAGAACAAGGTTAAATTCTAAACCTGAGAAAAAGTAGGGACAAACAGTTAAATATTAACAATATTCTCTAGGCCTATTGTATTCCCACTGCTTAGTACTAGAATTGCGGTCTCGTAGCTATAAAGAATGTATAATATTATACAGATTTTGTGGTGTTCAAGGTCGAACATCACAAGTAGAGACCAAAAATTAATTTCAGAAACTAAAACTTACCGGAAACTACGAACTACAACCAAGATCACGTATAGAGAGTAACACATCAGCACGAACACCAAGTAACTACCAGCTTACCAATTCTACACCAATAGCATGAGTCTTCAGCTTTAACGATCTAAAACGAGAAACAAACTGGCTGACTCATCATCACAAGAGATGAAAGTGTATAAATGACGTACAAAACACCAAATCAAATGTGTCGTGAATGCTGATAAAATTATATTTGTTTGACGGCATGGTAACTCAAATCATCTATTATCGATCGAGAACTAATGTGGAACTTTCCGACGAACAAGCTTTCCAAAATTGGTTGTGATTAGCCGAAAAAAATGTTATTCATTTTTATCAATGCAAAATTCAGTTCTGAGATCCAAAAGCCCCATATTGGGCTACACTGGACTGGAAACATCGAAGTAATTACTGTATAATTGAATCTCGCACTTCATTACATGATGAGCGAACGACAATATTAAAAATCTGACAGAATGACTTCCCCAAAAACAAAAAATGAAGTAGCCTTTTTCTAGTCCGTTTTGGTGGAAAGAATAATGAAAATTCAAGTTGGTGCAAGTATTACACAATGGGCGTCGCTTAATCCGGAAAAATTTGACGGAGAGATGTTCTCTTAGATTTACTAAAAAAAAATGATTAAGCGGCTCACTGGGGGAAAAAAAAAAAAAACAAAGCACAGACAATAATTGAATACGAATGTAAAATACAATATTTCTGGCATACAAATACAGTGTATTGGTATTGTAAATACAGATTAATAAAATTACTTTATATTTAATGTACGTACTCTAATAAGCTAATGATCACTTCAATTAATTTTTAAAATAAAAATCACTCGAACATCAATAATGGTAATATTTAAGTTCTACAAAAAAGTTTAATTTAAAAAAAGTACCCTTTCTTCCGTCGGTTGAGTGATAATTCACTTTTTCAAGTCGGTTTGTCACCAAGTCTTGAAATCCTTGATTAATCAGCGATCAAGGGGTTGTAGATATAACTGAAATGGTTTTAGCTGAGAGGAAACTAATTTAAAGTTTAAAAACAGGAGGTTCCGATGAGCAGTGAAATTATATGCGATTAATAAAATTTTTCTCTTTCTCTTCGCCCGTATTATCCGAAAATGCACCCGGGCTAAGCGGCAAAACCTGCATGTTGCATGGGGACAAATATGTTTGATCCGTCCCTGGCATCAACTTTAGCCGCAATAAATGGAGGTCCAGATTATATGGTGGACGGATTAATCAGCACCCGCTGTACTTCCCAACAATTGAATATTTAACTCCAAGTATGGTAGCGGGTGTTGAACGCTGTGGGTTTTCAGCTGCCTTCGTTCATGAAAATACGAATCAGTCATTCATCTGTTACACTGCCAGCGAAAAATTGATTTAAAGGAGGCAGTTGGTTTAGAAAATCGAATTTGTGACTTGTTAAAATTTCCATTAATAATTAGTTTTAGTTTTGAAAGGCGAGATCCCAAACTGAAAATGATTTCAGAAAAGAGATTTGCTTCCTCAATGTTCTCTACGATTTCTTTCAAATATTTAGCATCGTGTCATAAAACCTTTTGGTGGATCCACACTTGCGCATTTTACTCCGAACGAACCAAATGCCCTAAATAACCAGAACAAACATACATTCGGTGTATTTTCTTTGTTGAATGGATCTTTTGGGAAATTTGTTTTACCGACCACGCTCGGAAAATGTTTGGCGCGTTTGGTTCCTTCGTCGAAATGGTTTTCACCAGCAAATTCTTTCCTACGCGTTTAGCACAGTTTGTTGGTCGTAAAGTGTGCAAATGTGGACTCACCATTATACCTACTAGTATACTATACTGTGTAAGCTTACAGGCTACGAAAACAACTAAATGGTGACACACGACAAGAATTGTAGTTGTAAGCTTTCATTTCATTTAAGAAACATACGATAAGAAACCGACACCTCTTTCGTGGTACACAAAGTCAAAAGACGAAAAAAGTAATTTAAATATTTATTCACAATAAGCAACAAACTCGCGTCTTTGTTACTCTATATTGTACCTAGATACTGATTGTTATTTAGTTTTCTTTTTGAAAATTCTCATTCTTAAGAATATAAATTTCGCAATTTTTCAAAGATAGCCAACTCAGCAATAGGTACTTAGACCAAATTTTCTTAAAATGATTCAAGACCCGAAAACCAACACTAAATATGCGAGACTGAGTGTTGATGGCAAATCCTTTCTTGATTTTTCTCTGAAACCACTTCGAAACTCTTGATGTAAAACAAAAAACTATTTGACTCAAAGTTTAAACTCTTGATATACAACGAAAAATTATCTGGGTCTAAGTCAAAGATCCACCATCGTCAAGAAAATGAGGTTCTCGAAAAAATAATTATTAAAATTAGCCTGCGAGTGAAAGCTAAATTGTCACTGTGGGAGAGAAAATTTCCAAACCACTATTTTTCTCCCAAAGATTCCTCATATATTATAATGTTTGCAAAACGTAGGCGCCTATCGTAATATTTGTCCTAAGCCAAGGACCAGGTCTATTGATTTTGGTGTAGATCAACCAGATGGTACTTCCTATATCGCCATTTTTACCTACTGCGTCAGAAGGAGGTATTATGTTTGACTCTGTTCCTGGCAATGTAACGAAATTTTGTGCCACTCTACAGCATTCAATATTCATTGTACAAATATGAAATAGGTTTAAAAAAATTCGTATTTTCAAGATGAGTAACACTGGCCAAAAAAAATTGAAAAATTCCCCGTACCAGATCCACAATTTTCATTCAAAATTAGGGGATTTTTTCAACACAGAAAGCAACATAACCAATCACAATCTAATATTCAACATACAAGGAAATAACGCATGCTGATTGGGTCTCCCAAAAGTTCTTATAGTTACATAAATATTTCAAATGTCACCACTTCTCCCAGTAATATATTAGCAGCAGTAGATGTATTATATAGGATTGGCTCACTTAAAGTCTGCTGATATCTGTTTAATAATAGTTATTGTGGGTGTGTGTATGAATGTACACGACACCACACAAATACCAATAGCGGTCGGTTGCGTGTACAGCGAGGAGTGTGTGCGGGCAGGGCCCAGTAAACAAGTTTAGCTGTATAGACGAAATATACAGCCGTGAGCACAAAAAGATAGTTCGTGGGTATTACCCCACTGGCCCTCTAGGTGGTCGACGAGTGTGTAATACACACTCGTTCGTCATCGACCACCCGTTGCCACACCACTCTCCTCCTAGTAAGTTTCCGAGGAAACTTACGGTGACCTGTGACGCCAGTCAAGTATGGCGCAGCATTCACTACTATGCTCATGGATGTCGTTTACGTAGTAGGATCGCCAGGTCTCTTCGGTTTGGGCTTACCGAAGTTGGTTGGGAGAGTGGGATGGGAAGGACGTGTATGGGGTGCTCGAGGCTGAGGAGTAGGACGCACTCGAGTTTGTGATCTCATGAGCGGAGTCTGGGGACAAGACGTGGGAATGCTCATGAGGGGCAGCAAGTAGGTTATTGGCGGCGCCATTAAAAGCGGCATAACCAGGGCCTGATGGTAAACCAGTGCCAAGAGTTGTAGATACGGAGGAATGGGAATTCCAGGTGGAGGCATCACAACTTGGGGAAGTGGCATCGGTGTTGTCGCTAGAGCAAGCGACAGGGCGTTATGTGCTGAAAGCACGGTGGCGGTAAATTGCTCCCACCGCTGCAGTGTTTGATTTGGCGACACAGGAGGAACCACTGATTGCAGTACAGGGGGCTGTACCACACATGGGGCAGGCTCCTGTGTGGAAGCCTGAGGAGGAGTGGGAGTTTGGTTCTGGGATTTGCCGCGTCTTTTGTCTCGTTTAGGCTCCATATAGGAGAGACTGCGAGCACGAGCTTCATGCCTGGTGCGGCAACCTGCCTTACGGTTTAAACGGGGATGCTTTGCCAGTTTGCCATCAGCCGGGGGACTCTTAGCACGAGAGGTGGACGGCTGAGGGTCCGGGACATTTTCCGACGAAGGTGTTGCCATTAAGTCGAAAACGGATGGGTTATCGATGGCAGCACTTTCTGTTGGTTCAACCTCTTCACATACTGGTGAGAGTACGCGTTGAGGGACTGATGTGGGGGTTGGGGGAGATGGACAGTTGGGGCTGGAGTTGGGTCAACGTCCATCGTTGTCTCTTCCTGGGCAGTCAGTATGACTGAATGGAGAAGTAAAGGTGACTTGCCTTTTGGGACCAACAATGCCTTTTACGTGGCTACTGGTGCCTCCGCAACTTTGGAAGTTGACAGTTGGGGGGACCGCTTTGCTGCTGCAGACGGACAAGTACCACTGGTACACAACATGGCAGTTGCTTTCACTCGGCACTTCCAAAGAGGAAGCGGTTCAATCTGTTTGAGCGTCTTGGGCGGCGGAAATTCCCCAGAGTGGAAGCCTGCCGAGGAAGATGGTTGAGGACCGGGCAAAGGTCCCTTGGATTGAACACGCTGTACGACTTTGGCAAATGTGCGGGTGTCAATCCGCGCATTGCTTAGTTGTACAGCAGCCCGAGTGTGAGGTGGCGTCTCCAACAAGTACGCAGTTTTCCTGGGGAGTGACACAAAAACCCGAGAACGAGAGCTACAGACAAGGACGCGCTGTACAAACCCAGAGCCATGAGCCGCCACTCCAGGAGCAGACTGGTTCTGTCGAAGGGGCGCACCTTGACCCCTGGCAATAGACTCCACCCTATGCCTCAGCATCAATCGCCATTGCGGTACTCGCGAAGGAGTACAGCTTGCACCCTCTTATGCAGGTCCGACAGAGGTAGGGGTCAAAGATGATGCCGATACTTGATCAGACGTAGAGGATACAGGTGATGTCTGCTTCACCGGTGGAGTGGTGGAAGTAGCTGTGGAGGAAGGAAATGGGACAATGTCAGCAGGTGACATCAGGGGAGAGAAGGAGGGAGAGGGGGAGCGATGGTTGTCTACACAAGGAGACGCCATTACCACCCACTGTTGATGGAGGTGTACCCCTTAAAAGAACTGCTTCTTCATCTTCCAAAATCTCGGACATGCAAGGGGAAAGACGCTCTTGGGACATTTCACCAGTCTATTACTCTACGTGAAATATAGTAAAAAGCGCCTGATGAACAGCATGTGATGAAGAGTATATAACTGCTGGACGCGTCAAGAGAAGAGTGAGTTTCTAAAACACGAATTTTACTCGTTTTCTTGACCGTAACCGTCGTTTATTTTCGTCTTGTAAACACGAACAAAGGTGAGGTTGCGTCAGCTGTTGTTGCACATTAATAATACGAGTTTGTTTTGTAGGCGGGGCTTGTTTGTCTTCCAAGGAGAAAGACGCGTCGTACTTATGTGACTGGGTGGTGCCACGAAACAATTTTTGTAATACGTCGTCGTCTACAACACTTGACTTGTCGTCAGTTGAGTGAGCCAACTCGGACGAGTGCGGGAGAGGAAGGGAAATCGCAATTGGTTTGTCATCGAGCATCGCATCAGATGTTTGACTAAGAGACTGGCCAATGGGGTGCAATTGTGTATTTTCCTTTGATAACGCTTCGGGATGCAATTCTTTGTTTTGATCGTGTGTAATTACAATCAGGGAAGAATCGAGCGTGTCGTCTGTGTGTGGAGACAATGTCGAAGGTTGGGGTAAGGCATTCGAGGGTGAGTCGTCGTTTTTAGGTAAAATGACCTCAGATGAAAAGTCAACTGTCGGTCCCAAAGGATCATCGACGGAAGTTGAGTCATCTGGGTCAGCTTCTATATCTGTGTAGACATAGGCCGACTTTAGGCGATCGATTGATACGCGTGTGTCTTCCTTGTATGTCGATCTCGAACCATTTATCCGTATGGTTGAGGACTTTGTATGGGCTGGCGTATGGTGGGTCTAGTGCCTTACGAGGTGTATCAACGCGTAGCCATACGTTTTGGGCTGATATAAGATCAGCTGGGACGTATGAGGGGGAGTTGCCATGGTTGTGGGTGATTTGGGTGAACGCATTTGCACTTTCACAAATGTGTTGTGGGAGGTTAGTGCCGTCGATGTGAGTGACAACACTTGGTGGGCTATCTTCAAAGAAGTCAGCCGGGAGACGGAGCTCTTCACCATAAAGGAGTTGGGCTGGGGATACACCGAGGTTGGAGATGACCATTGAGCGTAGGCCGAGAAGAATGAGAGGCAAATTGGCTGCCCATTCTCCACGCGAGTCTTTGGAGTTCTCGGGGGCCATGATGGTGGCTTTGAGAGTTCGATGCCAGCGCTCTATTTTGCCGTTTGATTGGGGGTAATACGCCGTAGTTGAGATTTTGTGTATTCCCAACTGGCACGCAACCGAGTTGAATAAAGCTCTTTCGAACTGATATCCCTGGTCCGTCGCTATAGTTTTGGGGATGCCGAAGGAGGACACCCAATGCTGGACAAAGAGTGTTGCCACTCGATCTGCGGAAATATCCATTGTCATGATGGCGTGAGGCCATCGTGTGGCGCGGTCAATCATTGTCCCGGCACCGTGTTGATAGAGGGTAGCTCCTATCGCGTGGTTGGACGCGTCAGTTGCCAAGACGAGTTGTTTGGACTCGTCGGGATGCGCCAAAAGAGCAGCATTTGCTAACCCCTACTTTAGGTCGCGAAAGGCGGTTTTGGCAGTGTCAGTTCAAATTATCGGGGTTTTGTCACGTTTTTTATTGGAGTGGATAAGCTCAAAGAGTTTACTCTGAATGTGAGCGCAATGTTTAATTGTACGCCGGTAGAAATTCACCATTCCGAGAAAGCACCTAAGGTCATGAATAGTTTTGGGAAGTGGGAAATCGAGTACAGCTTGGACACATTCAGGAGTGGGTTTGATTCCTGCACTGTTGACTCGATGGCCAAGAAAGGTGAGCTCTTCACGTGCATGTTTGGACTTGTTACCGTTAACAGTGAGGCCAGCGTTGTAAATACGCCGAATGACGTTGGTAACACGTTCTTCGAGCTCATCGGGGTTGGAGGTGGTAATGAGGATGTCATCAATGTACGCATAAGCGTAGTCGATGTCTCGCAACAATCCATCAATGTACCTTTGGAAGGTTTGGGCGGCGTTTCAAAGTCCGAAGGTCATATAGGGAAATTTGTAGAGACCAAAGGGGGTTATTACAGCTGTTTTGGGGATATGTTCTTCGGTCATTGGGACTTGGTTAAACACCCGCACAAGATCTAATTTTGTGAATAATTTGGCACCAGCTAGTCTGGCGTGGAAATCCATAATATTCGAGACAGGGTATTTGTCGGAGATAGTTTGTGCGTTGAGTGCTCTGTAGTCACCAAGCATGCACCATGTTTTGTCGGGCTTCATGTGCATATGCAAGGGGGATGACTAGGCACTTTTGGAGGGTTGGCAGTCACCACGTTCGAGCATGGTTTGGAAGGAAAGGCGGGTTGCCTTTAGCTTCTCGGGATGTAGACGACGGGCACGGCAAAACACTGGTCGACCTACAGTTTCGATATTGTGGGTGACCTCGGTAGGGGAAATCCTCGGGTGTAAACTTTCTTTACCAGTTATGCCGGGAAATTTATTGAGGATTTTTTGGAATTGACTATTTGAGTGGGCGATGGTAAGACAAATCTCCGGGGGATAGTCAATAGGGCGAGGTTTACCTACTACAGCTAGTCCAGTGGTCTTATTAAGGAGGTGCCCTTCGCTGACATCGGGAAGCAGTTGGTAGTGGCTAAGGAAGTCTGCTCCGATGATAGCATCAGCGATATTGGCGATGATAAAGTCCCACTTAAATTCGCGTAGAAGGCCGAAATCTACCTGCACCAGCTTAACTCCGTAAGTACTAATTGGAGTTTGGTTCGCAGCGTAGATTTGGAGCTTAGCGTTGCATTTCCAGTCTTCAGTGGTTGGAGGTATAGCCGATATCTCCGCACCAGTGTTGACCAGGTAGTGATGCTCGCTAAGCAGATCTTCCACGAATAGACGGACTGAGGTGAAAACTAGTGGGAGTGCCATCTTGACTGACTCGTTTCCCAAACAAGTAGGGGATTTGGAATCATGGCGATCGCAATTTTGGGGTTTGTCCCACCACAAACATGGGGGGTCAGAGCAGTTGCGCGATTTTCTCCCGAACTGTTGGTGATACCAACAGTAGCCATTGTGTGAAAGGGAGGGAGAGCGGGTATTTACCAGTCTCTTACCATCGATGACTCTTAGCGTCGTTTGTGGTTTCAAATGACCGGAGCTAGAGTCATGAGAGCGCGATCTATCTCTGGATCTGGCGTCGTGTGAGCACGAATGCCTATGTTTGGGGAATGGGGCAGGGTCTTTTGGGGGGTCAACAGAACTCACCTGTTTTCCAGCCAAGAGCTGTTGAAGCAGCTGGGTAATGGTAGCTAACTCCGAGGAATTAGCCGTTGGTGCTGTCGACTGGGATGCCGTGGGAGTTGTGATAGAGGAGATGGTGCTGGTTGCAGGGGATGTCGACGGAAAGGTTTGCTCCAGAGCTATTTCCTGATCAGCTTCGAGCGTTGCCTGTCAAGAGGTCGCGGGCTTAGTCATGGCCAATGTCTGGCGGATATTGACTGGGAGGGATTGGAAGAGAAGGTTGCAGAGGACATTGTCATTGACTCTTCCTTCGTTTAGCGTGACAAGGCGGCGATGGTACGCCAAAGGCCTCTCGGAAGGTTGACGATGGGTATTCTCCAGCAGAGTTCTTATTTGGGTGTAGGAGGAAGGGGAAAATTCCTGCTGGATTTGGTTGCGGAGGTTCGACCAAGTGTGCAGGCAGTCGAATGCCGACTAATTTTTATGGACATTGGTTGGTACTTAAGTACCAACGAGCAACGAGTGAAAGGGGAAGGAGAAGGAGAACCTTCTCCGTCGGCTGACGAGAGCCGACTGAGTTACTTCTTCGGTTGTTGGCGGGTATGCCAACGTTTGAAGAAGGGGCGTGGTTTTGGGAAATCATCTGATGAAAGCCGATTAGTTGTTGTTTCCAAGCTAGTTGGAAGCAGTGGGGAAGGTGATGGTTCCTTCCCCTGTTGACGGTGAAACTTCAACAACAAAAATATAATACTTACGTCGGAGGTCATCACTTGTGGGTATGTGTATAAATGTACATGACACCACACAAATACCAATAGCAGTCGGTTGCGTGTACAGTGAGGAGTGTGTGCGTGCCGAGCACAGTAAACAAGTTTAGCTGTATAGACAAAATATACAGCCGTGATCACAAAAAGATAGTTCATGGGTTTTACCCCACTGGCCTGCTAGGTGGTCGACGAGTGTGTAATACACACTCGTTCGTCATCGACCACCCGTTGCCACAATTATAATGAAAAATAATATCAGAAAGGCATAAGTTGGAAAACAAACAGTGATTGGCTTATTTAAAGTTCATTGATATATCTGCTTCAAAATAATAATTATAAGAAAAAATGAAAATACCATGTTTCCAAAATTCCCTTAAACCAACCAATCAGGAAGGTGTACTGAAAAATGACTATGATTGGCTCATTTAAAGTCTGTTGAAATATCTGCTTCAAAATAATATTTATAAGGAAAAATAAAAATACCCTGTTTCCGGAATTCCCTCAAACTGACCAATCAGGAAGGTGTACTGAAAAATGAACTGTGATTGGCCCACTTATGGTTATTAATTGATCACTTATATATAATTATATTTCATATCCCATCATAGGTATCAGTCAGCTTTTTATTTCTCCGTGTCCAAGGTCTATATTATGACAAACTGTGTGAGGAGGTATTATACTTACCAAATTGATGCAAAAGTGCTGAATAAATACACAAAAATACAAGCAAAATTGAGGCGAGGTCTAACTTTTGCTTTCAACAAGAATCATTAATTTAAAGAATATTAGATAGGTATGAAAATGACTAAAAAAAAAGTATATACCCCCTTTTTCACACTCTTCATTAACATTTTATAGTTAAAATCAATTTTTAAGATCTGATTAGTTTTCTTAATATTTGATTAAAAGATTGAAATTTACTCATTGACCAATTCCAGAATAGGTATTAATTAAGAAAAAACAATAGGCTGGAAATTAAATTTGCTGTTACATAAATATTGCAACATGACCAAGCACCTGTCACTTGAATTTTTTGTATTAGGTATTTCATCATTATCAGAAACTATGAAAGTAAAGAAGAATCATGGAGGATTGAAGGAGAGAAACATGGGCAGATATTAAAGATTCACACTGAAAAATATTTACAGCAGAAAAATCGAGAAATAATTAAATTTTTGAAAAATAAATGAAACCGACTGCATTTAGGAACATAAAACATAATAAAACTAAAATGTCGAAAACAAGTTTTCTAGGTTTTGTAATAGTAATTTTTTATAAAATTGATTTACAACTAACCCAGTCGCTGGCACAAATATCTTTCAAGTTACATACTTACGTACATACGTACATACGTACATACGTACGTACGTACGTACGCCAGCAACTGGTTAGTTATAAATCAATTTTATAAAAAATTACTATTACAAAACCTGGAAAAACTTGTTTTCAACATTTTAATTCTATTATGTTTTATGTTTCTAAACGCAGTCGGTTTCATTTTTTTTTTTCAAAAATTTAATTATTGTTATTATTTTGGCTATAAAATACCCAATTTTTCACCAACAGCCACAAAATTTGGAATAAATATTTATTATAATTTACTGTAGTATGCTATCAATTTTGGCGTGGATTGGCCAGATAGTAATTCCTGTACCACTATTACTGGTTTTATATTAGTCATAAAATGCAGAATTTTATTTTTCTCCCCTCATCCTACCTTTAATGACAAACAAAGGAGGCAAAAAAATGTGAAAAATCTTGGTTTATTCTTTCACAAACTTTTAACAGACTTCACTTCTGTTTTGACAACACCCAGTACTAGGTTTAGTTCACAGAGTCCCTCTTTTAGGCTTTGATTACAATTCTCTTTAAGTTGTAGTTTAAGGTCCTGAATATAGGCGACTAAAATTCTCTTGGCACTTCTTTGAGATATGTTTTGGATTTAGAGTAATTGTAAAGGAAACTGAAGGATCAGTAAGTTATTTTTATTTTTATTCAAAATTAAATTGAAAATTTATGAAATATTTTTCAAATTGTGAAGGATAAGTAATAATGACAAAAACTTTTTATAAATTAATAGTCACTAGTCTGACAATTTTTTTACATACCTGAGAGTAAAAATTTTCATTCAAATTGACAAACCACTCATCTGCGGGGGAAAGCTTACTGTGATTTGAAAGAAACTAGAAAAAATTCAGATAAGTTATTCCTGGATTTGGAGAGAAAAAATTGTTCTATTCGACAGAGTAATGTCAACCTTTTGTACGGTGAAATAATAATTACCAATTTAATTTCATCTGTATTTATAATAAATTTTTCTTTCATCTATTATAAAATACCAACTTCATTCAACTTAAAAATCTCATATTTTTGGTTTGAACTCTGAAATCTGTGTAAATTTTCAAATAATTAATCACAACAAACAGAAAAAAATGTTTTTCCCTTAAATTAGTTTGTCTCTGTGAATGTTCATTCAATTTGACTTTATGACACCGATAAGATTTTCAACCAAACCTTTCATATTTTTGGCTGCATGATCTTCGATAAGATAAATTACAAAAACAAATCTAAACATAACGAAGATTTTTCTTCAGACACCTCTGTATAGGTATTAGAATAATTTGTTTTGAAATAGGTATTCTATTGAAAATCTACTTATTAATCTTGGTGTGTCCAAAAATGACTTGAGGATGGAGATAGGTACGTTTTTCATTTCATAACTCGAGGAAAATTTTGGCACTAATAACTCAAATTCAATTACATATATATATATATGCCAATTTCTTGTTACCATAGTACAGGTTGCAATTTTTATCCGATAGGCGCAAAATTTGGAACAAACATTAATACTTAGCAAGGGACCGATTTTGTTGCGGATCAGTCGTATGGTACTTCCATTATGGCTACTTTCATTTTTGTTTTGAACTATAAAATTTTTAATTTTCGACCAATAGCTACAAAATTTGAAATAATATTCACTATAATCCAAATTATATATATATAAAAAAAAAACAAAAAAAAAACAAAAAACTAAGTGCCATAGGTATTCATGTTTATAGTCTGAAACCCAAAAACAGTAAAACTATGCAAGACTTCATTATTATTTTGTGAAATACGTGATTATAACAGGAGTTATAAAGCTACATTCAACAAAATTATTAGTCTTAAATCTTCATATCACCTACTGTGTGGAACTATTATGAAAAAAACTATCACAATAGTATTCAAATTAAAAACCAGAATCATGAAAAACCTAATTTCTTCATTCTGTCATTAGAATAAGATTATTCTCATATGTGAGAAAGAAACAAGAAACATTAACTTTGTTCCACATCATATATGGGACCTATTAAATAAAGAAAAAGTAATAATATATTTAGAATTCAGGAAATTTTTCTTCAGAATTTCCATTTTTGAAAAATCTTTATTAACATAATAGGAAAATCAACGAGGACTATGGATTTGTTCCAGACCAGTGAATAGTGTATAAAGTTTGGAAAGTCAAACAATGTGAGACTTTATTAAAATTATTCATCAAACTGGAAATAATGGTAAAACATCTACATCCTTGACTGCAGTTTCATAAACATGAATATATGGGGATGATTACATGATTTTTCCGGTACACAATCGGAAATTATCCAATTTGGTTATCACCAAGTATTATAAAACAAGAAAACCATGAATGTAGTGCGAAATAAAATCTAGAAAAACTATAGGCCATTAACAAAAACCAATGCCAAATTTCACCCCTGATTTGTAGATGAAAATACTAGTGTTGTGGAGATACTCATTACATTCGAATAAATAGTTCCACACAATTAGTCAGATAAATATAGTGTGAAAATTACGATCTTTCATAATCTTCTCAATCAGGTAAAATGTAACTGGAAATTACAAATTCAAAAAAAAAAACTTTTCTCAAATCCAGTTCTGTGAAAGTTCTTACTAAGTTTTTCACTCCGGGCTCAGGAACTTCTGTATCCTACATACAACCTGTACGTGTACTCTACTCTGATTACTGTCTACGATGATATGGAACACAGTTTAGAAATCGATTTTGTCCAATTTGGACAGATTATGTAAAACCAAAAATGGATTTTCAAGTTATTTTCTGATGTTCTTACATTTTTTCACAGAGTTAGGTAATACTTAATTTGTTCCATGTTCGGTGTTGCATATCCATGAGATAAATATAATATTTAAAGGGTAACCCTGCACAACCTCTGGTGATTGCGGAAATGCTGGTTTTTAATCACATCAAATTTTTAAAATTTGCTTATTTCCGAGCCTGTTTCATCATATTAATAGGATTTCAAAGGCTGAAGATTCGGTCCTTATATTAGTACACTTAAGTACGTAAAATGAATTCATCTACCTTGACTTTCCATTTTGTGGCTACCTAGAGGTTAATAACTTTTTAGTGTCTACCTAATTTTACATTTTTCAAAAACCAACTTTTTCTAACAAAACTGTTGCTGCGTTAGAGTTTTTTTTAAACTTGTATAACCCATACACTATCTGTGAACAAAATTTAAGTTCAATTGTTTCATTAGTAAAGATCTGATAATGATTAGGGGTAAAATGGCTTCCCTCTTTAGTTAACAAAAGATAATTCTTAATGATGAAATATACTACAGCTCAAATTTAAGAATATATTTAGGCATGGTATAGTGAAAGGCAGTAAACTAATAAGAGGAATTTGATTTTGTTACAAATTTCGTAGCTATTGATCGAAAATTTAAGGAAGATGGAGCCAAAACAAAAACGGAAATACCGTACGGCCGATCCGCGCCAAAATTTATAGCAAGTTATAATATATCATAGTGAATATTCATTTCAAATTTCGTAACTATTGGTTGACAATTCAAAATTTTATAGCCCAAAAAAAAAACAAAAATAGCTACACGGAAGTACCGCACGGCCGATCCGCAACAAAATCAATAGGCCAGATCCTCGGCTTAGTACTAATGTTCGTCTAAATTTGGTGCCTATCGGATAAAAATTGCGACTTGCGCCGTGGTAACAAGAAAAATGCGCGCGCGCGCACATACACACACACACACACACACACACACACACACACATATATATATATATATATATATATATCCACACATAAATTTGAGTAATTGGTGCCAAAATTTTCCATGAGTTATGAAACGAAAAAGGTACCTACACCCAACCACAGGTTGTTCTATGACGCAAAGAATAATATGTAGATTTTCAATGGTGACGAAGCAAAATCGAGATGAACTTAGTATAAAAAGTCGAGTACTTAAAGTGAAGAAGAAATCATTTCTTTGAAGCCTAATCGCCTAAAATGTTTGAAAAAAACGTGAAACTGAAGAGTTAAAAATAACTAACGCGAACCACCTTGTTTTGAACGTGACATGTGCTTAGCAAATTACTGAATAACTTCACTGGAAAACGGAAAAAGTTCGTTCGGAAAATTAATAAGTAGGTATCTAGCTACCTACCTACCTACCTACCTACCTACTGCAAGTTTGCAGTAAGTTAAAATTATCGATTTGACAAAGTAAAAAGTTTCTTAAAGGGCACTCTGTACGCGCTAATAAGTCATTTACAAGCTTACAAATAAAAAAATGTCCCCAAAAAATGAGTACATTTGTAAAAAAAAAAAAACAACTACTGCAGAAAGCCTTGCTAGAAAAAGTAGGTCATCGAGAAAAAAAATAACGAATGTTGATGGTTAAATTCATGTCTGTAAGTTCATATGCGTGAATGGTATGTTATGATTGTATAAAATTTGATAGCTGTGGTTGAAATATTGGACAATGTGAAATTTAAAAGCATTTTTTCTTGAAATGAAAAATTGAATAAGATGTTAAAGTATGGTAAATAATCATATAATTTCAAATGAAATCAAAAATATAACATAAATGTATATAAAAAAACCGGAGGATAATTTTTACAAAAAAGGAAGTTCAAGCAAATTAGAAAAAAAAAAAAAGAGGAAAAAAGCTTTAGTACCGGTTGATCCGGACCAACATTGGTAGCATGCTACAATAAATTTTGATAAATATTTGTTTCAAATTTCATACATATCTATTGTTCAAAATTCCGTATTTTATGACCAATACAAAAAAAAAAGCGGTACTGAAAGTACCTTCAGCCCAATTTGCGCCAAAATTGGTAGGGCTACAATAAATTATAATAAATATTTATTCCGAATTTCGTAGCTGTTGGTGAAAAATCAAGGTCCTTGGCTTAGTACAAATGTTCGTACCAAATTTTGTGATTATCAGACAGAAATTGCGACCTGTACCGCGAGAACAAACAACGGAATACATATGACCATATATACATATACATATATATATATATATATATATATATATATATATATATATATATATATGAGAAGTCCGAGATCTGGACCTTAAAATAAAAATTATTTTTTGACAAATTCTGACAAAATAATGATGTCACAATTTAAGACAATTTTTCGAGAGACAAAATTTGAATTTGGACATTACATTATCCGAATTCGAACTCGTATTCAGATGAAGACGTGTAGACAGAAATAAAATCTGATTCTCTTTCAGGCAATTATAATGCATTTTATTTCAGTAATGACTTCCAAATTCAGACAATTTCAGACAATAATTTGGTTCGATCTGACAGACTGGCGCCATGAGATATATATTAGATGAAGACGAATTGAATAGAAGTAAAAACCCATCGACGGACATGAATGCAGCCAACCTTTTTGCTTTATCTCCGGTCTTTCCACGCTTTGCTTGCTGTTTGCAGTCATTTAATATATTTTATTATATTTTGTTTTATCAGTCATCCACGTGCGCTTTTTGCCTATTATATGTCGACGTATATATATATTTTACTATCTGTAATTTTATTGGCTGTAGACATTTGGTAATTCCTCTCGCTTTTTATTATCGACATTGCATGTTTGAAGGCAATTAAGCAGACAATAAGTGGGGAAATTTCCTTAACAAGAAGAGCTGATTTGTAAAGACAAATTCTAATTTTTAACTCACTCTCTTCTTTGCACTGGCGACACCCAATACTGGGTTTGTCTTTGCAAATGAGTCCTTCTTGTGTAGGCAGATAGCAGCAGGTCCAAGTTACAAGTCGTACGTTTAAGTCCTCACGTTAGGCAATTTAATATGTATACCATCTTTGAAATGCAGAATACTATTCAATCTGATCTACCTTGAAGACAACTAGGATGGTAGTTGGTATTCCAGATAGGTTCAGTTGAAGACAAAGGCAAACTAGGAATGTTCTTTCGTCACGAAGGATTAGTAGTGATGACACACAAGTCATTTCTAGTTTTGCCAGTTGTACATCGCACTTCAAGGCGATCTTTTGAAAACACCTGCGAGGTGAAGCATCAGTCGACAGTACGATCAGATGGAGTTCCTGGCATCTGTTAGGAAGGAAATTTGGTGTGTTGAAGACAACTTTAAGACAAGCTTGGTTCAAGATGACTGCCTTGCTCTGTCATTTAAAGGCCGCGTCGAGCCTTCTCTTTGCGCATAGTGGATTTGACTCCATCTATGTCAGTAATTTTTTCACCTCACTCTCACTTTCAACCAAAAGCTCCGAGACCTAAAGTTTCATATTAGGAGTCTTTTAAACAACAAAACCATCACTCATGAAGACACACAATTAGGTGAAGACACAACAGCTTTCTGATGGTTTCCCCTACTTGTTGTCTGCCATAGCTTTTTTTAACTTTTTATTTTTCCACTACACACTTTGCTTTGTTCCGCTTTGTTGACACTATGATTCTTTTGTAATTATAGTCTTTGACAAAATAATTCTGCTGTTTGTTTTTGTAAGTTTCAAACCTTGTATGGATCAAAACTTTGTTAGGCTCTTCTATCCGCACAACTTAGCTTATTGCTGATTTGTCATATTAATTTGATGAGGTATGAGGACAAATGTAAGCTGCGTTTTGCCGTGTCCGAAGAAGTTTAATTCAAGTCAAGAGGAATTCAGCCGTAGGACATAGTCAAAGTCAAAAAAATAAAATGTCTTGAAAACACAATTCAAGACCCCTCGATTCAGTGTTTCGGCTGCATGATGCCCTAACTTTAGGACATTGTGACGTCATTAGCATTTAAACACCACTATACATTAAAGGTTGACTTTATGACACGTGACAGGAATCGATTTCCTATGCATCACAAAATATGGCAACTGTGGCAGGAATCGATTTCGGACGCCTCAATATATATATATATGAATTTGAGTTATCAGTGCCAAAATTTTCCTGAGGTCGTGAAACGAAAAATACACCCATCTCTAATCCTGGGAACTAATACCACACCACGCATAATAAGTAGATTTTCTAAAGAAAGCCTACTTAAACAACATACCTTAAGAAAGTTCGACAAATCGATAGATCTACAATAAATTCACTCAAACGACTTCGTGATATATATATATATATATATATATATATATGTGTGTGTGTGTGTGTGTGTTAGATGAAATTTCTTTACCCCTTTTCATGAGTGAAAAATTGACGCAAAAGGTGATAATATGATAAGGTAAAGCAAATAAAAAATAGCACCGATTTGAAAGAAAAAAAGCAATAATAAATTCATTGAAAAATGAAAAATAATTAATTTAAAATTTCTCCAGCAAGATGTAGATCTAGGGATTGAAGTGGGCGTTAATTAAGAAATTTTGTCCTAAAATTGAAAGCAATTGATGCAGGTATAAAACCTACATGCTGTAAAGGAAAAGAGCGCTAACTACAATAATTCGAGTTCTTAGACCTAGATCTCGCAGGAGAAATTTAAAAGGATTAAGTATTTTTCTATTTTTAGCTTATTTTTCATTGCTTTTTTTAAATCGGTTTTATTTTTTGAAGAAAAAACATTTTTCTGCGACTTTTCGTTTCTAACATTAGCGGAAATATTAATTTAAAACTAGCGCTTTGTTTGTTCAAAGAAAACTCTGAAACTACCTCATCGATTCTGAAAAAAATTCAATGGGCCTACCATGGGACCATTCTCTATCATTCAAAAAACAATTTATCAAAATCGATCCCCAGTTTAAGAAATTATGCTGAAATAAACATAAAGAAAAAAAAATATATATATACGGATCGAATTGATAATCTTTTCTTTTTTTTTCGAAGTGTGTTAAAAATTAAGAGCCAACATAGTATTCATTGGAAATTAATGTAATCAGGAGAATGGAATGTACAGGGTGTACGAAAGTTAAACGGCTAATTTCAAACATCGATTACTGAGGTCGAAAGGACAAAAAAGTTCTTTTTAGAAAATAGAAAATTCTTTCTTTCCGAATACTCTCCAAAGCGGAGAGAAAATTGAAAATCTGTTGTAACATCACCAAAAATCAACAGAAATGAACTAATGTTATTCATTTTCAAGATCTGTAAGTTTTACCCATATTTGAGAAGAGTGAAAGACTCACGATTACAACTTTTAAAATGGACATACCTTTTTAAACCATTGTTCTATCGAAACATGAGTCCCACAACTTTATTCGGGAGGAAAAAATACACAAAACAGGTTTCACCTTTTAATGAAAACTTGAGTCATTTTCGAGAAAAACAGGGTTGAAAGTGAAGGTTTAGTTGAAAGTTGTTACTCAAGATTACGCCTGGTACGGGATGACGGGTGGGAGAGGGGTTGAGTGCAAATAAGGTAAAATATTGCTGAAGCTATAAGGCACATAAAAAAAGGCAAAGATATTTTCAACCCTGTTCCTCTACGAAAATAAAGAACTATCACTAAAAGGCAAAGAATTCATTTTCGTTGTATTTTTTTCTACCGCATGGGGGGCGCGATAGTAATCATTTTTCGCTGCAACACAGGAATTTAAACAAAAAATGTTGTGAAAGCAAAAATGTAGTTTTGATATTTTGTCTATTTTTTGAAACTGATAAAATGAACGAGGAAGATGCACGACGAGATTTCAATTTCTCTTTCTACGATTATTAATTTTTAAACAGGTTTTGTAAAAACTATATAACTTCATAAAATTGTTCTCATG